>JAXQGU010000054.1:0-152882 GCA_037040355.1 Cutaneotrichosporon sp. M94-02A
GCCATAGGACATTGAAAACGCCGCGTCCCGTCTGCTCCGCGTAGCTAAGCAATGTGCCGACCAGTCAGTAGCACGGTCGGGGACCACGTGCGAATCCTGGTTGCTGTGGTTTTTGCTTTTGCCAGCGGGTCGAGCGAGAAGCGGGCACGAAAGGACACAAGGAGGATTGAATGGAAAGGCAGGAAGGTTAAAATGAGGAAATGAGGAAAGAACGGTCATGAAACGGAAACTCGGTGGCGCGAGAAATCGAATTGTGGATCACGTTCATGCTGAACTGGGTTTCTCTGCAGGATCGCTTCCGGAACTGCCTGAGCTGCCCGGGCCCTCTTTCACTGCCTGTCTCTCAGCCTTGAGCCTCAGACCCTCCATCTTGAGCCGTGCGATACGGTCTTCCTTGGTCTCGGCGGCATTGGCGGCGTTTCTTCCTCGAGTCAGCGCTTGCTCCTAGCGGTCTCGCTGACATGGCAGACTTACCGCTTGTGCGCCTTTGACTTGAGATGCGCTGCCCAATCACGGACGGGAATCGACATCGGTTGACCATTGAACAGGCACACTTCGCATGTTTGACGCCTGTGTAGCTCTTGTCGGCTGCGCTAGTCAGAAGATGCCGTTGTAGCAAGGGACACATAGCTCACGCAGCAGTGTCTGGAATCATCGTCGCCCCCTGCCCATGCTCCTCAGCGGGCTCCAACACGGACAGAAGCGTTGCTGCGTCTGGATGACCCGTTTTTCGGGGATCAGGCAGGTCCCGCCCAGCAAGGAAGTCTGTGCGGGTCAACATAAGGCGAAACTGCTGGGACATGTACCCAGACGTACCCTGTAATATATCGCGCGCAACCTGTTCTCCCGGCGGACCACCAGGGACGACATAGACATGGACCTCACCGCCGAGAGCCCGGGCCTCGCGTACGGCCGGCAAGAGCTGTTTCCGGATCCATTTGAGCTGCGACTTGGCGTACTGCCGCGTAGACAGCTTCATCCGGTCCAGCATCTGAGGAAAGAGCGGGTGGTCAGGGGGGTCCGGTTGCGGTAATGGTAAGGCCGCGAACTCCTTGTACCCTGTACCAGCGTCAGCCGGTTCCGGTTCCGGTGTAGACTGGGGGGAGCTCACCTATGGCCTGAAAGATACCTTCGGTGTGGTCGGCCGCTTCTGGACTCCCGTAGATATCTGTCGCGATGCCTCGCAGCTCTTCAATCTCTTGCAATAGCCCTCTCTACGTTCACGTCAGTATAACGCCTTCGAGCAAGCTGGCTGCTGTCAGGTCGGCAGCTCGACTGACATCGACCATCTTGTCCACTCTGCGGTCCAGTCGAGGCCCAAGTGCATCCATCGAGTCGTATACCCAGAATATCAGCGTCTTGAACCTATCTGATCAGCCTCGAACGTTTGTGTTCCGGAGTCAAGGGGCTCACCTCGCTCGACGGCCTTTCTCCTCCACCGATGGCTGAGAGACTGCATTGGCTCCGTGCTCTATCTGTGGCGCCTGCGCACTAGCACCGCCCCTCTCCCACCAGCGCTCGAGGCCACGCCGGACTTTTCGCCCGTCGCGCCAGTGCCACCTTCCCGCCTCGGGCGGGTCCACCGCGGCAAGGAGCGAGTGCAGGCTCAACAGCTGCCCGTCGTCTAGCACTGTCGGTCTCGACGAGGCCGCTGGCGGCGGTGTCGACGGTCCTGCCGCGGGATGACCATCGGCCGTCTCCGCCGGAGCGACCCCAGGCCAGGCGGGGGCGTGGGTCCAGAACGTCTCGAGAAGGGCGAGCTGTTCCGCGCTCAAGCCTTTGTCTTCCACTGGGGGAATCGGTCCAGGAGGCTGCCATCGGAGATTGGGGCGGGATGTCTGAGCGGAGACAGGCGATCGGGGCCTGTTGGGGCCGCTGTCTTCGCTGAGGCCTTCTACGCCAGGACGCTCGAAGGACAGTTCGCCGGGAGGAAAGAGAAAGTGCTGGATAAAGTAGTGGGTTCCGCCGCACACGATCGGCAACGTATCCCTAGGCAAAGACGACACCTGATAGACGTCAGTCAACACCAATGTACACCTCTCGAGGGAGAGCTTACCACTCGGTCAGCCTCGCCGCACCAGCGGCCGACTTCCCAGCTACCGCCTCCTGTCCCTGGCACAACGACATCGAGGCCCCAGTGCTCAACATCGCCCATCTCTTCCCGCGTGACTTTATTCGTGATCACGTCGAGGCCGCGGTACAGCTGCATCGAGTCCGCCGACAGCACAAGGGCCCTCTGCGGCATTCCCTCGGGTGAGCTTATCCGGTTGGAGCTGGTCTTGTGAAGGGGAATGTCGCTCGGTGCGGATGATGGTGCCCAACCGGGCAGGCTCTGGCCTAATGATACAGCCAGTTGGGACTTGCCCACGCCGGTGGTGCCTATGACGGCGACAATAGGCCGCATGGCAGACGAAGTCATCCGCCGCAAGGCCATGCAGCGTTTCAAATGGCAATGCAGTGGAGACACTCGAGCAATTGGAGTGATCTCACTTGTCAATAAATCGTATATCCGATGCGGAAGCCTATTTCCGGAGTCCTAGTGGCAAGGGATAGCATGTGTATTGCCTATCTATCAACCACTCATCTGCTACGACTTGGGGCATTCGCCCCGAGTACTGCAGGGCCACACGCGACTTCAGTCTGCGGACGTCGACGGTGCGTGTATTTCCGTCGAGTTGCCAGCTTGCTCTCCGCGCGAGGTTCGAGTATCGACGACGATGAACTCGCCGCGAGCGGTGTCGACCGCCTTGCGCGGTCGCTAGAGCGAGTCGTCACATTTGCGCTTTGCACATTTTTCCACATGCAGGAACCGACGGGCATGATCGTTTGTGCCGCCCGTCGGTTCCCGCGCCTCATATTGTTGTTGTTTCGCCTTATGCGGCAGCTGCGGCTGTGCCGCTGTCGCTCTCCTCCTCCACAATTACATTCTCGTCGATCCGAACGGTACCCCTCCGGCTCCTGCTTGAGCCTTTGCCGCTGCTGGTGCTCGTCCCGTTTGGAGCAGGTCCAGGTGCCCCGGTTGGCAGAGGTGGGTGTGTCTTGGCCGGAGCGCTCTGGCGCCTGCGCTTCCGCCTAGGTCCATCGTCCGGTGACGTCTGCTCCGCCCCTCCAGCTCCTCCTGCTGCTCCAGCGGCACCAGCGGGTACGGCGGGGATGGCCGGAGGCGGCGGGAGCGGGATACCCGGCTTGGACATGAACGCGACGCCGAGTCGCTGCAGCGGGTCCTTCGAGTCAAACTTGGCCGGCAGGAATACGATGGGCAACCTGGTCGACCCTGGCAGGTGGAACGCCTACACCAAGTCAGATCTTGCACCGTCCTTGGCTACGCAGAGCTACTCACCACACCCTCGGCGTGGAGTCCCTGGACCATGGTGACAAAGGCCGAGAGGTTGTCGTCATTGCACAGCACCATGCCCATGGCCACCGGGGTGAAGCCTTCCCGAGCAAGATGAGCCACGGGGATCATGGTCGCCGTGCAGCTGAGGTTGGGCTGCTCTTCCGCCGGATAAGTGATCGACTCCGGCCACAACTGGGACTGCCTGTCTAGCATCAGCATGTGCGAACAGGGAGCTGTCGCAGAATGGCATACCAGTAGTGACCCGTCTTCTCCTCGCCGACGATCAAAACTGCAAACTTGCCGCCTCCGCGGCCTCTGAGTTGCAGATCACCCTTCCAAACGCCGACCTTGCCCTTCTGCAGGTCGTGGAACGCGGGCGAGAAGAACATGCACATCGGCGGCGGTGGCACAAATTGCTGCGTCGGCATGGTGAGCTGAGTCGGCGCATTCGCCCGCGCCGATGGTCCGCCCAGCTTGGCTCCTCCGATGGTCGTGCCGCTGGGCCCGCTTGAAGAGGAGGCAGCCGTCTGGGCGAATGGCGAGCCGGCAGAGGATGGTGGAGTTGGCTGTCCGGAGGGAATGATGGAGGACGCCTGGGAAGCCGAATCGGTTCGGTTGCTCAACGTCGACTTGCGCCTGACCTTGCTCGTCGCAGCGGGTGAGTCGGACGACCCGTCCGTTTCAGGCGTCGGAAGCTGGAACGCAGTTGGCTCATATGGCCGGGACCGAGCGGGCGGTGCAGCTGCTGCAGAATCCGGGATCTTGCGCATGTCAGGGGCGGTTGGTGCTTCCTGCTCGATACGGAGGCGCTCGCTCGCCTCTTGGCTCCGCTCAATTTCCGCCAGCAATTCGTCGATACCTCGGATCTGCTCCTCCGGGTCCATCGCCCGAGTCGATGATCGCCTGTCGCGCTCTGGCTCCGCCGACTCTGTAAGCTCGAATGCGAGGCTCGACGGTCCTGGGCCTGCAAACCCGTTCGCTCCGGCAGTCGCCTGCATCCGGGGAGTGGACCCGCTAGCGACGGGGAGACCGGTGGCCTGAGTTATGCCGCCGAGGAGAGACCAGTCCGCTCCTGGTGTGACGTTCATCCACTGACTCAGGTCGAGCTCGGCCTTGGGCGTAGCCGGTCCGTAGATGCTCATGCTCTGCTGCAGGGCCTGCGCGCCGTGTGACAGGTCCAGAGCGGGCAGGCTATGCGTGTGCGATGAGCTCAGCAGCCCGTGAGGTGCCTCTGTCGCGGGTGTCGCGGCCGTCTGGACGAAAGAAGCCAGCAGACCCGAGAAAATTGCGGGCTCCCAGTGTCGTAGTGTAAGCGTGTACAGGCTTTGGAGCGCGGATGCCGCGTGGCTCGACGGTGTGGGTATGCGAGTCGATGGCGAGCTGCCGTCTGTTGAGAATGAAAGCGCGATCAGGATCGTAGACCATAACCCCTGTGATGTGACCTGACGAGCATAAGCAGGTGACCTTGGAGCACTGAGGGCGCAACTCACAGCATCTCCACCTCCTCTGCGCCACACTTCTTGGAGTACCCTCGCTACGCCCACTTCTCCCACTTCCTCCACGTCCACTCTACTGCCTAGGATAGTCCTCCATACGAGATCAGAACCGAACTGGGCGATCTTGTTGGCGGAGAGCAAGCCCGCAGGAGCGATTTCTGGGCTCTGCGCGACTGGCGCATAAGGCGGAGCGGGTTCTTTCCCGTTCGACCGCAGGCGAGTAATGCTGGGTGGAGCTAGGGCAAGACCGGCCATTGGGTTGCCCTTCGGGTCGCTTGCTCCCAGGCCGAGCGGGTCCGAGGCGGAAGGAGCGGCTCCTCCCGCTGCCACACCTCCTAGGCTGATGGGCGCTGCGGCCGCAGCGGCCGTTGTGGTCGTGGCAGGCGAGTTGCCGAGGTCGAGGAGTCCTTCCCACCCTGCGCCAGGTGTCCAGGCCATACCTTCTCGAACGGTGTATTCCGTGCCGAAGCCAGGGAACGTCTCCAGAGTCGCGACGGAACGTCCGGTCGGTGTGCCACCAAAGATGAAGGCGTCGTTACTGATCCCCTGAGCACTCGCGTTGGCAGGCGGGTAAGACGATCTCCGGCGGTGCAGCGTCTTCTTGAGGTCGGTGATCTGCGGGAGAAGAGGCGGCTGCGTCGGGAGCGGTGTCGCCGTGGCGCTGTGCGGTTGCGAAGGTTTGCGCTTAACTGGCGTAGTGAAGGTCGGAGGCGCAGCGGTTCCTGCTGACACTGCTGGCGCTGCTGCCGTCTGTGCTGTTGGAGGGGTTGTGACGGTAGCACCAAGGACGGGATCCGCTGCAGGCAGAGCAGGTATAGGTGCAGGTGCCGAGATGCTGGAGGAGGTGGCCGGGGCGACAGAGACGGAAGAGGATGTCTTCGGGCGTTTGGCAAACTAAAAGGAAGGTCGGTGTCAGCTCGGCGCGTGCTTATGAAGGCCAAGCGTTGGGAACAAGGGTTTGGCAAGCCGAGCAGCCCGGGAGTTGCATGAGCTGGAGAAAGGATTGGTCGGGGCAGTGATGATAGGCAGCGGGGAGATTGCCCAGCGGCGGGAGAGAGACGGATACAGAAGGATGGAAAGGGTGCAGATTGAACAGATGGCCAGCGCTCTGATGCGATCGGTTTCCAGTGATCAACGGCAGGTCAGAAAGTGCCAAAGGGACGCCGTGCCCTGCGCTTTCCTCCACGTCTGCGAAACATTCCCTCGCCCCCTACACTGCGTGTGCACGCCCCCTAGCCCCCACTCCCCAAATTGTAGCCAAAGACCCGCCGGCCATGTAAGTTCACACAGATGACGGGATTCACCGGGCCGAACCCAGCACGGCGCGCGGCACGTTCCAGCCTGAACCGCCCATGCGCAGTCATCCACACGCCCCGCAAGCTCACTCCCGAAACGCCTGCCGAGCCAGCCGGACAAAACGGGGTGGGGCGGGTGTCTCGTTGCCAGATTGCACACGCGAGCAGAACCGAAGCAGGCACTCACCGATTCCAGCAGGACCGAGGCGGACACGGGGCCGTGGATCTCCCTAAAGCGTGACATCAGCCCGTTGCCCTCTTTTGCCCATGGGTCCGGAAAGTCGGTGACCGAGCGGTATTTGCGACCAAGACTCACTCGCCGGCAGGTCGGGAGGTGGTGTCCCGCTTCGCTGTGCGCGGGCCTGGCATAGGTCTCTTCAGAGCACGCGGGCAGTCGAGGGTGGTTGTGTGTGGTGAGAGGTCGGAGATTCAAAATGTGCGAGCGGTCGGCCGAACTGAGCACTGCGGGATGTCGGGTCTCGCTGATGCGAGACAGACGGCGGTGTCCGGGCTTGCGGTGCCGAACGGGTTGGCTGACGGTACCGACGTCTAGCCTTGGAACGTTTTTGTTTAGGGAGAGAGAGGCTTGAATGGGCGAATAGAACTCTCTGCGAGATGCGAACACGCAGACAAGAACAAGATGTAAAGACGGTGGCAACGAATGTGCGTGCTTTGGTGTACACTGTATGTCAATCTAGATCAGGTGTCGGTCGGTTCCGCGGCCTGGCTGGTACCGAGCCGGTGAATTGGCAAGACAGGCTGACGCTGACGGGAGAGTCCGTCGGCGGTCGTAGCCCCTCAGATTACAGCCCGGGCGAGCGGCATCGATGCTAAGTGTTGCCCAAGCGGATGCCGGAACCCTCCGCCGCCGGCGGCTGCGCGCTTCCCCCCCCACCCCGAAGGATACTCTGTCGCCAGGGGCAAAGCAATCGAGTGCTGCGGGCGCCATAAGCATGCATATTGCTCAGGAGGGGGCCAGGCGCAGAGAGATCTGCGCAGACGGTAAGCGCCACGGGACCGGAGGCGCTAGGCTTTGCTGAGGGAGGGAAGTGTGCGCTGAGGTGAGCGAGCCGAAGCGCGGGCAAATGTGTTTGGCTGGCTGTGACGATGTGACCCGGTCGCGTTTCATCGGACCGCGGGAATTCCCCTACCCTGACGTAACCCCGCCCTGGCCCCCCGACGCCCAGAAGCCGGGTGGCAAACCTCTCGGCGTCAGCCGAGTGTACGATGCTCCATCCAAGCACACACGACACGACACCAGCTGACCTAGTCTGCCTTCATCTAAGCATAGCATGTCACCGGATCTCTCGGCGGGCGAGCACCCTTTTCCGCCGATGCAGCGATTTCAGCGCAGATCGCTCCATGCATGTGCAATAATTATCATGTCCGGTCCGTCCTGAATTCTCGCCCGCTAGCTAGCGCTTGTCTTCTAGCGCCTGATCACGGAGGTGTCGACCCTGCTCGGTGCTGCTAATGTAGTGACGATCATGTGCCGGTCGTGAGGATCTCTCGGAAGCAGACGGTGCAGCTGGCCGAACGAGCCAGGGCGGACTTCCGGTCCGTTGAGCCCGTTCCCTGAGACCCTGATTCCAGCGGGCGTCACAATTCCCCGGGCTTACGACCGAGGCGACGCAGCGTTCCTGTTCACCCGCTGCATCGCGGAGCCGGCCGAGCGGTACCGAGCGGACAAGGCGGTCCATGTCAAGATTGTATCCGAACGCCTGCGGTCCGATACATCCCTGGATGTCAGCACCGCTCTACTGCGGTCGAGCCAGGTATAGATCCGAGGTCCACGCCGTCTCGTGCCCTCGGTAAGGACCTGGTGCTAATCGCGGCGGACTCTCCCCGAACAGGCGGACATGAACTTCAACGTGTCCAAGTGCGGCAGTGCGAGTCACACGACGGCCTAATGCCAGATCTACTTGACCGAGATCCGAACTATACTTCTTAGACTCCCGGGTATAGACGGCGTTCGGGCCTTGCCAGCTGCGTTATGCCGCTAAGCGGCCCTCAAGACCAGATCCGCTCACGCCGGAGTCGCGACGACGCCCATGATAGGCACTTTGGATCTTCGGAATGGTGCGGTGAGATCCTAAGCGCTTGGCAGAAGACAAGCATGATATCGATCCAAATTCGGACCCCATCCTCCAACCTCATCCTTGATAAGGTGGGCTTCGCAATGCCGAGCTGATTGTGCGAGATATGGCAACCCACACTCCTGACGAGTGCATGAAGAGCGCGTGCATTCCAGCTCGAAGTCCTTGGCGGCAGCTATACAAAGCTCTTGTGGATGATCACAGCGTCGACGTACTCCTCCCCTTGACCGTCGGTCGTACGGAGCCGCCCGGCATTTGGGATGAGTCCCACACGCTGGAACCCAAGCGAGTCCCAGATACGCAGCGATGCCTGGTTGTCTGCAAGATAGATCAGCCTCGAACCATCACCCCGGCTGTGCAGATATCGCTCGCTCACTCTTGTATACGAGGTTGAAGACGCTGCCGCGGTATCCGAGTCTTGGCGCGTACTCGAGATACGACTTGCCGAGGTGCAGGCCGATCTTCTTTCCACGGTTGGTAGGAGGCACGATGAACCCGGCGTTCTGGTGAGATGTCAGTATCCTAGCTGTCGAGCGCCCGCTTCCTTGCGGTTCCGGTCCATGCGAGATCAGAGACGCACGCAGTTCTATGTCGTCAGCCGTCTTCCTCCACTCGTGGACGGCCAGTGACTTACATGACTACTTCGCCCGGGATAGTTCGGCTTACTATGGACGGTCAGTCTTACATTGTTGTGTGGCGGGACTAGCCTCTCGCGCGGTCTGGCACGAACAACTGCCACTCCGCTGGTGCCTACCTCACTCACATGTAGTAGCACCCTCCAATAGCCTCCTCCGGAGACCGCCCTCCGATGGCTTCCTGCAGCGTGCCAGGGGCCGCCCCAACTTCCAGCTGCTGGTGATGCACCACACCGATGATCGTCGTCGAGTTGAAGAAATAGGCGATGTACTCGTCATAGGTGTACGGGCCCTCTTGGGGGTACGTCCGGCCGTCTGCGCCATGTCAGTCCATTCTCCGTGCGCTGTGCGAGCTGGAAGTCCGAGCATGCTACCGCATAGCAGTCTACCAGCTCGGCACCCACCTTCGAGCTCCTTGCTGAACACCTCGTACAGGTATCGCTTGACGTCCTCGGGGGCGTCTGCGCCGTGCACCGCATGCGTGGTCATTTCCCATCCTCCAGGCAGAGGGAAGGAAAAGACCGGCAGGTCGGCGCTGAGTTTCGGCGCGGCGATCTTTCCGTATGCCATCTTGTCTGCAGGTCTGTAATTTGGAGATGATCTCTGGTCCTTGTCGTCTACTCTGTGCTTGGATCTAGGTATCGTCTCGCTGCCAAGCGCTCCGGCCGACGACGGTATCCTCCGGCAGAACGTTCAACCGGTGGAGGCCTGCCGGGCAGGGAGTGTGCCACGTCATTGTGGATGATAGTCTGTCCTCCGGGGTCTCCTCGCCGGCTGTCGTCACCGCCTCGCCGGCCATCCACGACCGCAGCCAGCGCGGGGAGGAGGAGCTGTCCCAAGATAGCTTGGCAGTTGAGATACATCCTCGTTGTCCTTTTCTTGCTGTTCATACTCGCCCACGTCCCGGCGCCGTAACTCAGAGGCAAGATGAAGGGACTCACCAAGGCTCTGGCGAGGTGCGTGCCGTTCTAACCTCGGCTTGCATACGATGCAGCACGTGAGGTGGTTTCAGAGTACTGATCGTCCGCAGGACGCCTCACAACCTCACCAGCCGGATTGGCATGGCCAAGAGTGAGTGCTCGCCTACATCACCCGTCTGAGATACTCACTGACCATGACAGAGTCATCTGATCCAGAATTCAATGACTAGTCAGTAGACAGATCGGCAGAACAGCCTTTATAGCTGAGGCTGCGGGTTCAGACTGACACTCCGCAGCGAGCGCAAGTTCGCGGCGATCGAGGCCGCCAGCGAGAAGATGTTGAAGGATTCGGTCGTGTTCCGGGACTCTGTCTCCTGTGCGTCGGCTGCTCATGCTACGAGGATGGCACAGCTGACGTAGCCTAGCGCTTCTGATTTCCGGATCGACGTTCGGCGGTTCGCTAGCGACGCTCTTCTCGCCCATCGGGTCCGAATACAACCTCGCATCCAAGTTCCCTCAGGCGGATGTCACCGTCCGCAATATCGGCTCTTACCAGACAGCCATGGAGGAGCTCCGAGGTGAGCTGAAGCTGCGGGGGAGGGTTTGCAGGAACTACGGCTGATCCATTGCAGAGACGCTCGCGCCTGAGCTCGAGCTGATCGAGAGCCGGATCGTGCAGCCGTGCAAGGAGCTTACCGAGATCTGCAAGAAGATCCGCAAGACGATCACCAAGCGCGAACACAAGCTCGTCGATTTTGACAGGCACAACAACTCGCTCAACAAGCTGCGCGAGAAGAAGGAGAAGAGTCTCAAGGACGAGAAGAACCTCTTCACCGTGGGTTTGCGACCCTACGACGCGCGGGCGAGGCTTACGCCTTGCAGGTCGAGCAGGACTTTGAGCTCGCGGCGGGCGAGTACGAGCACTACAATGAGCTGCTCAAGGGCGAGTTGCCGGTGTTCCTCCAGATGGCGACGCGCTTCATCGACCCGCTCTTCCACTCGTTCTACTACATGCAGTAGGTCCCCCTTGGACCGTACGTCGGGGCTAGGCTGATCCCCAGGCTCAACGTGTACTACATCATGCTGGACAAGGTGCAGTCGTTCGCGGACGGAAAGTACGACATGACGCGCAAGGACATCGAGAACATCTACTACGAGCAGCGGGGCGACGCCGCCGAGCAGCTCGAGGAGCTGAACATCACGCACCGTGTGGCGTCCACGGGTGAGTCACGGTCGTTGGGTCGAGTAGAGACATGAGCTGATCGGCCACAGCAAAGATGCTGCAGACTGCGCGGCAGGCGAGCGGGTCGTCCACCCCTCGTGCGGGCTCGCTCCACTCGCGACCATCGATCGGGTCCAAGCCCGGCGGCGCGCTCGGCCGCCAGACATCGTACGGCAGCAGCTCGACCAAGGCTGCCGAGGCGTACGGCTCGCCTCCTTCGAGGACAGTGGCTGCGCCGCCGCCGTACACGTCGACCAACAGTTCCGAGAGCATCAAGAAGAAGGCACCCCCGCCCCCGCCGCCGCTCAAGCCCAAGCCGAGCTTTGGCGCAGCGCCCAAGTTGTACGCTACGGCCTTATTCGACTACGAGGCCCAAGCCCACGGCGATCTGTCGTTCAATGCAGGAGACAGGATCGAGGTCGTGGAGAAGTCGGACAGCGCAGAGGACTGGTGGACCGGGAAACTCAATGGCAGGCAGGGTATCTTCCCAGGCAACTACACCCAGCTGGATGCTTAGGCCCCGGGTTGGACTGTCTTGGCCTACCGGGACGATTAAAGAGGATTCATGAAGATGCAGATCATCCGAAATGGGGCTTTGTATCCAGACGGTTCCACCTGCGCTGAGATGCGGGCGGGCCTGTGGTGCGTGCGATTAGTAGGTGGGGTCTACATCCAGTGCCCATGCCCTCTCCATTCCCTCGTGTCAAGTGGACCGCTTCGTCGAGAACGGATCGCCTGGCTACAGTGGTCGGTCTCACGTCTTGTTGCCAAATGCGTTATCCAGACCAGCCTGCGTCCGTCAGTTCCGGCTTAGAGAACGAAAATAAGTCATTAGCAACGACGTTAGAGCACCAGCCGGCACTGACAAAGGGGTCCACGGGAGGCGGAATAGGTCTGCTCTGGAGATCACGGATGATCTGCTCTGTGGTCATTGTAAGAGGGTCGAGCTCGAGCGCTGGCACCGGTCGCACCTTTGCGACGCGCTGCGACGCCACGGGGGTCGATTCTTGGGCTTCTTCGTCGAGTAGGTCTCGCACATAGGCGGATTGGCGAGAGGTGATAGCTGGACTAGGAGTAAGGAGGTCGCTGTCGGTCGGAATACCGTTTGAAGCTTGATGATTGTTGATAGTCGTCTCGGTAGCAGCCTCTGTCGCGTGAGAAGTGGTACTGCGGATGGCAGGAAGGGGACTGAGGTCCGAATAGGGCTTGGGAGAAGCTTTCCTAGTTGGCTAGAATCGTCAGCTCCTTCTTCAGGCCGAGGCCAGTGTGAGGAGTCTCTCCTCAGGGCTACATAGACCCGGAAGAAGTGCTTACCTCAAGCGGCTTCATGTCCACCGTGGGCAGCTCCATGTTGGCGAGACTGAGCTTGGCTCTGATCCTGGCTTGCTCGTTAGCGATGCGCTGTCGCTTCTTCTCCTCTTCGTATTCTTCTTTCACACGATACGACTCGTCCGACAAGGGGTCGCGCCTGGATGATTGGTCGAGTCTGTCAGCGTCGTAGCTGAAGATGCCGTGGTCGTTGATCGTGCCGTCAAACGCCATGTTCCTGTACTTCTGTTCTTCCAGCTTAGCCTCGGCTCGAAGTCGAGACTCTTCTGCACGTTGAAGGATGTTGTATTTCTGCGACAACGTGAGCCTACCCCCGATCCTCGGCAACGGTTGCGGCTGATACAGGACACAGGGACCTGCTCACCTCTCGCAGACTGCTCATCTCCTCTTTCATTATCCGGCGCTCTTTCCGCAGATGTTCGTTCTCTTCATCCTATGAACCAATGGTCAGCTGATGACGTTTCCAGGTCAGACGGCAGATGATGCTGCCGTCGGGCATGAAGAAACAAATAACCATCCCCACGTACTCTTTGCTGCAGACTCGCTTTGAGCTGCTCCTTGACGCCGAGCAGATCCTCCTCGTTCTGTTTCTGTGTGGCGAGTCAGGCGTGAGATGGGCTATTGGTTGCAGACCGCTCACCTGAGACTCGAGCTCCTGAACTCGAGCCATTAGACCATCTGCTTCTCTGCGGATGGACTTGACTTTGTCGAGCGCCTTCGTCGCTTCCGCCTGTCGCGTCAGTTGGCCTCTCTCACCTGACCGGCTGGGTCACTGTATTGCTCACGTGGTTCGCTCGAGATTTTGCGTGAGCTATGTCGAGATCCTTGACGAGCTGTCTGTTTCGAGCACGCAGCTGTTCCACTTCGCGAGCCACCGTGAGATCGCCTTTAGCCTCGAAAGCAGTCAGTAAACATTTCGCACCCCTCCGAACACACTCGCGTGTTTCTGGACAGCGTGACCCATACCTGCTGCGCAGCAACTTTGAGTTCTTCCTCCAGCCTTGCCCTTCCGGCATACTCGAGCTCCAGTTTCTTCTGGAGATCTGCGAGCTGAGACTCCAAGTCGTTCTTCTCCCTCTGCACCATGCTCTGCTGTTTTGTTGCCGAAGCTGCCTTGGCCTCGAGCATGTTGACCTTGTTCTGCAGCGCTTCCGCTTTGATCTGCAGAGCCTCAACGAGGGCGTCTGTTCGTTCCGAGGCACTCGTCTGCGGCGCAGGACCCGAGCCCAAAGTGGCGCCGAAGTCTCCGTAGGACTGTCTGGCGGAACGTGCGGCGGTGAGTCGTGCAGCGCGATCGGCTTCCAAGGCCTCTTCTGCGGCTCGGAGTGCTGCATTCCGCTCAGCAAGTTGCTGACGAAGCTTGTTGACCTCAGGCGAGGTCGGACTCTGTTGTCTAAATCAGTTTCGAAGCGATAAGACACACGATACAAGGAAGCTAATCGTGTTGCTTCGCTCCCGAACTCACCTTCTTCTCGGCTGACGAGAGCTTCTGGCCAAGTTCTTCTATCTTCCTCTCCAGAGATGCCATCAAGCGGCGAGAAGTGTCCTCGTCAGCCAGCCCAGAAATTCTATCACGCTACGTGCATTGCGTTCAGCTCCAAGCCCACGCCAGCCCGGCTTTGTGTTCGGCATCGTCAGACTCGAACTCACACGATAGAGGCCTTCATCCCTTGAGATATCTCTTCTATCCTCGCGGTATCGATCTTCCGTGTAGCTGCCAGACGAGCGGGAGCTAGGGTTCAGAACCATATCACGGAGCTGTTCCAACAGCTCGGCCGTTTGGAGCCTGTCGGAAAGAGCGGGCGCCATCTTGGACCCTTCTGGTGGCTCGCTTGAACTCGCTGACGAAGTTGTTCGAGAGGAGCAGCTTGACGGTAAAGGAGTGTTCGCGGCGATAGGAAGGTAAGTAGAGCTACTTCGAGTCTGTTATTCTCAGTGTCTACGAAGCTCGCTCATCTGTTTGTGACTAAAGCGCACCGAGATTAGAGTATCGCGGTGATGAGGCGGACTGCCAGACGGGTCACCGAGCCCACTGGGAGTCGAAGGCTGAGGAGAGTGCTGAGTGCTCTGCCCCTGCTCGACAGGGATTGCCGGCTCCGTTCGTTCCTCGACGTATGATCCTGCCTCGGATTGGGGTACCGAGCAGATCCTTCTCGTGACAACAGCGTTGTTGTACTGCGCGAGGTCCTTGTACAGCCTCTGATTCGCTGCTCTTAGAGCGTAGTTCGGCATGATCAGCTCTTGTCAACGTCGCACGTGTATGTAAAGGAGATGTGTAGCAGACAATCCCAGGACTCTTGACCGTCGCTATAGCAACGAATATAGGTGAAACTACTCACTGATTTTGACCGTAGTGAGGGATCTTGGGGTCCGATGATGTAGACTACTGAAACGTCGATACTGAGTCTAGGAGGACAAGGGGTAGTCGACGAGACACAGAATGACCTTGCATGCCTGGGAGGGTTCGCCTCAGCATCCGTGATCGCGCTTGGGCCGCTCACACCGCTGCCACTGCGCCACGAAGGACACCTAGGATGGGCAGGATAAACCACTGAAACGGTGTGATGTCGGATATTCCCCCACCCGCCACGTGGTCCGTGCCCACCCTCCCGTAGCGGGGGGCGATGTCGGCACAGACCCATCAACCCTAGTCTCATTAGGAGACCAGTCCATCGTCACTGTGTGGTGGCCCGGTGACCGAGTGTAAATACAATCCACTCTTGCATATACAACAACATCCCGCTTCACCCATCGCAGTTGCGCTACTTAACGACCGCCGACACGCCCACGCCAGGAACACTGCCCACAGCTGGACAACTAGGGCCGGCATACAACTCCGCTTATCTCGGATTCACCTCCGACCGCCAGCCATCGCGCCATGTCGTCGCTTCCTCCGACACTCGGCGAGGCCATGCCATCAGGCGCGCCTGCCTATCAGCAGCAACAGCAGCAGCAGCAGGCGGCCTCGTCGTCGTCGTCAACCGGGCCTCAGCCCATCCCCATGCCGATCCCGTCGGGTATCTCTCGCGCGACGTCGATATCCCGCTCGGCATCCACTCGGCGACAGTCTCAGTCAACAGGGTCGGGCGGTGCGGGATCTATTGCTGGATCAACCGGTGTTGCTCGCAGACCGTCTAGGGTGAACAACCCGCCTGTTCCGCCCAAACCCCTCACTCACCAGGAAGCGCTCGAGGCGCTGCGGTCGTTCTTGAAGGAACGGAGCAGCTACGACGTCTTCCCCGTATCGTTCCGCCTCATCGTCCTCGACGTCCAGCTCAAAGTGAAGAAGGCGCTTGACGTACTGCTGTTGTACGGTAGGTCGGGGTCGCATGCCTCCAGCGGATTCGTGCAGGTCTGACGAATCAGGTGTCGTGTCTGCACCGCTCTGGAGCACCGAGACGGCCAAGTTTGCGGGTAAGCTGCGGAGTGAAGGCGGACCAGGACCGTGCTGATCCGTCAGGGATGTTCACGGTGCAAGATGTGATCCACCTGATTCAGTACTACTACCAGACGGCTAGCTGGGAGGGAGCGATTCCAGATGTAGAGCAGATCCGGCTGAATGACATCCGAAGTGAGTGTCATCTTGACAAGGGACTCTGGACTTGTGCTTATCGCCCGTAGGCGTGGAGAAGGAGATCAATGTCCCACCACCGCCTTTGCTTTCCGTCCACCCCTTGCGGCCTCTATATGATGCGTGCCGATTCCTTATAAGAACACACGCGCGACGATTACCGCTTATCGACCGGGACCCACAAACGGACGGCGAAGTCGTCATTTCGGTTCTGACCCAATACCGCGTTCTCAAGTTCATCGCTATGAACGTGGGTCGTTGCGTCACGAAACGCCGAACTGATGCTGACCCTCCGCAGTGCAGAGACATCACGCAGTACCTGACCAAGTCGGTGCAAGAGCTGGGTATCGGAACGTATGTCACGACCGAGGGCCGGCCAGAACACGAGCAGGGCAACCCGTTTTGGCCGTGCGCGACCGCAACGATGCAGACGACGGTGTTCGACGTGGTGCACATGTTCTCCGAGAAGGGTATCTCGGCGGTGCCCATTGTGGACGAGAATGGCAAGGTGCTCAACCTGTACGAGACCGTCGACGTCATTGTAAGCCTGCTCGCGAAGCCCGAGAATTGAGTTGACGAGCTGCAGACGCTGGTGCGGAACGGAGCGTACCAGGCGCTAGACCTGAACATGGCTCAGGCGCTCAAACAGCGCGCGCCTGACTTCCCTGGAGTGGTCACCTGCTCGCCAACCGACTCGCTCTCCGCCGTCTTCTCGCTGATTAAGATCCGGAGAGTGCACCGGCTCGTCGTCGTCGCGGGCCCGAAAGACCCGCAGCCCGGCAGGCTCATGGGCGTCATCAGTCTCAGCGATATCATGCGCGCGTTAATCGTGAGTCGCTTGAGGACCGGCCCGTCGAGCAGGGCTGACGGACGCAGGGCCACGATGTGCCGATTGGAGGAAGTGGTATCGGTGCAGAAGTCGTGGACAAGGCGCTTCGGCAGGAGGCTGCCCAGACGATCACCCCGGCCGAGACGCCTTTCCTTCCGGGCCAGTCACTCGAGTCTGTCTAGCCATGACCCGATTGGACCGGCGAGGGGGGTTCGCAATGACGGAAGCACGATAGCCAAGAACATAGGGCAGCCGGCCTGCATGTTGCATGTTGTACTGTATATGCTAGACATATCTAGAAGCTCTTCGGCACGAACCGAATGCACTGTATCCATGCTGCCGTCAGTCAAGTGCCAGCATATGGCGCGACGAAGTTCCCTAGCGGGTTATGAGCAATTGATTGCGCTAGCCTCTCTACTGCAGATCGCGAGATCGCGCTAGTCCCGTTCCGAGCCCTGGTGCCGGTCCTTTAGCCCGATGGGTGCTCTCTCTTGTAGCCGCGAGCAAGGTCTGTCCTCGAAGCCCCTCGCGAACCGCACAGAACGCTACTGGGGTATGGCGTCTATGGGCTGGACGTGACCGGCACTACTTGACTCCAGAGAGACTCGAACCCTAAACAAGAGCCGTTCCGCACGAACCCTCTGATTTCTGTGATCAGAGCCTTTCTCGTCAAATTCGAACGTCGGTAAGAGTGATTGCTGAGTGTTGTGCGCTGTCGCCCATTCTGAGCTCCTTATGGCCCATCATGACTGCCATGCAAGACGCGCTGACATGTGTCTCGCGCTTGCTCAGGTGCCTCAGCCCGAACGACAAACGTCCCGAGACGCCACCACCCTTTCCCGTCCCTGGGCGTCGGTTCTCGCCCTGAACCGCCGGGCCTTTTTGTTTACGCCGGCTGGGACGGGGGGTGGGGTTTTGCCAATGGATCGTCGTCAGGTCCCTTGTGTCTGTCCGTCCCTTGGCAGACAGTCAGACAGGCCGATGAGCGGGCGCCGCGCCCGGTGTCGCGGTGGTCATGTACCCGTATACACATCGCTGAAGGGGATACACGTCGGCTCCTTTGAATAATTATCTGGCGACGGTCAAGACGCCAGGATTGGAAAGTGACTGTTTGACGATCATCTCGAAAAGGACGCGTTGGACAGGTACTCGATCAGCGACGGCAACAATGGGTTGGCGAGCAATCGCATGAGCTACCAGCACGTCAAGTGATTCGACCTAGCGGAATTGCCGAAGGACAAGACGAGGCAGACCTCGCGTTGGTCCAGCATGCGACCGCTCAAGCTGCTGGTCCTGGGTGTAGCTTTCGCTCTGACGGGCGTCGCCGAGGCCGGACCAGAAGGTAGTGACTCGAGTCTCGCATCACCTCGTTCATCTCGGTCGCGCGAGCGCAGCGATGTGTTGAACAGGCGGAGCAACCCTGCTGTCGAATCATCCGGGACAACTTCGATTCCCGCCTCGACCCCTACCTCGTCAGCAACATCCTCACTAAACGCGACGAAGGCCGCCGTCGCTGCCAATCTTCCCAACCCGCCCGCGATACCGCCCCTTGAACCTCCAAGACCAGCACCGGTTCCGCTCGACTACACCGTCTCGTACGCACTCTCTGACTCTTGCCTTCTCTACCTCTCGACCATCCTGCGCTCGCCGACTTTCACCTCGTGCCTGCCTTTCTCACTCTTGCTGACGACATCGACCTCGTACTCGACCATGCTCCAGGCGGCTACCGCCTCGGGTAACTACACGGCCCTGAACGAGCTGCTGTCGTACGTGGCCAACCCGCAGCCGAGCGCGGCACAGTGCGACACGTACTTCTCGGGCCTGCTGCGCGACTTTAACGGCAAGAACAACTGCGGTGCGGACGTGGCTGCGCACAAGGCCACGGCTATGCTGGCGCGGGATGGCCTGGGGAGCTATACTGTCATGCGCGCCGCAGCGAGACTGGTCAACCCGGACACAGGGAAATACTGTTATCTGGACGCAGTCAGCGCGTCCCGTCCCGACGACCTGTACCTGTGGTCCCTCCCGGCTGGCATTCCGTGAGTCGGCTCATGCGGGTGTGTGAGAAGTTGTGGGCTGATGTCGATCAGGCTTCCACCTACATCCACGCCTACTTGCTCGAAATGCTCATCATTACTGCTGCAGCAATACGCGACACTGTCGCCCTCGACCGCCACGCTGAACAGCACGTTGGTCAACGCGGCCATATCGACGGTCAATACCGCGTGCGGACCGTCATTCATCACGTCGCTTGCCAGCAGTCCGGTATCCTCGGGGCAGGGCACCGTTCATCCCGGCATGACAGCCTATTTGGCAGCTCTGACAGCGGTGACTGTTGCTGCTTTCCTCGTGTAACAATCGCCTCGTCATGGACAGTCGTGAGGCATTCAGGACTTTTTTTTGGGTTTTTGTACTCGCTGGTATAATGGCCAAGCATGCATGTAGCTCGTCCGACACTATGCACACTTCCTCGACGCTGCGCATGATGCCGACTTGCATCTAAGGCAGATCCCTCGCCATAGGGCGGGTCCTGCGCTGCGGGGCTCCACGCCATAACGGCTGGCAACAACCGGGTCTCGTTCCAGCGAGTTCCACCACGTCAATAGGTCGTATACTTTGTACCGACACCGTTTGCATCTTTGCACAACTGTATACGCAAACATGTCTGACACTCAGAAGAAGCAGCTCGCGTTCAACATGTAAGGACTCCTCATGCACAGCAATCCTGCCGAAAGCCGGCTGATTCGCTAGTATCGAGTTCTTGCGGACATCGATTCAGGATGGAACTGTGAAGGAGGACGACAAGGAATCGCTCGAGGTAGCCGGTGGGTCGCTCACATCAGCCATAGTGGTGCATCTTTGCTGAAAATCTGCAGTGCAGTGTATCGGCGAGTCGTTTGGCGTCGACCCCGAGAGCGAGAGCGAGAAGGCGCAGTACTCGCTTGCGCCTGGATCCCTGCTCTCCCTGCTCAAGGTGTGGGAGCAGACCAAGGCCCGGTCGGCCGGAGGTGCTCCCGCTGCCGCTTCGTCGTCGTCTACTTCGACGGCCGCACCCGCCGCTGCTGGTTCCAGCTCGGCTGCGCCCAAGCAGCCGGCCGCTGCCGCTGCCGCTACGTCCGCCGGGTCTGCCGCCCCTTCGGCCGAGACCAAGGCCAAGGCCGAGTCGCTCAAGGGCAAGGGCAACTCGCTCATGGCTCAAAAGCTGTACGACTCTGCTATCGAGCAGTACACGGCTGCGATCGAGCTCGACCCGACGAGCCCCGTGTACTACTCGAACCGCGCAGCGGCGTACGGCGCCGTTCAGGAGCACGAGAAGGCCGTCCAGGATGCAGAGAAGGCTATCGAGCTCGACGCAAAGTTCGCCAAGGGCTACTCTCGCCTGGGGTGAGTCCGGCGTGGGCTGTGTAGGACCACACTGACCTGCAGCCACGCACACTTCTCTTTGGGACACTTTGACGAGGCTGTCGCCGCGTATGAGAAGGGCATCAAGCTCGACCCCACTAACAGCAACATGAAGACGGCGCTCGCTACGGCCAAGACCCGCGCCAGCGAGTCGAGCGCGGACGCTGCCGCCTCCAGGGACGTGCGATCAGCGGGCGCCGGTGCCGGTGCTGGTGCGGGCGCAGGCGCGGGCGGCATGCCCGACCTGGCCAGCCTGGCGAGCATGTTCGGCGGTGGTGGTGCCGGTGGAGGAGCCGGCGCTGGAGGCATGCCCGACATCGCCTCCATGATGCGCAACCCCCAGATGATGGCCATGTGAGTCTGGCCTAGTGGTGCACAGGTAACGGCGCTGACGCCGTGGTACAGGGCCCAGCAGATGATGCAGAACGGCGGCCTCGAGAGGCTGATGCAGAACCCCAACATCCGACAGATGGCCGAGCGGATGCAGAGCGGCGGTGGCATGCCCGACTTCAATGAGCTCGCCAACGACCCGTCCATGCGGGAAATGTGGGTCACCCCTTCAACGTTGAGAAGGCGGGGGCTGATGACTTCCAGGGCACAGCAGTTCATGGGCGGCGGTGCAGGCCGAGGCGGTCAATAAGTGGCGGGCGGGCGATCGCTGTGATGTGGCTAGCTTGCCTTCGGATCTCTCACTTGATGCATGTCTTGTTTCTCTGACTATGCGTCCCTACTCTGAGCCGTCACGGCTCCTCCACTTTCCCCACTGCGATTGCAGTTGATGTTGATCCACCATTTCCGCGTTCCTTTGCTATGAACATTGTATTGCTGCGCTCAAGATGCCTCCGGAACCGCTGTCATACGATGATGGCCCGCTCGTCTGGGTCAGTCTGGATCACGCGGCCTGGTCGTCGTCGCTGACTCTTTCGCAGGTGGACCTGGAGATGACCGGGCTGGACTTGCCCAAGGACCGGATCCTGGAGATCGCCGTGATCATCACGAACGGACAGCTCGAGCCTGTTGACGAGGGCATCAACTACATCCTGCGTACTCCAAAAGAAGTCTTGGACGAGTGAGTCAGCTGTCGTGATACGTGTGCTCCGTTGGCTGAGTGCCGCAGCATGGGCGAGTGGTGTACCGACCAGCACGGCCGGTCGGGCCTCACGCAGGCGTGTATCGATTCGGAACACGAGCCCGAGGACGTGTACCGCTACGTGAACGATTATGTCCGGAAATGGGTCCCGAAGAAGGGCGATGGTATCCTCGCAGGCAGCTCGGTCCACGCTGACGCAAGGTGGGTCCAGCCGCACCGACGTGGCGCCGCGTGCGAGCTGACCAGGGCGAAAGGTGGCTAAGGAAGGAGATGCCAGAGTTGATGGAACACTTGTCGTACCGCATCGTGGACGTCAGCAGCGTCAAGGTGCGTTGGATCCTTCGCGAAAGCACTGGGCGTGGTCTGATCTGGCATTAGGAGCTGTGCCGGAGATGGTACCCCTCTGTGACGGCCAAAGAGAAAGCACGGCGAACTACAGCGATCGCTCACAGGTGTGTATCGAAGCGAATGCAGAGATCGCCAGGCTGGCTAGGCTGACAAGGTATCATAGGGCACTTGACGATATCAAAGCTTCGATTCGGGAATTGCAGTTCTACCGCGAACATATCTTCGTTCCAGCCGACGAGGCAGAAGCCAAGTATGGCTCGAACGGAGAGAGCAGCAACGAGGACGTTGCCGGGTATCTTGCCAAAGTCAAGATATAGATAGGACGCTGTCTCGTCCATACATCAGGTATCATCTGCCGATTGTGGTGTATTTATTTGTGCCATGGCTCTGCGTCCAGAAGCGCCTTGAGCGCGGAGATGGCTTCGCCAACTGTGTCCTCCTCTTCACCACCTCCTTGAGCGTCTTCGTCGATCGCCATGCCATCATCTGGCACGCCGCCGCTCGTCATCTTGCTCAGGACCGACTGGACGCCACTTAGCTCGGCCAGTGATGCCAGCAGGCCCTGCAGCTTTTCTGCCCTATCCGCACCGGGCAGACCATCGACCAGCGAGTTCCGGTCAACGGCGTCGCTCGTGATCAGCTTGGACAGCAGTAGTGCGAGGTAGCTTGCGATGGGACCGGACGATGACTGCGTTGTCAGCCCTGGCCGATGCTCCTTTTGCGACTTACGTCTCGCTCATCTTCTTGGGCGGAGTAGTCCGCATAAGTCGAGACGAGAAGACTCGACAGGGGGCGGTTGCTCTTGTGGTCGCGTTTCGTTCGGGCTGTACTCTCTCCCCCATTCACATTCAGAACTACCATGCTCAGCTCCGATTTGGCGTTCTGACCAGCGATTGCCAGGACTAGACCCACCTGCCGCTTGGAATGCCACCGGCGCTTCGGAATCGACGAGGAGCGCCTCTGTCAGAATGGCCAAGACGAGACACAACAGCTCTTCGGGCTCGACCACGTCGTTTGACGCCTCGACACCGTCGTGATCGGTTGATGCTTGACCGCTGGCCTTGTCCGCCAGAGTCTGCCGCTCGAGCAAGACCGTGCCCAGCACGGTGACGAAACCAGCCGAAGGAGCAACGGTCGACGCCCATTCCGGGGACAGATTGGCCGAGACGGCGAAAAGCTTGATGCTCTCGATGAGGCATTGGGCCGCAGTTCTTTGCCGAATGTCCTCCTCTGTCGAGTTCAAAGCGATGCCGAGGAAAGCGGCGGTCCCGGCAATGAGGTCCGTTGCGAAGGCGACATGCGTTTGCGAGAGCTCCAAGCGCGATTCGTCTGATTGCCCAGCAATGCGAGACGTCGCCTGCAGGCAATTGAGGCAGAACAGGAGATCCAGGTCGCTGTCGGACTTTGACGATGCTGATAACTGTAACGGTCAGTGCGCGAGACGGGCGAGCGGCGTCTGCAGGGGCTTACAGATGCCTTGACGGATGTTACAAGAGGCAGCGACTTCAATTCTCGCGCGATGGCCCGCAGAATCGCGCTCAGAGCCTCCCCGCTGGTCAACGCCTCCGCCACATGAGACCAGGAGGCTTCCTCTGTCACCGACGCCAGGATTGCCGAAGCAAGAAGTCTTGTGGATGCCTGACGTGTGAGAAAGACCTCGATCTTGTGAGCGGGATGATCTCACCGATGCGACGTCGACTTGTCCGATGGTCAGATCACGACTCACAGCTTTGATGCGCATCGCCTGGCATGGTTAGCGTATGCTACACGGATTATGCAACGCGCTTACAGAGCCCTTGAGCTTGACCCCTGTTGCCGTGTCGAGGACGCCTTGTCGTTGACGTATACAGGCCATAAGGACTTCCACGCAGGACGTCGCGTGCCCAGTCAACACCGCATCGATCCCGGAGGACGAGCGGGCTGTGAGCAGAACCAGGAACAGGAGACACAGCGTGTCCATGGTCTGGATCGCTTAGCAAGGGGTAGCAAACCTTGTAAGGTGCTCTCACATCGTCGCCTTCTGTCCGGACCGATACGAAAGTCGCCCAAACGCGCTCGACCTGGCCGCAGATCTCCAGCTTGCTCAGCCAAGCGGCGTCAAGCATGTTTTGTAGAACGTCGATGCAGCTATTCGTAGGCCTGAGCACCAATCACGCAAGGGTAGTGGCCAAGGAGACTCACCTCAGCCTGCGCAAGCCCATACCTGCCGTGGAATCCTCTATGCTCGCAATGAGGGCGTCGACCTCGTCGTTGAAGCTGCGGTTGGCACCATGCGCCCGGGCGTCTGTAACCTGCACAGGAGCTCTCACGCCCAACATATCCTGTCGCAATGATCAGCTCGTATTCTGGCACCTGTGGTATCTCCACTGACCCCATGAAGGCCATTTACTCCGTTGTCTGAGTCGTGGCTTGTGTTGTCCACTTCGTACTGCCGTCGCAGGGCTGCGTAACTCTGCTTTGGCATGTCTCGCGGTTTTGCTCTGCCGAGCAGCCCCTTCTCCGGAGACTGAGATCTACCTTCC
Organism: Cutaneotrichosporon sp. M94-02A; assembly: GCA_037040355.1. NCBI lineage: Eukaryota > Fungi > Basidiomycota > Tremellomycetes > Trichosporonales > Trichosporonaceae > Cutaneotrichosporon > Cutaneotrichosporon sp. M94-02A. Next base: position 24,093 of record JAXQGU010000054.1, read on the forward strand.
TGCCGTGACCTATCCTGATCACCGAGAATTGTCCTATTCGCGCCGTACGTCCGCTTGGCTCCTCCGCCAGAGCCAGGTTGCCGCTCCGGGACCGGCAGCAGGAGATTACGACTGGGTGACCCGGCAATACTCGAGTCGAGCGCATGATTTCTTCCGGGCGTCTTTGAAGGTGTGCTCGGCATGGACTGCGTGCGGGACAGAGCGGCTCGCGGTGGGGGCGTGACTGCGCGCGCGTATCGCCCATCAGGCAGATCACTCACCGACACCGTCTGCCCGAACCTGCTCGTCGAAGGCGATGGCGAGTCCGGTCGCGAAGCGGTGTCCGATCCCGCTCCTGCAGAGCCGAGGCTTTCGGTCCGCGTGAGCATTTGGCGCAGTCCGCCCCCCGCTCTGACCTTCTTGAGCGGGCTGGAGAACAGCGCCGCGCCGGCGTCGTCCTCCCCCTCAGCAGCAGCTTCACGAGCTCGTCGAGGGGACATGCCCGCGAACAGGCTCGATAGATCTCGAGGCGACGACCGAGGCGTCTGAGGGCTCTTGGCGGCATCAGCCGCGGTTCGCCTTCGAGGCGGGGTGGAGGGGCGAGGGTTGGGTATAATCGATTCGACCGAGGCGGCTGATGAGCTGCGCGATAGGCGAGGCGAGACACGTCTTCCGCTTTCAGCCTGCGAGTAGCTCGTCGAAGATCCTTTCGCTCCAATAGACGAAGCGGTTGTCGAGCTGGAAGGGACGCGTTTCCGCTTCGCTGGGCTGACTTGATTCGCGTCTGTTTCGCTCTTGTCGCTCGCGTCGGTGTCTTCTAGTCCGCTGCCGATTGAACTCGACGACTGCGACCGAGTAACAACAGGTCTGGTCGGCAGGACTCTACTGCTGTGTCGAGCGCCATTGACCCCGTTGGAGCCGGTTCTCCGTTTGGCCGTCTCGTCAGCCACAGGCTTCCGTGCCGCTCGTCGCCGAAAGGCAGACAACCTCGCGGCCTTCTGTTCAGATGGCGACTCTTGCCCATCTCCGTCTGACTCTGTATCCTTGTCGGACAGGTCGTCTTTGTATGCCTTGGGAGGCGCGGCGGTCCTCGTCTGTCTGCGGCCGTATGTCCGTTGTGGGCCCCGCGTCGAGGCGACGGAGGGGAAGTGCGAGCTCAGCGGGGAGGAGCCTGCCGTGCTGGAGGTGTCCATGCTGAGACTAGACCTTCTGAGCTCGACTCGATCGCGTCCGGATCACAACAGATTGGTTCGTGATGGAAAATGCCCTAGTGATGCTCCGTATGGCACAAAGAAGTGGGTGCGAGCCTTGGACGCGGTGAGTTCAATGTTCGTGCCTGGCTCGCGGCTGTTTCCGTTGGAACCTCGGACTTGGCTCTTCGGTGGGATGGGGCCGTAGCGATCGGTGATCATCCAGTTACATGTGTGTACAAATAGCAATGGTATACAGTTGGTCGGTCATGGGTCTGCGGAGTGTGTAGAAAGCCTTCTCAACATCACTCGTCGCTGTCATCGTCAAGGTCGACGTATGCGGCCTTCTTGGTCGCCCCTCGACCGGGTCGGGCGGCCGCTGGTCTAGGTGGAGGAGCCACAAAGTCGTCTGACCCGCTGTGGCGCGTCAGGACGAACGGGCGGGTTGGCGGTGCGTGTGCAACTCACGAGCTCTCGCCAAAGTCCGACTCGTCCTTTTTGCTCTTCTTCTTGGCCGCACCTGCAGCCGCCTTCTTCGGCTTGGTGATAGCCTCGAAGTCCGATTCTGGCTCAGAGGCCTCCTCTTCTTCGGAAAGCTCGACGATCTTCGCTTTGGGCTTGGGCTTGGGCTTCGCCGCGGCAGCCTTCTTGGCTGGTGCGGGTTTCGCAGGAGCCTTAATCTCCAGGTCGTCATCGGACTGGTCGGAGCTAGGCTTTGATGCGGCGGCCTTCTTTGACGGGGCGCTGAACCCGTCCAGGGTCGTCTGCTTGGGCTTCGCCTTCGTTGCCGCTGCGGCGGGCTTCGGCGCTGGCAGCTCGTACACTGCAAGGGTCAACGGTAGCACTTCCGATCATGACAAGACCCACTGTCGTCATCTGAGTCGATCATGATAGGAGCCTTCGCCTTGGCTGCGACCTTAGGCAGCGTTGGCTTCTTCGTCAAGGGCTTATCGTCATCCGACGCCGAGACATGGGCACTGCACCATCAGCGCAGCTCTGCTTCACGCGTGGGCATGACTTGCCTGGACCGCTTGGGAGAAGCCTTCACTGGCGAGGTCTTTGCCTTTGTCACCTTGGGCTTGACAGCAGCTTTGGTCGGCTTGAAGTCGTCCGACTCGGAATCGTCTCCGTCGGCCTTGCGCTTCTTCTTGATAGCCGCCTTGATGGCCGCCTTGGTCTTTGGCTTGGATCCCTTGAGGGCCTCGGCGTCGGCGTCCAGAATGGCGTACCACTCTTTGAGGAAGTTGTCAAGGTCGCGGTTCCAGATATCCTGCGGCGAGAGCTTGAGCAGCTCAATGAGCTCGTTCTCCTTGCCGTCTCGCTCCGCCAGCAACTTCTCCACCTTCTCCCGAGTCAAGCTCCAGATGGCCATGCCGAGGAGGTAGTCGTAGTCGCTGGCCTGGGCGTCGTCCTCTTCCTCGAGCGCCGGCTCGGCCTCGACGTCCTCCCTCTTCTTGCCCTTGGGGAACGGCCGGAACTTGAGCTCGCGCAGCTCGGCGACAACAATCGCCTTCTTCTTGCCAGAGACAACCAGCTGCTTGTCCACAATCATCTGAACAAACCGGGCCTGGTTCGACAGCTTCTCGAACTGCTTGTTGAGCTCGTCCGCGAGGTGTTGCTAGGCTGATCAGCCACTATTTCATATTACTGGCACTTCAGACACACCTTCCTGAGACCGTAGAATTCGAGCCGCTTGTGGTAGAAGTCGACGAGAATCTCTTCTGCCGTGCTGTACTTGCGGATCTTGCCGTTCAGGTCAAAGCACACCATGTTGCCGGTACCAATCGTGGTCGTCATCTTGAACTTCTTGTCCAGACCCTCGGTCTCGGCCGCCTGGATGCCCTTGTTCGTCATGTGCACCTTGAAGTGCACTGTCAGGTCGGTGTGATGCTCCTCATAGTCCTGTCCGCCGTCAGCAGAGGGTCCTGATCCCCAACGGACTACCCACCTTGACAACGGCCGGGACCTTCTCGGCCTCATTGGTCATCTCTTCGAGCATCTCCTTGAAATCTTGGGTCCACCGGCGGACCGGCAACTCGGTGATCTCGACCGTGTTGTCTCCAATCTTCTCGAGGATACCGCTGACCTTGTACTTGTCGGCATCGACTCGCTCGATAGAGCCCTGTTCGCCATTTAGCTCTGCCTTGGCCGCGTAGGCTGGGGACATACCGTGAAACCTCGGAACCAAGGGTCCATCCGGACGGGCTCCTCGCCACGCATGATCCTGCGCAGGTTGTCCACAATGTCGACGGGGTTGAAGTTGGGAATGGCAGTACTCCATCCTGCCCTTGTCAGACTTGCTCACTCAGCTGCGTGATACCAAGCTCACCTGTTCCGATACCGTCGGCACCATTGATCAACACAAGGGGCACCGTGGGCAGGTAATACTCAGGCTCGATGCTGTCGCCATCCTCGACCTGGTACTTGAGAAGTCCGTCATCGGCAGGGTGGAAGATCGTCCTCGTAATCTTTGGCAGGCTGGTGAAAATGTAACGAGCGCTGGCCGCGTCTTTACCGCCCTGAGTGGCTCAGCCCCGTCGAAAATGGATCGCTGTGGGGACTCACGGCAATACGGGTACCGAACTGTCCTCCCGGTTCGAGCAGGTTGATGTTGTTGCTGCCGACGTAGTTCTGGGCGAGACCGATGATCGTAGCGGCGAGAGACTGCTCGCCGTGGTGGTACGCAGTCTGCTCCGAGACATAACCCTGCAGCTGCGCCACCTTAATCTCCCTGGTGAGGTTCTTCTTGAAGCAGGCAAACATGACCTTTCGCTGACCAGGCTTGAGACCATCTGCCACGGAGGGGATCGACCGGATGTTGTCGGCCATCGAGAACAGGATGAGCTCCTTGTTCACAAAGTCGGCGATCGGGATCGACTTGACATCGTGGTCAAGGAAAGTGCCGGGCTGGAGAACTCAGCTACAAACCCAATCGCATGAGTGGACTCACCCTGAACTGCCGCAGCCACTCTTTTCGCTCGTCCGCCTTCTTCTTGCTGAAAGCCATGTCGATGAGTGCCTTGTCCTCTGGAGTGGCGGTCTCGAACTGGAGCCTGTGTCGGCCTAGATCGCTGAAGTACTTCTTGGCGTCTTCCGACTTGCTCGAACCCAGACCCTACAACCATGAGCAATGGTCAGAGCCATCCGAGGATCCATGACTTACCTTGAAGTACTTGGTGGTCCAGCCCTTCTCGTCACCGATTTGCGCCTTCCATTCCTCATACTGAGGCATGGTGTAGAAGGCCAGCTCCTTGGCACCCTTCTTGGCTTTCACAATAGGCGTGATAAACTCGACCAAGAAGTCAGGAATCTCCAGCAGTTCCGGGTACGAGTGGTCCAAGAAGTTGATGATCAAACCCTTGATGTGCGATCCGTCGTGATCCTGACCCGTCAGCCAGAGCTCATCTCCCACCAGTCGGGCTGCTGACCTGATCAGTCATGATCATGAGATGTCCGTAACGCAGGCTATCGGTGGTCGTGTACTTCTGCTTGTGCTTGAGACCCAGAATCTGCTTGATATGCGCGATTTCAGTGTTCTTGTTGATCTGGTCGAAGCTCGCCTCTCGGACATTGAGAAGCTTGCCTCGCAAGGGGAAGACACCGTAGTTGTCACGGCCGACAACCGAGAGACCGGACACCGCCAACGCTTTGGCGGAGTCTCCTTCCGTCAAAATGAGTGTGCAGTTCTTAGCGTTCCGGCCACCGGCGTTGTTTGCGTCTTCGAGCTTGACTATACCGGAGATCCTACAGGCGTTAGAGAAGCCACGCGAGCATAACTGCTTGCCCGCGTGCTCACCGTGACCGCTTGCTACCGTCCGTCTTCTTGAGCATCTGGTCCTGCTTGAACTTCGCCCACGACAGGACGTTGTCGATGATGCCCGACTTGGAGACCTTTTTGACAAAGTCCTCAGACAGCTCACACTTGCTGCCGAACGCGGTGGACTTGAGAGTGAGCGTCTCCTTGGTCTGCGAGTCGAAGGTTGGGTTCTCGATGAGAGCATTGACAAAGATCCACATGTGGCTCTTGATCTGGAACGGCTTGACTGGCGCCGCCTTGTTCTTCTTCTTCACTTGGTCGATGCTGGTAGAGTGAGCCTTGTCCTGCCAGCTCGGGGATTTGATGACTTACAGCTTGTTCGCAAGCTGAGTGGCAATCATCTCAACGTGAGTACCACCCTTGCTGGTGGAGATGGAGTTGGCGAACGAGACGTGTCGCATTTCGCCCTCGGACAGAGCGAAGGCGACCTCCCATCGCTTGTTGACCTGCTCGAAGATGACAGTCGGCTTGGCGGCCGCTGCTTCCCCTCCCGCCTCGACCTTCTCCTTCGTTGCCGAGTTGAGGTACATCTCGACGTACTGCTTATCAGCGGCCAGTCTCGCTCGTCCGCCATGCCGAACCCACCTGCTTGAAGTTCTTGATCTTGAGGCGCTCGCCGTTGAGGAACACCTTGACATCCCGGACCGTACCGGCCAGATCGTACACTCGCTTCATGAGCAGTGCGTTGATGTCGTCGTCGATCGAGTCCATGCCGAAACGCTGAAGATCCGGCGTGAAGGTGATCTGCGTCCATTCCTCGTCCTTCTTGTTCTCGGTGACTTTCGGAGTTCCCTTCTTGCTCATGTTGTTCGTGAACACCTGCTTCCATTTCTTGCCGTTCGTACGGTCAGCAGTCTCGACGACTGAAGACCTTTAGCATGATACAACTTCCACAGGGGATGACCACATACTGAACTCGTGAGAGTAGATGTTCGCCAGCTTGGCACCGTAACCGTTTCGACCACCGGTCAGCTTCTTCTGGTCGTCGTCGAAGTTACTACCCGCCAAGCTGGAAAAGGGTTAGACGAGTGCCTTATTTCTTGATCAGTAGCTGGCTTACAGATGGCCAAAGATGAGCTCGGGGATCATGACGCCTTCCTTCTTGTGCATTTCGACGGGAATACCGCGACCGTTATTGAACACTGAGATCTGGTTCTTCTGTCGGTCGATCGTGACTTTGATGGTGTCCATGGACTCGTCGTTGGTCTGTCTTGTCAGTGATGCCCGACACTGCAGAACGTACCTTGTTGTCTGCGGCATTGACCAGAATCTCGTCGAAGATCTTGAAGAAACCGGGGACATAGTTGATTTTGCTGCAGAATGTCAGGCGGGACCAGGTCCAACCTAGGCAGCGGGTACATACCGACGCGCCATCATCTTGGTCTCCTCGTCGAAGACCCACATGTCCTCCTGGACCGCCTGCACAGAGCCGATATACGTATCCGGACGTTTCAGGACGTGCTCCAATTGGGTGAGCTGTCATCGCGTCAGCACGGCTCGGGAGGAAGCGATATTTTGCTGCACCTTCTGGTAGGTGTCACTGGCGCTCTTTTTCGCTGCAGGCGGCTTTGAGCCGCCGGCAGGAGCGTTCTCAACGTCGTCGATGTCCATACCGTCTTCTACCGGCTTTGACTTGCTCTTAGCCTTGACGGGCGAAGCGTCGAAGTCATCGTCTTCGTCTACATCGGCCTCGGAGACCGAGTCATTCGGCAAGTTCTTCTTCGTCGCCAGAGGCGCCTTCTTGGGTGCAGCTTTCTTAGCAGCAGGAGCCTAATGTAGTCAGCCACAGGTCCACGGCGAGCCGGAGGCGAGCCGCTAAACCGGTATCCACACGCACTTTGACGGCTTTCGGCTTGGCAGGGGCCTTCTTTGCTGCTGCTTTGGCTACCTTGGGCGAAGCGACGTACCCCTCGGAGCCGCTATCATCGTCGAAGCGGTATCCGGCGGACGCTTCGCTATCCGACATGGCGGAGAAGCGGAGCCCTCTGCGCTGTGGTGCGAACGGAGGTGCTGGAGCGTTCAGGCGATGGGGAGCCGGGATACGAAGGCTCAGTGTCGATGCCAGGCGTGCGAACGGTCTTGAGCAAAGACCGACGAGGCCAGCAGACATGCAAGACTGGGCTTGACTTGTCTGACCTGCCAGAAATCCCGAACGCGCGCCTGAATGTTGTTGACAAGGAAGCGCCATGGCACGTGGTGATCACGTAATGACGATCTTAATCTTCTGACGTGTCAAGCTGGCGCGGAAAGTCAAGGCCGCCGGAGACGTCAACGCGTCTGAGCGTGAGCGGTGCTCGACTTAACTAGTCCGTTTCACCTACTGTCCAGCACGAAGACATTATGTCTCGTCAGGACAACCCATTCGACGACATCATACAGCCTCAGCCACGGCACATGAACAGGCCGTCCGTGGCGGACGACCCGTTCGGAGACGACAGTCTGCCTACAGCGTCCTATCAGGGCGGTCCAGCTGCGGAGGCGGGGTCAAGCGCTTATGCGACACACGGCGGACAGGGCACACAGGCTTCGAGCAAGCAACAGGGATACGCCCTTGACCCGTTCTTTGACGAGTGAGTCGCGGTGTACGCGCTCGTCGCCTACGGCGTTGACTGACACCGGCAGTGAGGATGACTTTGGGAATGCGGGATACCCACAGGGATACATGGGATCTCAGCCTTCGTCTTCGACTGTGAACGTCGCCGGACCGTTCGGCAAGCCGTCTCGTACAAGAGAGGCGTCTCAGCCTCTCGCCACGGCGGGTGCCGTTCCAGCCGGCTTCTCGGGACGACCGAATCGCACCGAAGACGAGGACGACGAGGATCACGCCTACCCCAAGTCGAAAGGCTATGCAGATGGAGGGGACCCATTCGGAGACGACGAGGGTCCGTCGGCCTACTCCTTCTCGGCAGCTCAGGACGGCCCGTACGCCAGGTCCAGGAGAGGCAGGTGGCAGCGTATCAAGGAGGACTACTTGACCGATGTGGACTGGACCTTTGGCGTCAACGCTCTACTGAGGCGACGGAGCAAGTTCGACGGTATCCCAAGAGAAGTCGCTTTAAACGATGCCGAAGCGAACAAGGTCAAGGGCTACGAGAATAACAGTGTCTCAACGGGCAAGTATGGGCCGATCACGTTCTTGCCCAAGTTCCTCTACTGTACGTCTTACTTACAGCAAAGCTCCCTTTTGAGGCTGATGAATCGCAGCCGAGCTATCGAGGTCCGCAAACTTGTTCTTCCTGTTCACTGGTGAGGGTATCCCATTGCCGCGTCCGTATCTGGCTGACGCTCGCAGCCTGTATCCAGCAAGTGCCGAACGTCTCTCCCACTGGCAGATACACCACCATTGTGCCTCTCGGAGTGGTCCTCATCGCTAGTGCCTTCAAGGAAATCCAGGAGGATCTGGTCAGTCATTCCTCTGTCAAACCGATTGTTTAAGGCTGACGTGTGCAGAAACGACATGCTTCTGATCGCTCTCTGAATAACAACAAAGCCGAGGTGCTCGTCAATCAGCAGTTCGAGCCTCGGCCATGGAGGAAGATCAGAGTCGGTGACATTGTCCGACTGGCTGCAAACAGCTTTATCCCGGCCGACATGGTCCTGCTAAGCAGTTCCGAGCCGGACGGACTGTGCTATATCGAGACTGCCAACCTGGACGGGTAAGTCGCTACTGGACGAGTCAAGCCGCAGATGCTGACCGAGTGCAGTGAAACAAACTTGAAGATCAAGCAGGCTCACCCCGCCACTGCGTCCTTGACCAACCCACATGCGGCTGCGCTCCTGCGAGGCCATCTCTTGTCAGAGGCTCCCAACTCATCCTTGTACACGTACGACGCGACTTTCAACCTCTCCTCAGCGATGCCAGGGGCGGCGCCGACGAAGATCCCCGTCGGACCCAACCAGCTGCTTCTGCGAGGAGCGCAGTTGAGGAACTCAGAATGGGTGTATGGCGTCGTGGTGAACGCTGGCCATGAAACGAAGCTCATGCGAAACGCCACGTGAGTCGCGACGTCGGATACATTGCTGACGATCCAGCGACGCGCCTATCAAGCGCACAAACGTCGAGCGTCAGGTCAACACCCAGATCCTCTACCTCTTCCTTCTTCTCTTGCTGCTGTCGCTCATCTCCACCATTGGCAACGTTGTTCGCACCGTGAGTCCAAGCCATCACGAAGTCTGCCTTGGTCACTAATCCTCGTAGTGGTTCTTCTCTGCCTCGGACTGGTACCTGGACCTCGGCGACGAGACCCCGAACAGGAGTGAGTGGTCCTTTGATCGGGTCGAACCCGTTTGCTGACCTTCAGTCCGGCAATTTGTGGAGGATATCTTGACATTTATCATTCTGTATAACAACTTGATTCCCATCTCGTGAGTGCATACGCCGGCGCGCTTGGATCCGTGGCTTATCAATAGTCTCATCATGACTATTGAGGTCGTCAAGTTCTGGCAGGCCTCGTTGATCAACTCGGATCTCGACATGTACTACGCTCCGACTGATACACCTGCGCTTTGCCGCACATCCTCGCTGGTTGAAGAACTTGGTCAGATCGCCTACATCTTCTCAGACAAGACCGGAACTCTCACTCGAAACGAAATGGAGTTCAGAGAGTGCAGTATCTTCGGGACGATGTACGCGCAAGTGGTCGACGACTCGAAGCGGGAGATGGGTCAGAAGAACTTCGACACGTTGATGCAGAGGGCACGGGAAGACACCGAAGAGGCAGCCGTGATCCAGGAGTTGTGAGTCGACTGCTGCCGATCGTATAGACAATGATGCTAACCCGTCAGCCTGTCTCTCCTGGCAGTCTGTCATACGGTTATTCCTGAAGAGAGAGACGGCAAGCTGTTCTTCCAGGCGTCTAGTCCGGACGAGGCGGCTCTCGTGGCTGGCGCCGAGATGCTCGGGTATCGGTTCCATGTGCGTCTGCGCAGCTCAGGCAGTGATCGTGCTGATCTTGACAGACCCGCAAACCGAAGTCTGTCTTCGTGGAGATCAACGGCGAATCGAAAGAGTTCGAGATTCTCAACGTATGCGAGTTCAACTCGTCGCGCAAGAGAATGTCGACTCTCGTCCGCATGCCGAACGGCCGTATCAAGCTGTACACCAAGGGCGCCGACACGGTCATTTACGAGCGGCTTGCTCAAAACCAGCCTTTCTCCGAGCCTACTCTCGTTCACCTGGAGGACTACGCTACGGAAGGACTCCGGACGTTGTGCTTGGCGTACAGGGATGTCTCGGAGGAGGAGTATCAGGAGTGGGCCGACGTCTACGACAAGGCCGCTGCTCAGCTGTCCGGCCGAGCTGCGGCCCTCGACCAGGCCGCGGAATTGATTGAGAGGGACCTCCAGCTGCTCGGCGCTACAGCCATCGAGGACAAGCTGCAGGAGGGTGTCCCCGACACGATCCACACTCTTCAGCAAGCTGGCATCAAGGTAGGCACATGGTCTGACCGTCACGTGGGCTTGACTGATCAGTACTTATAGGTCTGGGTCTTGACGGGAGACCGCCAAGAGACCGCTATCAATATCGGCCTGTCGTGCCGGCTCATCTCCGAATCCATGAACCTTGTGATCATCAACACCGAGACCATGACAGACACAGTTGATCTGCTCAACAAGCGCCTCTTCGCTATCAAGAACCAGCGGCTCGGCGGAGACGTTGAGGAACTGGCTTTGGTCATTGGTGTGTCAAAGACGGCAGGTCGGGAGTTGTCAGTGCTGACGCAACGTAGACGGCAAGAGCTTGACCTATGCGTTGGAGAAAGAATGCTCCGACGTCTTCCTCGAGCTCGCCATCATGTGCAAGGCGGTCATCTGCTGCCGAGTTTCGCCGCTCCAGAAAGCGCTCGTCGTCAAGCTCGTCAAGCGGAGCACCAATGCTCCTCTCCTGGCCATCGGTGATGGAGCAAACGACGTCAGCATGATCCAGGCGGCGCATGTTGGAGTTGGCATCTCTGGTGTCGAGGCAAGTCGCCCACGTTCGCGAACTTGACCGCATGCTGACGACTTGCAGGGTCTGCAAGCCGCCCGATCTGCAGATGTGGCTATTTCGCAGTTCCGCTTCTTGCGCAAGCTCCTCCTCGTGCATGGGTCTTGGAGTTACCAGAGGCTGTCTAAGTTGATCCTTTGTGAGTCACACATCATTGACATGACTGCGGTACTCATGACCACCTAGTCTCGTTCTACAAGAACATCACCTTCGCGTTGTGCCTGTTCTGGGTGAGTCTCGTGTTCCACCACTGGAGGGGCAACGATCTGATCATCATGCAGTACTCTTGGTTCAACGACTTCTCTGGTCAGATCTCGTTCGAAGGGTGGACCATGACCTACTACAACGTCATCTTCACCATCTTGCCGCCGCTCGTCATCGGTATCTTCGACCAATTCGTCTCCGCCCGAATGCTCGACAGGTATCCCCAATTGTACCATCTCGGCCAGCAGAACTACTTCTTCGCCCCGATCAACTTCTTCTACTGGGTTGGCAACGCCTTCTATCACTCGATCGTGAGTCTGCAACAGGGCCTGATGGCGCGGCTCGAGGCCGTGCTGATATATCTTAGGTTTTGTTTGCGTTCTCGCTGCTTGTCTTCTACAAAGACCTGCTCGCGGACGACGGCAAGAACTCGGGGCTCTGGGTCTGGGGCACGACCCTGTATCTCGCCATCCTGCTCACTGTGCTCGGAAAGGCTGCCCTCATCTCCGAGTAAGTGGAAACCAAAGTTGATGTGGATGTCTCGCTGACGCATATAGCGTCTGGACAAAATACACGCTGGCCGCAATTCCCGGATCGTTCCTCTTCACGATGATTGCTCTGCCGCTCTACGCCTTCATCGCACCGTTCCTGCAGTTCTCGATCAACTACCGAGGCATCGTTCCCAGGCTTTGGGCAGATGCGGTCTTCTACTTTGTCCTAATCCTGTTCCCCGTCGTTTGTCTTCTCCGAGACTACGTGTGGAAGTAGTGAGTGACTCATTTGGAAAGACTGGCAGCCTCGCTGAGCGCTGCAGCTACCGCCGGACATATCACCCGGCATCGTACCACATCGTGCAGGAGATCCAGAAGTTCAACCTGTCCGACTACAGGCCAAGGCAGGAGCAGTAAGCCTCTCGGTCAACTGCAGGCCGCAGCGATACTGACCCGCCTAGGTTCCAGCAAGCGATCAAAAAGGTCCGCGCGACACAGCGCATGCGGCGTCAACGCGGCTTCGCGTTCAGCCAAACGGAGACCAACAATCAGGAGCAGGCGCGTTTGATTCGGGCCTATGACACCAGTGTTGCGCGTCCTTCAGGCTACTAGAGTCATAAGATGCATCTGTGTGTGATCATGAAAGACAGAGTGCTCGTCTCGTCCCATGACGTACGACTACTTGTATGATCTCCTGCGTGCTGTATCGGCTGGCAGCTTTGGACTGTCCCGGCCAGTGTGATAGCTGCAAGCTATGTCACGAGGCGGTCTACGCCGTCTCTGGCGCCGCGATATCACAAGGCAGCCCATGCGGCTGTAACGCAGTCAACATCGTCGCGATGAAGCGGGAACACCGAACTCACGTCGATGTCGAACTCAGCCCACCGCTGGCCAGTGTGTCCGTCGTTTGTGGTCGAAGCATGGGCGTATCTCAGCTCGTCGCCGGGCGGACCTCTGAACAAGGCGATTCTGATGGTCTTGGGGTTCACCCAGAGCTCTCCTGTGACAAGCATGAGCTCCTTCGACTATCACTAGCGATGTAACAAACCTAGTTGAGGCATCAGGATCGCCTTGTCCCCGTTGTCGAAGTTTCCCTGCTTGTTCTCGATAGTGAATAGCTTGGTGGCCATCTGAGTCGTCACGACTACCTGCACGCCTTCAGTCTGAGACCAAATGCGGTGTAGGAGAGCAGCTCACTGCACATTGATGCACCGAGGTGGCTTTGGCGATCTCCTTCTTTACTCTGGGAGCTTGTCAGCTGACATCGGAACCGCTATGATGTACGCACGTGTCCATGATGCGCCGTCTCGCGCTCATATCGATCTGAGGCTGTCTGAAGTGAAAGCTGAGCGTGTCGATAACGACCAAGGCCACCTTGCTTTATCAGCTGAGTCATCTGAGAAGAATGGCCCTCCCCGCCGCGCACCTTTGGATGATCTGCGAGCCAGTCGTCCAGTGTATTGATAAAAGCAACCATCTGGACCTGCGTGGCGATACGAACGAGATGTATACCGTTCAGTACCGAGCTGGCTAGGGCTGAGTGATCAGTCAGCACGCCGACCCCGCCTAGGACCGTGAGACGAGACCTACATGCCGCTCTTTTGGTGACAGCTTGCATGGCGTGCGCCACACGGTCGGGAGTCAAAGCGCCCTCAGCATCTGCCCATCAGCGACGGCACAGACTCTCGACTGCGGGATCGCGGTCTCACCGATTAGTAACACCTCGACTCCCTCATTGTTTGGCAGACTGAGACGTCTTCCTTTGCTTCGCCGTCCAAGGCGCGCGCTCGTCGCCAGCGCGAGAGCCAGTGAAGTCTTGCCTATTCCCGGTGGACCCGAGAACTCGAGAATCATGCCGGGCCTGAGTGCCCCAGTATCCTTGCCTTTGCCTTTGCGAGGGCTGGTGTCGGGTTCGGATCCCTGTGGCGAGACCGCGTAAATCAGGTCGTCTAAGGCATGACAGAATGTCGAGAAGCGTGGGGCGGTCGATTCCGAAAGCAGATCGCCCGCCGTAGAGGAGATTATCTCTCCCGCCGCTTCCGTATGACGAGAATCTGTCGATGTCTGACATACAGTCGCTGGCCGGGACGGTCCTGGCTATCAGCGCCGATTCAAGCCGGCGCAGACCGGTCTCACCTGGAGGCGAGCGACACTGCCTTAAGATGTCCTCTGCCAGCTCGATAGATATACTAAGCTCTGGGGAAGATATCAGGGCTCCGAAGACTCCGATTGCCCAGGAGAGGTCACTGACCCGTCACCAGATCTCGATCGTTCAGGTCTAACAGGTCGGCTGTCGTTTTGTACCCTGCACCCTGGAGGGCTGACTTGAGGAAATGGCTGCAGATCAGTTCATGCCGCAAGCTACGAACAGCCTTTCAGGCCACTCACGGCAAGGAAAGAGCATTGATCGACCTGACATCGTCGTCGGCCATGACAGCGGCCTAGTCGACTGCTTGATCGCAGTCTGAGCTTGCTCTTCCGGACCAGTACGGATGGCCTGCTCATGTTCTCAGAAAGCAAGGCGCGTCAACATCGGGCCCCCGCAGAAGACGGAAACAAATATATCACCTGTTCCGGCGGAACCTGTGTGGACCTGACGTGTGGCCGGTGACGATGCGGTCGCGCTTGCGCGGTGAGGTTGGTGATCATGGTCCATGGACTTAATCCAGTTGCTAGTCATCCTCAACACCTGCGCGCAAGAGCACACACGCTCCATTCGCGGATCTCACCCTACAGTAGAGCCTCAGCTTGCGCCCTACCCGCATCACCCGTCTTCCTTGAGAGAGCCCTCCCGACAAGATGGTATGTACCGTATGGTGCTCTCATGAAAGGCACTGCTCACTTCATCAGTCTGTCATGGAATTGAACGGAGGCTCGGTTGTCGCGATGATTGGGAAAGATTGCGTCGCGATCGCTACCGACCTGCGACTCGGGAACCAGGCCGTCGGTGTCGCTATGAACTTCGAGAAGGTGAGCAGAAAGCGGAGACCACCCCTCCATGCAGCAGGCACTCATTGCGTCAGGTCTTCCCTGTCAATGACATGCTGTACTACGGCTTGCCAGGCTTGGCCACAGATGTGTACACACTGTCAGTCATGTCGCGCCACTACTTCCCAGGACAGCATCTGATCATCACAGGCGGGAGCACTTGCGGTTCAGAGTCAACATGTACCGAATGAAGGAGGAGCGGGAAATCACCCCCAAGACGTTCACCCACCTGCTGTCCAGCACACTATACGAGAAGAGGTGAGCAGTCATACTTCTTGGAGGGATCTAGTCCTCCTGACACGCATTCAGATTCGGACCATTCTTCATCGAGCCTGTCGTTGCCGGTCTGACACCACCAACCGAGCTCGAGCCTCATCCCAAGCCGTTCATTTCGACCATGGACACGTAAGCTCTGCGCTCAGAAGCTGGTTGCCAGAAGAGAGCTTATGTGACAGTATCGGATGTATCACAACACCGAAGGACTTTGCAGTTGCGGGAACGGCGGCAGACAGGCTGTACGGTGTGGCTGAGGGACTGTGGGAGCCCGACCTCGAGCCTGAGGACCTGTTCGAGACTGTCTCGCAGACTTTCCTTAACGCCATGGACCGGGATGCTCTCAGCGGTTGGGGTGCTATCGTGCACATCATGTGAGTGCACGACCCAACGGCTCTCTGATTCGTGAAACTCGGTGCTGACGCCGGGTCAGAACACAGGACAAGGTCATCACGAGACAACTCCGCGCAAGGATGGACTAAGCACGATGCGTTATACCGATGAATGCATGGCGAATATTCCTCGACATACACTACTTGCACAGGCCCCAGAGCCTGTCAGCGCCGCGCCTCGAGCTCTGCGCTTCTGTCAACTTTGATCCATCCCTTCTGATACCAGCTGAGGCTTCTCTGCAGGCGCAGATCCCGCGCGCTTCTCTCTGAATCGCTTGGTGACGACTGTCCATCCGTCCTCCTCGTCCGCTTCCTCTTTGACGACTTCCAGACTGCTCCTACGCGCATTGTCACCGTTCAACAGCTTGCCTCTCGATACGGGTCCCAGCGGTGACACAAAGTCGAACGCGCCACTTGGGGGAGCTGTGGGGGTGACGGCCATCTCATCGCCCGACGGAAGCGTTCGGGGAGGTGTCCACGTGTGACGGACTCGGGGACTCAGCTCGCCGACGCCCGCAAAGACGCCATTGCGACGTCGTTCTGTCCGCCGTGGCGATCCGGGGCGAGGTGGCGTCGACAGTCTAGGGCGAAGGTTGTTGAGAGCCGGCGTGCCTTCTCGCTTGACGGCACTCTGCGGTGTGACAATTGGGCCGAAGATACTCGAGGCAGGACTGGTAGACCTGCTGTTCGATGCGCTACCGCTCGGACTGGCGTCTGGGAGACGGACGGTCTTGCGTTTCTTCGGACAGAAATCGTCCGGTAAAGCAGCATCCCCCGAATCGTCTCGCGGCTTCCCGATTTGCCGGAGTCGCTTCTCCCTCTCCTCTGCGATGAAGCGCAATTTCTCGCCTCGCCGTTCATTCATGACCCAGTTGACGAGCCTGTTCCACTCCTCCTTCTCCTTCTTCAGGCGCCGCTGCGCCTCTTCGCTGCCGGTCACAGGGTGAAGGCGTTCTTGTGCCGCTTGGACCTCGCGTGCGGAAGCTGCTTGGTCGAACGACGTCGGATTCGCCGCATGGTGGTAAGCCGAGATGAGGGCAGGCGCAGCAAGAAGAGGGGGGTCCGGACGCATATGTAGGGGCAAAAGGCGGGACTTGACTGTGATGGTCCTGACTGTAAGTTGGAGGCATAGCGCGGACGACGTACGGCTCGATCGCCTCGCTGTATATTCTGACGGGGAAGAAGTGATTGCCCCGAGGCACAGTCCGTCCTTGTAGAAAGCCATTCTTATTGATGATCTGGCAACCGTTAGGATATTCTTGAGGCGTCAAGCGGGATTGGCCGCACCTTTCCTGGCCAGATCGCTCCGTCTTCAAGCTCAACGAGGACGATATCGTGCTGTTTGGGTGTCCATCGTCGCCATTCGTCGACCTCTTCGCAACATAACTTGTGGACGACTTCGACTCCTGGATGCACCTTGGGGTTCATCCGGTCGTTGATCTCCGCTTGCGCATCTGTCGTTTCAGCGGAGATACAGGTCACACCGCAGGCCAAGGCTTACCCTCGATCCCGTCCCGCCCATCAAACGTAGCATCCATCTCATGACCGCGCTCATCCTCAGGGCTCTTGCTGCTTGAGGCGCCAGCGGTGCAGCAGAGCTCGTCCATGCTCTTCATGACCCAGTATCGCTTCGCCGCTTCGTCCCACCGCTCTCGCAATACACCCGGGTTGAGCTTGACATCTGCAGCGGCCTCCCATCGTGCCGCCACGCTTTCCAGGCGCTTGAACGATTCACAGACCAGCAAGTCGAGGGCTGCGTCTAAGCTGCCCAGCGTTGCGGGAGTGTTGATTGATTTGCGCTTTGGCATGACAAGGAACTCGGCCGGAAAGGGTGGCGGGAATCAGCAGGAAGTCGGATGACCCTTAAATCGACATCCTGAGCGGCGATCGATGATTTTGAAGTGTCGTGGGAGGTCTGTTGTGGGAAGAGAAGGAGTTGCTCGCTGACTTGCGGTCCGACAACTGATCGAATGGGGGTGCTTTCCAATCAACAAATGGCCACCCGCACCCGCATCACTCAGCATGGTGAACGGCAAAACCCCGGACAAACGCGGGGGCCCACATTCCGGACAGCCGGTGATGAACTCTCAAATTGCATGCTCTGCTCCTTTCTGCGGCAGAGCAGCTTTATCTGACAGGATCTCGAGCAAAGCATGGCGAAGAAGAAGCTCTCGCTGAAGCGTGAGCTAACTTGCTGAGGTGTTAGCTACCGCTGACCATTTAGCCGTGCAGCGCGGCTTCGCGACGACATCGGTTGCCTCGAAGAAAGCGGTCGAGCAGGCCAAGGCGGATGCAGCGGCCAAGCTCGAGGCTGAGCAGGTGGCCCAGCAGACCAGCGCCAGCGAACCTCCGACCGGCACTCAAACTCCCGCTAGCGGGGCCGACGGGAGGGTCGTGGCCGAGAAGCCGCCGGCCGGGGCAGATGCAAGCTGGGACGACGACGCTGCGCTGGAAGAGGTTGCTCTGCAGGGATTGATGGACAGACTACAAGATAGAGGCGAGAAGGAGGTGAACAGGATCATGAAGGTGAGCAATTCCATGCGATAACGAGCTGAGCGTCCAGAGTATCGACTTCGAGAAGCGCGCCGCAGCTACGCTGCCCGAGCTGCGAATACATGAGTCCATCCGAGACGAGGCGCTGGCTCTGGCGTTGGAAGAGGAAGCGGAAGCATCAGATGAGGCAGATCCCTCATATCGCAAGCCACTTGTCAAGGGCTCGGGGTCGGGCGACAATGACAAGGCCCTCCTGCGCCTTTTTATCACATATCAGGTGCTGAAGAGACTGGGATTCGCGGAGGCAAGAATACTCGAGTGCATCGATCGGGGTATCGGAGAGGGAGACGGATGGGAAGAAGCACTGGACTGGGTGCGTCAGAATCAGTGCCGGTCCAAGCTGACTTCAGATGTGGTTTCATTTATCTGAGGACGAGTGCCTTCGTAAGGGAGACTATGCGCCAAGCGAAGGTGAGCTGGCTAAGTCGTATACACGCTAATGGCCAGCTCCCTCTTTGACAGAAGTTCCTTCTCTGGCAGAAGTAGCTCCAGCCGTGGAAGATCCGCCTATTCCTGCAGAGGAAATCATTCCCAAGCACTCAGACAGAGTCGACGATGTGCCCGAACCGCATATTCCGGCAGGACCGCTCTTCCAATCGCACGATACTACGTCCGAAACCTCGGAGTCGGAAGACGAGCCGGACCTCAGCAAGACCAATAACGACTGGGCAGCGCTCATGCTCCAGCTCGACAACTTGAAGATTGCGGCTGGATCCAGTAAAGCGAAGGGCAAAAAGATGAAAGGCCCGGCAGTCGTTCTGGAAACGCCGCAAATGCGGGAACTTCAGAGCCGGATATCGAAGCTCGAGAAGGAGTATATGTTCAGCAAGAAAGATGCCGGTAAGTAGGACATGATCTCTGCTTCCATCTTGTCTGATTGCAGCAGATGTCGTATTCAAAGCACTAAAAGCTAAAAGGGATGCGGAAGCGCTCGAAGCGCGACTGCGAGGACGCGAGCCACCGAAGCCTGAGGCTGCTGTCGCACCCGACCCGAAAGCTGCCCAGCCGGTTGATGTTCTGGACGATAATGATGATGGCGAGGGCGGCTTGTTCGGTTCCATGTTGGATGAGCCAAGCGCATCGGAAGAGGCACAAGCGACTCCGCCAACAAGCACTATCGAGATCCGCTCTATGCCGATACCGAAGCAGTTCTCGTTCGCGGGCAATCTCCCGAAACCGACTCTGCGGGCATCCTTGGAGAAGGCATTCAAGACCGCGGCCATGAGCTATGTGCGTTTATCCGGCGGTTCGCGTGCAGCTCGAGCCGGTCTTGAGATCAGTTTGCCCGAGAACAAGCGCAAGGTGTGGAAAATGGAAGACATCGCGTGCGAGAACATGACAGAGGCGGACAACTACGTCTCAACATTGGCGCTCCATGAGTTGGCGACCGAAGGATACATTCAGCCGCCAATCTGGCGGTCGTTTCCTGCTTCTTACAAGTACCTGTGGGAGGACTTGGAGGCTGCCGCGAAGACACGGGGCGATAAAGCCAAGCTCGACGTGTGGAAGACCGTGCAAGGGCTTTTCGAGCGCAAGGCAGCGGGCAAAGCACAGGCAAACGACAGACCAGCCGAATCAGTCGATCAAGCACCGGAGCAGACCGACACTCAAGTACCAAGGCAGGTCTCTGCGCGCACATTCGATGAGCGGTTGCAGCGAGATTTCGAACGACGACAGGCGTCGCCGGCATTCCAGTCCATGCTGCACTACCGCAACAATCTACCGATCGCTTCCTTCAGACAGGCCATCCTTGATACGCTCGAGTCATCTCAGGTCATGGTCTTATCGGGCGAGACAGGCTGCGGCAAATCCACACAGCTACCTTCTTTCATTCTCGAAGATCAACTCTCGAAAGGCAAGCCTTGCAAAATCTTCGTGACCGAGCCTAGACGGATCAGCGCCATCTCGCTTGCCGAGCGGGTCTCCCGCGAACTGGGGGATGCCGCCGGAGCAATGGGATCCAACTCTTCGCTCGTCGGCTACTCGATTCGGCTCGAAGCGAAGGTCTCGCCAAGTACTCGGCTGGCGTTTGTGACGAATGGTATTGCTCTTCGGATGCTGGAGTCAGGGAGCGCTGGCCACAGCGGCACGGCCTTTGACGAGGTCACACATATCGTGGTTGACGAAGTGCACGAACGCTCGATCGAGTCTGACTTCCTCCTACTCGTCCTCAAGTCTCTGATGCAGCAACGACCCGATCTCAAGGTCGTGCTCATGTCGGCCACGCTGGACGCTGAGAAGATCTCAGCCTTCTTCGGAGGGTGTCCATTCCTCTCGGTGCCCGGTAGGACTTTCCCCGTTCAGGTCAACTACCTGGAGGATGCCGTGCAACTAGCGGGATGGCACATTGACGAGTCTTCACGGTATGCCATCCGGGCCAGGAACAAGAAGGCCGGTGGCAAGCAGCTCGAATGGGCGGAGGAAAATGCCCGGGAGGAAGGCGACAGCGATTCTGACGTTGAGAACGCTCAGGACCCCACAAAGCTTCCCGCCTCGAAGTACTCGCCCCGGACAGTCAGTACGGTCAACATGCTCGACTCGCGTCAGATCCCTTACGACCTCATCGTCCGGCTTCTGGAGCGCATCTGTTTCGAGGACGCCGAGTTGGTCAAGTTTTCCGCGGCCACTCTGGTGTTCATGCCCGGTCTCGCCGAGATCCGGCAGCTGAACGACATGCTCCAATCCCACCAGGCCTTCGGCGCGGGTGACTTTGTCGTCTATCCGCTCCACTCGACTATTTCCAGCGAGGGTCAAAGTGCCGTGTTTGACATCCCAGCTCCTGGAATACGCAAGATCGTCATATGTGAGCAGACTGACGAGGTGTGTCGGCTAACGACAGCTACCAATATCGCCGAAACGGGAGTCACTATCCCTGACATTACCTGCGTTATCGACAGTGGGAAGCACCGTGAGATGCGCTACGACGAGAAACGACAGATATCGCGATTGGTGGAGACCTACATCGCCCGCAGCAACGCTAAGCAACGTCGCGGACGAGCTGGCCGTGTTCAAGAGGGATTGGCTTTCCATCTGTTCACCAAAGCTCGACACGATACACAGGTGAGCCCGCTTATGGTTCCCGCTCGCTGACGGATAGCTGGCGGAACATCCAATCCCCGAAATGCTTCGTTTGTCCTTGCAGGACCTTGCCTTGAGAATCAAGATCCTGAAAGTCAAGCTCGGCAATACGATTGAAGAGGTTCTACTAAAAGCGCTCGATCCGCCAGCACCAATCAATATTCAGAGGGCAATCGCATCCCTCATCGAAGTTCGAGCTCTAACAGCGAACGAAGACATCACTCCCACCGGCCGACTGCTCTCCAAACTGCCCATGGACGTCCATCTTGGCAAATTCCTGCTTGTGGCCGCTCAAATGAAGTGCCTCGATCCGGCTCTGACAATCGCCGCGACTTTGAACTCGAAGTCACCTTTCATCGCGCCGTTCGGACACGAGAGTCAGGCCAGAGCTGCGAAGCGGTCATTCGCCATCGGTGAGCAGACGACGCTGGAACGCGCGCTGACTTTGACAGGGAACAGTGACTTCTTCACCCTGGCGAATGTCTTCGCCAGCTGGCGGAGAGCCTCCGATAATCCCGCCTTTATCAGGCAGTTTTGCAGGAAGAACTACTTGTCGCATCAAAATCTGCAGCAGATCGAAGAACTCAGGCAGCAGCTTCTAGGGTGAGACCCAAATCCCAATGCTGGCTAATGCCTCAGCTACTTGATAGATTCGGGACTCGTGGAGGTCTCCGCGGTCCAGAGAAAAGAGATCTCTAAGTACGCCACTTAAGCAGCAAACCGGAAGGGCCGCGCTGATTGAGTGAAGTGCACGATACTCTCGAGGCACGCGAACACGCTTTGTGCAAGTTCCCCTGGAGTCGAACACACACGCCGAGAACCTGCACGTCCTGGGCGCTGCGCTTGTGGCTGGACTATATCCCAAGATCTTGACATTTGACTCATCTGGCGGACTCCGCACCATCACAAATCAGCAACCCGTCTCTACCGTGAGCCCCAATCTTCCCTCAGCGCGTGCAAGGCGAAGCTGATCCCGCAGCATCCCAGTTCAGTCAACTCGAAGGTCAGACAGGCCGAGATCGGCACCAGCTACCTGGTGTACTTTACCATCATGCAATCCAGGAAGCTGTACGCTTGGGAGACAGGGCCTGCCGACGATCGAGCGTTAGCCCTCTTGTGCGGTGACATCGCCGACTTCAAAGTGAGTCACCAATCGCCAACAGCACTGACTGTCTAGCCGTACGCTGGATCATTGCAACTCGACAGGCGCGTACGATACGCTGTACATCCGAAGACGGCCCTCGCGATCAAGGCTCTGCGAGAACACTTCGCTCAGGCGATGTCTTTGAGCTTCAGAGGAAAGAGCTGGACAGAATCTCAAAAGGGATGGTTCGACCTGGGCCTGAAAGCCCTCACAACAGGCATCTGGGACGATCTCACGCCAGTCGTGTCTATCATGTGACCATGCATGGTCTTAGGTCTTGCTCTTCGGCTGAATGTCATACTTGTTGGCGTATGACGAATGGTTGCAACTATCTCCGTGATGATGCTTCTTCCTTCGCGCTTTCCGCGTCGGCCTACACAAGGTCAATCACCGAACAAGAACCCATTTGATGACTAACCTGGCACGTCCGTCGCCCCGTCCGCCATCGGATTCCGAACTGTCCTCGACCTCCGCCTCGCCGCCGCCTCCATCTCGCTTCTTCGATGAGGAACCAGCCTTAGGATTTGACCTGCTGGTCCCAGGCTTATCGCCCAATTCCTCATCGGAAGAATCGGATTCGCTCGAGGACTCATCGAATGCTCGGGGTTTGTGGTAGATACAGCATACTGGTGATCGGTCAGCACGGTGCTTACAGGTAACTGTCGTTCTAGGTAGCCCACTCTTTGACTTCTTCTTGCCCATGCCCTCATTATCAACCGTCTCTTCGGACCACACGACGCGTTGCTTCTTCAATGGCGCTCCACGTAGTTTGAGAACTCCCAGGACCGGCGCAGGCTCCGACGGACCCCTCGATGGTCCGGCCTCGATCTCGGGTGTATGCTCCACAGTCGTTGTTCTCGATCCATGGGCAGCGGAACGATCGTTTGGACGCTGTGCCATGATGCTGATGTGAAACTCCTATCGCGATGTGCTGTGCAGAAAGGGATGTGATGAGTGTGTACGACGTTTCTGTATTTGGGATTGAGCAGGTGACCGGGCTGGCGGCAAAGGCACGACGGCGGCGTTCTCCGAGGCGATGATACGATTGCCTTGATTCACTGTCGCTTCTTTGCTTGTCTCCTCAGTCTTCACTGCACGATCTTTCAGCATGGTGAGGGACGCACAGCTTGCACACACGGTGATCTTACTGAAATCTGGTAGTCCAGGCTGCCAATCTCGTGAGTCTTGACCTGCGGTCTGCGCTAATCTCAGGTCTATCCTCCATGGGGGCATGCACCACCCCACTCTGCGGACGTACCAGAACAACGGTCGAAATCTGACCAAGGCCATGTTCATGTACCCGATCTTCATCTCGGACGATCCAGAGGCAGAGCAGGTTATCAGCACACTACCTGGGCAGAAGCGATGGGGCATCAACAAGCTCGAGGGCTTCCTGACCCCTTTGGTGCAGAAGGGCCTCAAGGCGGTCATCCTGTTTGGCGTCCCCATGCAGATGGTTAAGGTGGGTCAATCCTACATGAGCGAAGCTAAAGTCAGGATGCGCGAGGAAGCGCCGCAGACGACCCGAACACCCCGGTCATCCAGGCTTTACAACTCCTGACAAAGCTCTTCCCGTCTCTACTGCTGGCCGTCGATGTTTGTCTCTGCGAGTACACCTCGCACGGCCACTGTGGCATTCTGTCGTCTCACGAGAACCCGGCACATTCGGGCATGCCAACCATCGATGCCGAATCCTCGGCCCCCCGGATCGCAGAGGTCGCTGTTGCCTATGCGAAGGCAGGCGCTCACATTGTCGCGCCCAGTGACATGATGGATGGCCGTATACGGAACATCAAGCGGGCGCTGATGGATGCTGGCCTGTCGAACAGGTGTGCGCTCATGAGCTACTCAGCCAAATTCGCCAGCGGGCTCTACGGGCCGTTCAGGTGAGCTCTCTGTCCCGAGGCGAAGCTAAGATTCAGGGAGGCTGCGGGTAGCGCACCCATGTTCGGTAACCGCAAATGCTATCAACTGCCGCCGAACGCCCGACTCCTCGCCCGCCGGGCGCTGCGGCGAGACGCCGAGGAGGGCGCCGACTTCCTCATGGTCAAGCCTGGGCTGCCGTACCTCGACATCATCTCCGATAGCGCTCAGCTTGTACCCGACCTGCCGGTTGCGGTCTACCAGGTGTCCGGCGAATACGCCATGATTGTCGCCGGGGCGGAGAAGGGTATCTACGACCTGAAGGACATGGCGTTTGAGACCACGGAGAGCATGGTACGAGCGGGTACGTGATCGCTGCTCAGGCAGTCTGATGCTACCGAGTGCACGCTAATGATTCAGGTGCGAGCATCATTCTGTCGTACTTTACACCTCAATTCCTGGAATGGCTGGACGAGGAGCGGACCAACATATAGTCATAATGACCTGCTTCCGAGTCGGAATTAGTGATCCGTCGCTGCTTCAAAGCCAGCTTGCATGCACACGCCTCTCATTCATTGCAGCCGACTCGCCGTCGACCATAGCATGATGACCTGATCCCAAGCGGCGTTGGAAATTTGATCCCGCGGTCGCCTGACGTCGGGCGGTTTTCTGTCGCCCGGAAGTGACATCTTTTCCCCTTCTTCACCCTAGCAGAGAAACACCTTTCAAGTGTTTTTCTCATTCTCTTCGCATCTTTCCTGCCTGTCCCCGCTCTCTTCGATCAGGAAGAGAGACAGGAGACCAGCAGGACCTTACAACCGACAGGAGCGGTCCATCGATCGCCTCTCTCCATCAAAGAACCGAAAAAGTTTCGCATTTCGGAACAGCAAAGTCGGCAACAAGCCAGCTTGCTCCTTGCCGCCTACGAGAAGTCACGAGCGTCAGCCCCGGCTTCTCCTTTCTAGATAATCCGCGAGCCGCTCGTCCACTTGAGCGACATCGTCTCCCCACGACAGCATCTCATTGATTGGGTTTTGCCCCTCCACCCGTTTCGACTCGATGAGCACGAACGCAACTCCGACCGCTGCGTCAAAACAAGCCACCGCATCCGGAACAAACCCGCCATCTTCCGTCTGGTCCAAGGGTCCTCCAACGGGTGCCTCGAACCCAGCCTCGACTCAGGCGTCGGGTGTTGCCACTCCGGCCTCCTCGTCGTCGCCCCAGTTGAACGGATCGAGCGGCAATGGCGCAGTAGCCGCCGCTGGTGGACATTCGCGAAAGGGCACCATGATGGTCGGCGGTAGCATGGACATCAAGAAGGGTGAGTGAACAAGGCTCGACGGCTTAAATCACGTCCATGAGACTGACTTGCACAGGCTCAATCGCCTTCGGAACAGTCGACTCCCCCAACCCCCTCCTATCATCCTCTCCCGCCGCCCCGTCGATCACGGGCACCCATTTGGCCGACACTGTCAAGTCATTTGGCTCGCTTGCGGCGGACTCACCAGACCCCGACTCGGTCAAGGCGCCTTCCCGCCGGACGAGCACCCTTGCTAGTCCCGACCCCTCCAATGGTGTTCTTGACAAGAAGAAGGGTCCCGAGGCTGCGCCTTTCTACGGCAAGCCCGGTGCTCAGCCTAATGGCCAGCCATTCATGCCATTGCGTCCTCAATCCAACATGCCTCAGAGCCGGTCCCCCCAGCAGGTCAACCAAGCCATGCCCCCCTTCACGCCCCAGGGCGCCTCCCAGGTCCAGCACGGCTTCCGCCCGCCCCAGCCAGGAATGATGCCGCAGATGCAGCCTGGGATGCCGCGCATGATGCGACCCCCTCAGTATGCCATGCCTGCCCAGGGCTATCCGATGATGTATCCTCAGCAGGGCCACTTCTATCCCGTAAGTAACCTGTGCATGTAGCTACAACTGGGCTAATGGCAGGGCTACGCCGACCCTTCGCAGTATGGCATGAAGCCGCAGTGGGCGCCTCCGCAACATCCCCAGGCTCAGGCCAACTACGGCCTTTCGCCTCGACCGGCTGCCGCGCAGCCGCTGCCGTCTCCCGGCACCACCGCCCCGTCATCCGCCGGGCCCAGCCCGGGCCAGACGCCTGCTATCCGACCGCCCCCTCTCGGAAGCCAGGGTCCGTCGCCTGCTCTCGGTCAGGCCCCATCCACCCCTGCCAGATCGTCTGTGCTGCAGCCTGGTGCAACATTCACCCCTGGCTCGCAGCCTTCCTTCACTCCCGGCCGCACTGCGTTGAACGCCGGCTCTTCCACCTTCACTCCAGCTGCCTCCAAGGCTGTCAAGATCTCTCGACCTGACGGAACCGCTTTCGACTTGAAGAGTGCCGCCGCGGCTGCCAAGGGATCTTCGACTTCTTCCAGCCCTGCTCCGGAGCCCAAGCCTGAGCCTACCCCTGCACCGAAGAAGAAGGTTCACGCGCTGCCGACTATTGTGCGCATGGAGTCTGAGGAACAGCGGGAGAAGCGCCTGAAGGAGGACGCACAGAAGGAGCAGATGCGCAAGCTCGAAGAGCAGGAGGAGCGTGAGCGCAAGGAGCGCAAGGAGCGACAGGCGCGAGAGGAAGAGGAGAAGAAGCAGAAGGAGGCCAAGGAGGCAGAGGAGAAGGCTGCGAAAGAAGCTGCCGAGGCTGAGGAGAAGCGCAAGCAGGAAGCCCTGGCGGCTGAACAGGCTGCCAAGAAGGCTGAGGACGAGCGCAAGGCTGCCGAGGAGGAGGAGCGAAAGAAGGCGACCGAGACGCCTGAGACTTCCGCCGCCGCCACTCCCGCCGACTCGCCTGCGCAGCGAAACGCATCTCTGCCGCCCAAACCCGCGTCCCACCGCCCACCTGCTCTCGACCTGAAGACGTCCGCGAAGGCTGGACCGTCAGCATTGCACACGGCCAAGCCTATCGAGGACTTGAAGACTATCACTTACCCCGGCTCGTACCGCCCGCCTAGCGCTGCGCTCAACGCCAACTCCCCGCCAGGCCAGTACCGCTACGACCTGGACTTCCTGCTACAGTTCATGTCGCTCTGCCGGGAGAAGCCTGAGGGATTCCCTGCGCTGGCAGACGTCGGCATGGCGCCTGACGCGACCGGCGGCGCCGGTGGGGCCGGACGCGGAGGACGAGGCGGCCGCGGTGGCATGGGTCCTCCCGGTCGAGGTGGTGCAGCCATCGGTGGCATGGGTCGTCCTCCTATGGGACAGGGCATGGGCTCGTTCGGCATGGGCAACTTCGGCTCAGGGTCGATTCGCGGCACCACCAGCGAGGAGCGGATTCAGATGTCAAACGCTCGAGCGGCTATGGGCAGGACCCCCAGCCAGGGCGGTCCTTCTGGTCTGCCCCCGATGATGACCACTCGCAGCGGTAACCGAAGCAACCGTGGAACTAGGCGGCCCGCTCAGGCCCCTGTCTTCAACGACCCCAACGTCGCTCCTCTGGCCATTAGCGCCAACTCGTGGGTCAAGGCCCGACCTACCGACACGGACGAGAAGTCCCCCGCCTTCATCGAGCGAAAGGTCAAGGCTTTGCTCAACAAGCTCACCGAGGAGAAGTTCGAGTCTATCTCGAACCAGATTCTGGAGTGGGCGAACAAGTCGCGGGACGAGACCGACGGCATGACGCTCAAGCTCGTCATCAAGCAGATTTTCGAGAAGGCGACGGACGAAGCGCACTGGTCATCGATGTACGCCAAGCTGTGCCGAAAGCTGCTCGACTGCCTGGACCCGGCCGTTACCGAGGAACTCGACGGCAAGCCCACATCGGGTGGAACCCTCTTCCGAAAGTACCTCGTCGGCCGATGTCAGATGGACTTCGAAGCCGGTTGGAAGGCTCGAGAGGACGCCGCTTCTGCTGCCAAGGCCAAGAGCGACGAGGACAAGGCCAAGCAGGAGCAGCACGACAAGGACAAGGCCGATGGCAAGGAAACCGAGGAGGTCGTCATGCTTTCGGACGAGTACTACGCGGCCCAGAAGGCGAAGCGACGCGGTTTGGGTCTCGTCCAGCTCATCGGTGAGCTGTACAAGCTCGACATGATCAACAACCGAGTCATCAAGTCTTGCTTGAAGAAGCTCATGATCAACATCACCGACCCCGACGAGGAGGACCTCGAGTCCACCTGCAGGCTTATCACCACCGTTGGCGAGCAGCTCGAGGCCCGTGCCCCCGAGGACATCGACATCGTGTGGTCGCGCCTCGACCTTATCCTTGCCCTGGACACCTTGCCATCCCGAATCCGGTTCATGATTATGGTGCGTCATATCCGCCCGTGCAAAGCTGACAGATCAGGACGTCAAGGACCTCCGAAAGAACCACTGGGTCTCGAGGAACAAGCAGGCCGGTGTGATGACCATTGCGGAGATCCACCAGCAGGCTGCCCGAGAACAGGCCGAGAAGACAGCAGCCGCTC
The DNA here is from genome assembly GCA_037040355.1 of Cutaneotrichosporon sp. M94-02A. Taxonomy (NCBI): domain Eukaryota; kingdom Fungi; phylum Basidiomycota; class Tremellomycetes; order Trichosporonales; family Trichosporonaceae; genus Cutaneotrichosporon; species Cutaneotrichosporon sp. M94-02A. The sequence goes on from JAXQGU010000054.1 coordinate 52,461, forward strand.
AGCGAGAGTCTCTTTCGCGCGGCGGCTCCCGTGCTGGTCACGCTCGGCGAGATGGTCCTCAGCCCGGAGAGTGGCAGTCGGTTGCGACCAACACTCGCCCGCTGCAGCGCCCTGCCGACTTCTCGAACCTCGGTCGCAACTTCAGCTCTGCCGGTCTTCCCCGAGAGCCCAACTTCGGTCCGGCGAGCGTCTTCCAGAACAAGAGGAAGAACCAGGCTGGCGGTGCCACGCCCCCGCTGTCCAGGCAGGCGTCAACCGCCAACATGTTCGGCGTTCTCAGTGGCGACGGCGGTGACGCGGCTGCTCCGGCCGCTGAGGAGGCTGCGCCGCAGAGGAAGAAGCTTCAGCTGAAGCCGCGAACAAAGCCCATCAAGGGCGAGGGCGAGGAGGCTGAGGAGGGTGAGGTCGAGGAGGGTGAAGATGATGAGGAGGAGGCCGAGGAGGAGGATGAAGAGGAGGAGGAAGATGCTCCTGTCGCTGCCGCCTCTATGACCGAGACTGCGGCGAAGGCGAAGATCGATACCGACATGAAGGAGCTCTGGGGTGAGAAGGACGCCGGCGGATCGCGAAACGTGGACGACATTGTCGAGTACTTCAAGTCTCTTCCGGACGAGCGCAAGTCGCTGCTGTCGGAGCGGTTAGCGGACGATGTGTTCAGAATAGCCAAGCTCCGCGATGCCGAGCTCGTGGCCCGAGGATGGTCTGCCGCCCTCGAGCAGGGCGCGGCTTCGAAGGAGATCTTGCAGAAGGGGTAAGTCATGAGATGAAGCCGAGTTCCGAGCTGACAAGGCAGTATCGAGATCCACATGCCCACTTTGGACGACGACGCCATCGACTTCCCACAGGCCTACAAGGCCATCGCGCTGTTGATGCGCAGTCTGTCGCTAAGCGAGGACGAGATCAAGTCCCTGCTCGAAAAGGTCGACGTCTACGGCACTCCGCGGATTACACCCACGGACAAGCTGAACAAGGCGTTCACCCAGCTGGATGAGGAGGCCAAGGCGTAGGAGAGGGTTGTATGATCTGCACCACGGCTGCGCTTCTTGGCATTGGCATGCGTCTCTGGCGCTCTACATGACCCCGCCCCCGCTAATTCGATACCCATCTGCGTGGATAGTCGGTTGTTTACGGGTTTACATGCAGTTCATTAGATTCACAGATTCGCGTTCCTGACGTCGTCAACTGTCGTGTTAGCACCTCTTTGTCTTGTGTCTCCAGATCATGTCCTTTTGGGCCGGACTATCGCCGACACAGCGGTATCTGGCCGTCTTGTGTGCTGCGTCTGCTGCGAGACTCGGCTGCTTTGCATATACCAGCCTGCCGGGTACGCTAGCAGCGCGGCCCGAGCTATCGACACCTTTGACCGCCGTCCGAAGTTGTAAGTGCGTCCAGCTCGAGCGTGAGCTGAGTCTCTAGTGAGGGAGGGTGTCTTCCTGTACCAACGCGGGATCGACCCGTATGCTGGGGGTGTCTTTCATCACGTATGTGGCCGTGGCAATGCTCTGCATACTTAAACGCGCAGTCACCGTTGTACTTGCACCTCTTCCGATGGTTACCCCTGGAGCGTTGGTGCGCAGCCTTGGCGTGGACGTCTGTGGATATGCTCGCGGCCGCTGCACTCGCGGGCATCAGTCGCAGTCGCGGGCATGGAGCATGGCTGCCTGTAGCTCTGTGAGTTGTGACAGTGTTAAGAGCTATCACTGAACTATAGGTTCCTCTTCAACCCCTACACCATCATGACCTGTTTGGCGACATCGACAACAGCCATCGACAACGCCCTTCTGTTGTGCTCTATCTGGGCAGCATGCGAAGGTAAGAGCCGCAGTCATCATGCGTGGGCTAATGAGCCCAGGATCCGCGTGGTCTGGATCGCTGCTCGCCGTGTCCGCCCATAGCGCCATGTACCCCGCATTACTCCTACCGTCACTTGCAGCGATGGGTAGCGCCCGACCGACTCTCGTTGCCTTTGCCGCAACCGCTGCTGCACTCTTGGGACTATTCTACATACTCCACGGAGCAAGATGGATCGAGGCGACGTGGGGCGTGATGTAAGTTCATGTGTCTCGAGCAAGCTGCTCACCTGCATAGTCTAACAGTGTCGGATCTGACGCCCAACGTGGGCATGTGGTGGTACTTCTTCACCGAAATGTTCGACCACTTCCGGTCGTTCTTCCTAGGAGTCTTTCAAGTGAGATGCCTTGGACCGCCATTGCGTGTCTGTCGCTGAACACCCGCAGTTGCACCACGTCGTCTACGTGGCGCCGCTCATCCTACGCTTCAAGCATGACCCGTTAACAGGATTGCTCATCCTCACGGGAGTAATGGCAACCTGGAAGAGCTATCCCGCTCTCGGAGATATGGCCCTTTGGGCGGGCTTACTGGGTTGCTTTCCCGAGCTGGTATCCAGTACGTCGCATGCGCCGAATGCCGCTGATGCAGATCTCCGCCATCCACTCTTCACCTTGACGGTCCACCTCTACACTCTCATCCTCCTGCCCCTTCTGCACTCCCTGTGGCTGTTGACCGGGACTGGTAACGCCAATTTCTTCTACGCGGCCACGATGGTGTACGGCCTGAACGCCAGTCTCGCCGTTGTGGATGTTCTGGGCGCCGCGATGAGGTGTAAGGTGAAATCGAGCGTCACCTGGAACAACAGCATGTCCGTAGTACAGTTGACAACAGTAGAATGAATACATGCAGAAAGACTCCGCGTGATACATACACATAAATTGGCCGGTGGGCGGTAGAGCCGTGCAGCAGTAGCGGAGAACATCAGATCGAGTGGGTCTCAATGCCTATGATCTTCACACCTTTCTTTCTGGGGACCGCATCGGTGAGCTGATTGCAGCCTGCGGTCAGCGCAGCTTGGCGGTCGGAACCCACCCCACACCCTAATCGTCTTGATGTTGGGACAACCATCCAGGATATCCTTGAGGACGAAATCAGTCACCTGGCGACACCAACCCAAGTTCAGTTCCTCCAGCAGTGGGCAAGTTGCGAGCATCGCAAGCGATTCCTTGTCGACATCGCGCCAGCCGAGTATACTGAGTCTGGTGAGTGTTGGGCCCGAGTGGGCAATCAGAGCGCGCAACGCCCCGCCCTGAAGATCGTGACCTTTCTCGAAATCGATAGACTCGAGCCCACGACACTCGAGCGACTCGAAGAAGCTGGCCACACCGTCATCGCTGAGCTCGAGGTTGCGGAGAGCGAGATGTCGCAGTTTCTGACACTTGGCGATGGCGGGCAGAACATCGTCCGACAAATCGTGGTTGTCCGATAGATCGAGTCGCTCCAGGGTGAGGCTCAGCGCTTGAAGCAATGTCGACACGGCGTCGTCGCTGAGCGAGTGACTCGGCGAGGATAGGTCGAGGGAGCGCAACTTGAGCTTCGCGATCGGGATGAGAAACGAGTCATCCAATTTGCCCATCTGGGAGAGGCCGAGTTCGGTCAGGTCGGGGCAGGACTCGACGAGCTTCTCGACGGTTTCGAGATCAATGCGCGGCGATTGCGTGACACGTAATGCCTCCAGCTTTGCTGTTTCGAAGAGCCCAATCCAGCCCTCTTTGCGAACGAGGAATGGTCCAAATAGCTCGAGGCGCTTGAGGGGTAGATGCTTCCAGGACAAGACCGCGTCTGCGGTGAGCTGACCGCACAGCTGAAGGTTGAGAGACTCGAGGCGAGGACAAAGCTTTGCGAGGGCTTGATAAGCCTCCGGCCCAAGCACTATCGTCAGCTGCCATGATGCGTTGTGAACTCACGGGTGCAGTCATACAGATCGAGATCAGCTCTCTGGGAAGAGTAGAACAGCGGAGCTGTCTCCGGAGTCAAACGGCGGCTCTTCGAGATGATCTTGCAGACCTTGTCCATGTTCACTCCACCGATGTCGCCTAACTGGTCGACATCCTCGATGTATTTACCGATCATGTGGATGCACATGTCGCCCAAGGGATTTACGCCCTTCCGTTGCTCATAGTGGACAATCTTCCCTCGATCTTCCTTCTTCGCCTTCTTCACTGCCTTGGGTTTCGAAGCCTTGGCGAAGGGATCGATACCCAATTTTGTGCAGCACTTGACGCAGAGCCAAGTCATCGGAGCTTTGGGATGCTCCTTCGTGTATGGGGTCTCGAGGTCAGCAGAAGTCCTCACGAGGCGGACTTACAACAGTGAACTTGTTCGTGCATTCTCCGCACAACATGAAATGGCCGACGGGCTTTAAGGGACCCGGCGGCACCTTCGATTGTTCGGCAGCATCCATGGCGTCGAGGTCGTCGGAATCGACGGAAGCCGCTCGCTTGCGTGACGGTGAGCTCTCACCGACCTGGCTCGGTCCTGCCACGACTGTCGCCGCAGTGACCGCTCCCGCGGGGTCCAAATGGTCATCATCCAGGATGGGTCCATCTGGGGCGAGATGTTCGGTGTTCTCGTCGATGGCGCTTTGATTGTTCTGCAGGGAAGATGTGTCTCCCCAAGTAGAGAGTTGATGCGAGGGCTCCACACCGAGACCCTGGAAGGTCAGTGGCAAACAAGACAGCTACTCACGGCCAGAAAAGATGTCAATGCTGAAGCAGGGCCTCTGACACCTCCGCCCGCTCTGCGCCCATTGTTCCGCGCCATCCTGAGCTGTTACTGGTGCAGTGTAAAGCGAAACGATGTCCAAATCACCGATCGACAGGATTTCACCGATTAATGTTGTCGGCCAGGAACGACGGGTGACGCGACTTTGACGCGAGTCTAATCACAAGTTACCTTTCCTCCTTCTACAGCTCGCGAACATCGCACCTTCATGACTCGCGGATCTTTCATCGTACTCGAAGGTCTGGACAGATGCGGCAAGACAACTCAAGTTGAGCTATTAGTCCAGCGGCTGGAACGAGCAGGGAAGAGGGCTCGGCTGCAAAAGTTCCCTGGTGGGTCCCATCTCGCAGTTGGGTCACGTGCGACGGGCTCACCAGCAGACCGCACAACTCCTATTGGGAAGATGATCAACGAATATCTGCAGTCTAGAGCAGAGATGGATGACCGCGCCATACATCTCTTATTCGCAGCCAATCGATGGGAATGCGCGTAAGTGCAATCCTGCGTCGAAGTCATGCTGAAGAGACCCAGCGAGGCTATTGAGAGGGACCTTGCCGCGGGCATTACCGTTGTCGCGGACCGGTATGCGTTCTCGGGTATCGCATTCTCAGCCGCAAAGGTATGCACACCACGAGCGAGCGGAGCTGATAGCAGGGTCTGCCGTTCGACTTCTGCCTGAATCCGGACAGCGGTCTGCCACTGCCCGATGTCACGCTGTACCTGTCGCTCCCACAGGAGACAGCCTCAGCACGTGAGGATTTCGGCCAGGAGCGCTATGAGACATCCGATATGCAAGCCCGGGTCAGGAAGCGATTCGAGATGGTCGCTAGTGAGGTGTTGAAGAGACATGGGCAGGATCGGTGGATAGGGATTGATGCCCGTGGCACTATTGAGGAGGTTTCGGAGCGCATTTGGGCACACATACCCTCAGATCTGCCCGTACTTGGCAGGCTGTGGCGCGCCCCGGACCAGTAGGGACCAACAAATGCCCTCTCGGGACATTCATGCGCCGGCGGATCGGTGAAACCGCACAATAACGGCTCAGAAGCAAGACGACGATGGATCTGCAAGAATATTAGACTGTACACTCGCTAGAGCATTGACATCAGATGTACGACTGAGATGAGTGTCTGCAGTCACAGCGATTGCAGGCCCTGAAGGCGGCTGGGAGGGCAGATCCCCCACACCTGACTTCTGAAAGATCGACGGGCGTGGGCGAGCAAGAATTACGTAACTTGCCTCGCGATATCTCGGACCTTGTTTTCTTTCCAGCCCGATCCTTCATCCTACGATCTAAGGCGTAGAACACCACGCATCGCTACTATACCGCTTCGAGTTCTGGGAGTTAGGGTCACAGACGGAGACTGCGCATTCGCAAACGACCAGAAGAAAGAGGCCTCGCGCCTCTTGGACAGCCAACAAGGTCGCAGCTTAACCCGCGGAGGACCTTCACTCACCCCGCACCTTGGCCCGCGACAATCCGGACGCGGCCGAAAACACCCTACACGATGGCCCCTCTCCTTCGTCAATATTTCGCCCCGAAGCAGAGATCACTGCTTTCCTCGCTCTTCACCGCAACCTTCCTTGGTGCTCTGATCGTTGTCGCATTCCCATGTCCTGCAAAACCTGGCGGCGGACCACAGCTTGAGGGCGACCGTTTGGAGGGCAAGCCCGAGGTGGTAGTCATGATGAACTCGCGGCGGAGAAGATTCATGGAGGAGAGATAACAACGGGTGAGTGGCCCGACCCTATACTGGGCTGAAACCCCAGCTGATGTGACTCGCCAGTGGCATATTCGCACTCGCGTCAATCAAGCACTGTAGCACTACATCATCACATTACATGGCATACAAACTATCACAAGCTTTCATCAGCGCGATCTTGAGTCCGGGCTTACCTCATGATTGATATGATGCGGAACTCGTGGCCGTTCCCTGGGTCGGAGGTACTGGGTAACACTTCGCACGTTACGGAGTGCCAGCCTGGTTCGAGGTCTGACCGTATCGTCGTGAAACGACCGATGTTACTGCGGTCAGCTGCTGTCGGGAGTTGTACTCACCTGTCATTATCCCAGTATCCCGGAATGTGTACAGCATGCTCTCGCTCGTCATCGGCCCAGCAGGACACATCCCCGAGCCCGAATGTTTTGCTACGTAGGGAGTACAGTTTGATCAAGCCAGCCGACGAATGCAAGGTGAAGGTAACCTGCGCGCCCGGCTCTTTCGCCAAAAGATATGGCTTGTCTGTGTGCTCAGGGTGGATCCAGTACTCCCAACCCTCGCTTGCCGACGGCGTCAGGTTGTACTTCGGGTCTGTTGCCCGTGTCGAAAGACAGGTTGGATGGAGCGGTGGGACGCTGTGGTCGACATCGGGATTCCAGCCTTCCAGCACCCGCATCCGGGGCATCGTGCCCCACTCCTCTGGCGAGTTGAACACGCCTGGCAATTCCTCCTCTTCGGCGTTTTCCCACGGCAATGACCGCTCCGGCCGTTGCTCTGGTTCGTCGAGAATCCTGCACGCGGTGTCTCTGACCAGGCTCGCCACGAGCATACCCAGATCGCGATGCCCACGCGAATTCAAGTGTCGAGTGTCGGGATTGCCCCACCAGCTGGTGTTCAGCAAATCTTTCACCGTTGAGAACTCACTCTTGTGCGAAATATGGTCGCACGAGTTCGGGATAACGGGCGAAATGATTTGCGAGTGCGAGGCGATGACTGGGTGAGCTCACACAATTCCGTCAGCTTACTTTAGAACTGGCACATCTGAAGGTCAGCCTATGCGTGGTACTGAAGACTTACCGTAGTATTGCGCAACCGGCAAGTGCATCCTTCCCCCACCGCCCCCCATACCTCCGTTACTGAATGCCATGGCCTCCACCAGGACAACGGCTGGCCTCCGCGGAAGCTCCATGATACCTCGAAGGAGATTCTCCATATTCTCGACATGCTCTGGGATACCTTCGTCATTGACCGCCAGCTCGATGAAGACGAGATCAGATTCCTCGGGGATGTGCAGAGGAAAACAGAATGAGAAGTAGTCGCTGCCGGAGGCCGGGGCGGCGCCGTTAACGCTAACGATGTCGGCCTGGAGGAATTGCTTCATCCATTCTACCAGGAGATAGAACCAGACCTCGCTGTCCCAGACATGATGCCCTTTGGTGACTTCGGTGAGTGGAGCGTTCGGGTATGGTACTCACTGCTGCCTCCGATCGCCGAGACGGTTATCTGCTGCCCTGACAGAGCTTTTCGCATCACGCCTTTGAGTCGGGAAAGAGAGCCTGCATCAGTGTCTGCGTATTGAATGACAACTCACCTTCATAGCCTCGAGTTACACGAAGGCTGTCGCGTCCGTATTCGTTTTCGAACGGGTCTTCGGTTGAGCATTGCCATTCGAGGAGAGCCAGACCACCGCTGGGGCGATGCGGCGGCGTGTTGTGTCGGTGGAAGACATGGACCGCTGCTAAGCAGGCTACTACGAGGAGCCCGACCAGTAGCAGCGGCCGCCTCCAAGATGCGACATGCACCATCGTCTGACCGTCATCAAAAATAAACAGACAAATTATTGCGCCAAGAAGCTCGGATTAGGATTACGCATTGATCGCCGCACGTGCCGGCTAATTAACATGAGAATAAGAGTACGCGTTCCATGGACATATTCTACTCCCCGCGGAACCTCTTATCCTCATCCCGTCGATCATCATCCTCATCCTCACTGCGGTCCCGCTTCGACCTGTCCTCATCCCCTTCGCCCCGCGGCACGTCCGCTGTGGCAAGGCCTCCCACTGCGGCGTAGGTGTCGAATTGCATCTGTGACCGCAGACGGTCTTGCTCCTGGCGTCGTCGCTCTTCCTCCAGCCGCTGATGGCCCCATCCACCTGAACGTCAGGTCTGTACGCCTGGGGCCACTTGCCTCTTCCACTGTCGTATTCCTGTCTGAATTCGTCTCGAACTTGCCCACCTGACTTTCCGCGACCGAATTGGCGGCCCTCTTTATAACCCGGATCGATATCGCATCGTATTATCCGCTCGTCAAGCTTGGTGCCAGAAATATATCTCAGACAGTCGACCGCTTCGGAATGGAGGTAGTATTCGACGAAGGCGAAGCCACAGGGCGTCCTGGCGTCAGCGACAGCAGACAGACTGCAACATACTTCTGATTCCGGTCCAACCCCATGATGATTCTAGTGGTCAGTGATGCCAAAAGTCGTTCCTTACCTCTTGATACCTCCTCCTTCTTCAGGTTTGGCACATGCGGAGAACACTGTCCATCAGCTTGGCCGGAGCTCACATCGCTCACATTCATATATCTGCGCCTCGGTCGTGTAGAAGCTGAGGTTACCGACATAAAGGGTACTGGATTGTGCCAAAAGGCGACGCTCGGTTTCCCGGTCGACCTGCCCATGAGCTCACGGAAACACTTCGAGCATACCTCAGAGCGATTGTCTCTGTACGTGGAAGGCTGATCGAGGCATGCGACGACTTGAGCCATACTGAAAATGTGCTGCTGAATTGGTTCAACCTGGATCGCATCGTGAAACAGCAACTACGGAAACCCTCGAGTGTGCTCCGCGCGACGAGTCACGTGACATTGGGACCGGCGATGCATCATCGCTTATCCAGGCGCGCGGATCTGTTCTGCTGTTCATCATCCTATCCTTCCTGACACACTCAGCATGTCCGAAGAGATGTCAGACGCGGAGAAGGTAAGAGAGCTGATCGGACGTTTGGGCTGACCGAAGATGCGGCTGAAGCGTCTCGCTCGGCTCGGCGCTCCGCCTGCTCAACCACCTCAGACCCCCCCTCCACGGGAGCAGGCTGGCCCAGACAGCAGGGAGCAGACACCTCGGGAGCAACCGGCCGCCTCAGGCTCAAGACTCCTATCCCACCCCATACCTCAGATAGTGCCCGATAGATCAAGTCAGAATGCCACGCCGGTCTCAACCATAAAGAAACGACCACTCGAAGCTAAAAGCAGTCCTCCCGACCCGCCTGCACGAGTGTCGGTGAGGCCACCGCCAAAAGCTGGTTTGCCCTACCTGGAGTGGGAGGAGGGAAAGATCTCGGACATATTCGCAGTGACCCTCAAGGTGAGCTCACAGGGCGAAGGATTATCTAACGTACAGAAGGAAAAGGCTATAAAGGCCGATTGGCGCCTTTGCTGGCTTAAGGAGCTAGAACAGGAGATGTTATCCGAGGGTTCGTCATCGGTTCGTGCCCAACTAAACAACAGGCTCAGATCCTCGGACGACTCTCCCGCACATCGACAGGCTTCTCATTGCTCGACTATCGCTTGACACCGATGCGCTTTCGAGGTCGGACGATTCGGATTCGCTCATGATACTTGCGGGTCTGCCAGAGGGCGAGACCGTCTTCGAGTACCTTGTTGGATGCTGGAAGCGGCTTTACATCTCTAACCGGGAAATGACCCGCTCCGTGAGCCTCGCTCCATGGCAGCGTGTATCCTTACTGACTGGAAGGCGTACTCGGAGACCGACAAGGCGACCTGGGGTGTCTCGTCCGAGAAGATCAAGGCCTTGATCATTTCCTATTGTGGCATGACGTTGGAGGATCCGACAATGTTCCCACAGCCATCGGGCAAGGCCACCGGTCCCGCAGAGTTCCTGCCCCTCTTACTGGCACTCAACGATACCTCGACGGGGGATCCCCTCTCCGGTTCGGCCGTGCAACAGACTCAGGGCGTTCTGCCTGCAAGCGACATCCCCCAATTTCTGGCTGATCTCGCGATGGGCTTCGACAGCGATACCCTCGCGGACGTGATCACGCCCACGCTCAGTCTCTTCTTCCAGCAATGGTTCGGTATAACCCCTCCTCCTGATCTGATAGGCGATCACTGGCGGAAGTATCTCGGCGCAGTGGCTGCATTAACTCAGGTCAAGCCAATTGCGCAGCTGGTTAGTCACTCTCGCTCTGATTGCGCTCACGCAGATGCCAACCTTGCCGATCTGGATTGCACCAGGGATCGACGCTCCCAGACTGGAGTGGCAGTCTTTGCCTGGCCCCTTAATCAGGCTGAGCGTCTTCCCTAGGGAATATGTGCGTATTCGGTCGAGTGTGTCAACTGACCGTCAGGGGGAAATATGGAAGGCGTACTTTTCCAATCCTACGGAACGAACTGTCGCCGACATCGATGCGAACAAGGCAAACCTGAGGTCGACCCTTAAAGCGCTGCAGGCATCTCTGTTTGGTATTTTCAACGCCATTGTCCGCGCCTCGCCCGTCGCCCGCGAAGGCATTCTGCAGTACTTCGCTACTGTGGCCAAGTTGAACAGCAAACGAGCGGGCATGAGGGTAAGCGATCAACGAAGACATGAACTGAGTGCAGGTTGACCCGAAAACTGTTTCGTCGGACGGTTTCATGACAAACCTACACGTCGTACTGCTTAAGCTCTTCGAGCCAGTGATGGATGTCCAGTTCAGCAAGGCATGTTAGGCTTAATAGTGCGAAGCTGATGGTTTAGATCGACAAGGTCGACCCCGCATATTTCCGAGCCGGTCGAATCGACATTCGCGACGAGACGAAAATCAATGCCAGCGGTGACGAGGTCGAACGGTACTATTCGCAAGCCGGCACAACCCAGAACTTCATCTCCGACTTGTTCTTCCTTATCAATGCTTTTCAGCATTTGGGGATGGTCAAGACGATAGCCACTCGCGAACGCGCAGAGAAGAACATCTCGGAAATCGAGAAAGAGCTGAAGTACCAAGAAGCAGCGAGGGCCAGCTGGACTGTGAGTCGGATAGTCCGACCAGAGCTGATTCAGACTCCTGCCGCTCAAGCTCAGGGCGAGGCTGCAATCGCGAAGATGAAAGTGAGTGCCCTGAAAGGCCAAAACTCATCCCAGACCGACGTCGCGACCTTACATGCGTCCATACACGCGTATGATACACAGATATTCGAACCCAGCCTCCTGCGGATGAATGTGACTTTCTTGGGCTTTGTGATGACCTGGCTGGTCCGCCAGGTCGACCCAGAGCATGCACATCCTCACAGCCCGATAAAGTAAGTTTCTCGGTCCTCATGCGCTGACGCAGACTCCCACTGCAATCGCCGGCGCCAGAAGCATTCCGAATGTTACCAGAGTATCTCTTCGACAATGTGGCCGAGTACCTCGACTTCCTCTCTCGCTACGACCCCGACGTGCTCGACGACAACGACAAAGACATCGTCATAACTTTCGCAATAGTCTTCCTAACGCCAGGTTACGTCAACAATCCCTTCCTCAAAGCAAAGCTGGTCACTGTGAGCGACTCAGGGGTACCAATGCCTGACACAGCAGATCCTCTCGCACGGACTTTGGCCCATGGGACGCTGGCGCAAGGGCGCCCTCTTTGACCGCCTCAGTGCCAATGCTTTGTCCACCCAGTACCTGATGCCGACACTGATACAGTTCTTCATTGGTGAGTTAAGTATCCCTCCTGGCGCTGACAGTAGATGTTGAAGCAACCGGTGGTCATACGCAATTTTGGGGTGAGCGACCCATTCGGGTCTGCCGTACTGACCAGGAGACAAATTCAACTTCCGGCGTGATGTCAACCGCATCTTCAAGTCTATGTGGACGAACCCTCTGCACCGAGAGGCTTTCGTGCAGGCGAGGTACGCCGTGTGAACCAGATGCGAGCTGATTCGGCAGCCTGGATCAAGACCGGTTCATCAAATTTGTCAATATGCTCATGAGCGACACGACGTTCCACCTGGAGGAGTCCCTTACGAATCTTGCGAAGATCCATTCTCTTCAAGACGAGATGAGTAGCGAAGCATGGAACGCTCGATCCGAGGAGGAGCGAGCAGATGGCGCCAGCCAATTGCGCCAGGCCGAGAGTCAGGCGCCATTCCATACCCAGATGGGCTTGGATAATATCGAGCTCATCCGCGATCTGACCGCCACGACTCGGGAGCCATTCATCATTCCGGAGATCGTCGACCGCCTGGCGGCCACCCTCGACGAGAACCTGAAAACGCTTGTCGGCCCCAAAATGATGGACCTCAAGGTGTCTGATCCGGACAAGTTCTACTTCAAGCCCAAGAAACTTCTCGCGGCAATCGCTCAAGTGTATCTGAACCTGGGACAGGAGAAGCAGTTTATCCGAGCTGTTGCGGACGACGGACGAAGTTACAGCAAAGACGTCTTTGATCGATTTGCCCGCATCCTGAAGAACCGGGCTATCATGACCGAAGCCGAGGTCAACGAGGTCCTGAGCTTCAATGGCCGTGTGGAGGACATGCGGGCGACCATCATGGTGGAGGATGAGCGGGAGATTCCCGACGAGTTCCTTGGTGAGCCGCTCGCCGTGAAACATTGCTGATGCAGACCCCCTTCTGGCCACATTGATGAAGGACCCAGTCATCTTGCCGGTGTCCCGCGTCACCATCGATCGGAGTACGATTCGGACTCATTTGCTGTCGACCGATAAAGATCCATTCAACAACGTTCCGTGAGTGCTCTACAGAGACTGCCGCTGACTCTCAAGGTTGAAATTGGAGCAATGTGAGCCAGACACGGAGCTGAAAGCCAAGATCGATGCATGGCTTGCGGAAGCGTCCGGAACGGGCGGTAGCCGGATGGAGGTAGACGGCTAAGGAGATGGTTGTATCAAAAATGCCACGTCATGTATTCTCGGCTCCTGGTGACGGATTTTTCGAGAATGATTTGCTCATCGTAGCCGGTTGAAAAACGAGGGAATCTGCGATCACCATCGTGCATTCCGCAACTACCTCCTAAAAAACGGCACTCATCATGTACGCTGCCACTCGATCTCTGAGACTCGGAAACACCCTGCGGGCCTCGGTATGTAACGACTCCTTCCGGTGTGTTCTCTGGCTGATAGCCGTAGCGCCCGCTTGCCACCAAGCGATTCAACAGTGGCAAGGTCTCCGGTCCTGTGATCGGTATCGACTTGGGAACGACCAACTCCTGTGTCTCGTGAGTGGAATAGAGCATGAGAGGACGTACTCCTGACATAACAAGTATCTTCGAGGGTGGCGCGCCCAAGGTTCTGGAGAACGCTGAGGGCGCCCGAACAACCCCATCAGTTGTGGCGTTCACCAAGGATGGAGAGCGACTCGTCGGTCAACCCGCACGGCGGCAGGCCGTTGTCAACGGCGAGAACACCATCTTCGCGTCCAAGCGGTGCGTTCGTCGCATGTGACTTTCGCTGATAATAGATTGATCGGCCGTAAATTCAAGGACAGCGAAGTGCAGAAGGACATCAGCAACGTCCCTTACAAGATCATCGCCCACACGAACGGCGATGCTTGGGTCGAGGCTCGAGGCCAGAAGTACTCGCCATCTCAGATCGGTGCTTTCGTTGTCGGCAAGATGAAGGACACCGCCTCGGCGTACCTCGGCAAGCAGGTCAAGCACGCCGTCATTACCGTTCCCGCCTACTTTAACGACTCGCAGCGACAGGCCACCAAGGACGCCGGTTCGATCGCCGGCCTCGAGGTTCTCCGAGTGATCAACGAACCCACCGCCGCCGCGCTTGCGTATGGTCTTGACAAGTCCGACTCCGCTGTTATCGCCGTCTACGATCTCGGAGGCGGTACTTTCGACGTGTCGATCCTCGAGATGCAGAAGGGCGTGTTCGAGGTCAAGTCGACCAACGGTGACACTCACCTTGGTGGAGAGGACTTTGACATCACGCTTGTCAACCACATCCTCGCTGAATTCAAGAAGGAGTCAGGCCTCGATGTGTCCAAGGACCGCATGGCCATCCAGCGAATCAGGGAGGCGGCCGAGAAGGCGAAGATCGAGCTGTCCTCCACTGGTTCGACCGACATCTCCCTCCCGTACATCACCGCTACCGCCGAGGGTCCTCAGCACATCAACCTCACCCTCACCCGAGCACGGTTCGAGTCTCTCGTCGCTCCCCTCGTCAACCGGACCGTCGACCCTTGCAAGAAGGCGCTTTCGGACGCCAACGTCAAGGCCTCTGACATCAACGAGGTCATCCTTGTGGGCGGCATGTCTCGAATGCCCAAGGTCGTTGAGACGGTCAAGAGCGTATTTGGCAAGGAGCCTTCGAAGGGTGTCAACCCTGACGAGGCTGTCGCCATCGGTGCTTCGATCCAGGCCGGTGTCCTCGCTGGCAATGTGACAGACATCCTCCTCCTTGACGTGACTCCCCTCTCCCTCGGTATCGAGACTCTCGGCGGCGTTTTCACCCGATTGATCAACCGGAACACCACCATCCCCACCAAGAAGTCGCAGACGTTCTCGACCGCTGCCGATGGCCAGACGGCGATTGAAGTCAAGGTCTACCAGGGAGAGCGTGAACTTGTCCGGGACAACAAGCTTCTGGGCAACTTCCAGCTCACCGGCCTTCCTCCGGCACCAAAGGGCGTGCCTCAAATCCAGATCACCTTCGACATCGACGCCGACGGTATCGTCAACGTCGGTGCCATTGACAAGGCCACCAACCGAGAGCAGTCGATGACCATTGCGTCCTCGTCTGGTTTGTCCGACAAGGAGATCGAGAGCATGGTGTCGGACGCTGAGAAGTACGCCGAGTCGGACAAGGCTCGACGACAGGTGATTGAGGAGGCCAACCGGGGAGAGTCGTTCTGCACCGACACCGAAAAGTCGATGGCCGAGTTCGAGTCTCAGCTCGACTCAGCCGAGAAGGAGAAGGTGAAGAAGCTGCTCGGCGAGCTGCGCGAGATCTCCGCCAAGGGCGCTGCTGGCGACGCCAGCGTCAAGGCCGAGGACATCAAGACCGCCATGGACGCTGCCCAGCAGGCATCGCTTGGTCTCTTCCAGAAGGTTTACGAGAAGCGAAATGCCGAGGCACGGGCGTCGGAGCAGCCCGCCGCCGAGTCGACCGAGTCGACCGAGGAGAAAAAGTAATCGTCATTTAATTGTAGCACACCTTGCATGCACACCTCTCGATGCGTATACTCTCCATACAGTCCCACGTCGTCTCCGGTTACGTTGGCAACAGAGCCGCAACGTTTCCCCTTCAATTGTTGGGGTATGATGTAGACGTCATAAATACGGTGCAATTTTCCAACCACACCGGCTACGGCTATACCAACGGTCACAAGACGAGTCCCGAGCAGCTGTCGGCGGTCTTTGAGGGTCTCGGACGGAACAGGCTACTGGGTTATGACAAGATCCTGTCAGGTTACATCCCATCCGCCGAAGCTCTGGCGGTGGTCGCGCAATGGGTTAGGGACCACCCGTCAACCTACCTATTAGATCGTGAGTGGTGGAGTTGCGTACGCTTCTAACGCAGCAGCCGTGATGGGAGATGTCGGGACTGGCCTCTATGTATCACCCGAAGTCATACCCATCTACAAGGATATGCTTGGCCTGGCAACTATCATTACGCCGAACCAGTTCGAGTTGGAGTGAGTCAGCGAGATCCATCGCTGCGCTCACACATAGAATACTGTCCGCCATCAAAGTCAGCTCATTCCATGATCTTAAGCGATCTCTAGATCTTCTGCATGACTCGGTCCCAAATATCGCTCTCTCGTCTATAGTCCTGCCTTCCGAGATGATCGAGCAACTGGATCTTCCGCCTCCCCCAGACGCCTACAATGCTCTGGCCTCGACCGCGCCAGCCTCGACGTCAAAACTCATCTGCTTTGCAAGCTCAAGAACCGAGACATACGCATACGCCTTACCCGCAATAGATGGCTACTTCTCAGGCGTCGGAGACCTGTTCTCGGCCTTGGTGATTGCGCACTATTCTGGCTCGCTCCCTCAAGCCGTGTCGAGAGCTCTTTACGGTGTCCAGCAAATCCTCTTACGCACACACATCGCGTCTCTGGCAGCTTCGGATGATGGGCAAAAGCCTCAAAGGCCGGTTATGATGCGATCGCGGGAGCTACGGATAGTGCAGGAGCAGGCTCTCCTTCTAGAGAGCAGCGCGTGGCCAGGAAAGGAGATAGACTGGTCTGGACTTGCATGAAACGGTATTATACTCAGTCCACCATTAGCCGAGCGAGCAGCTCGTCTTGAAGACCTCGCAGATAACGCCGCAAAGCCTCGTCCTCCAGTCGCGAATGCTCCGTCACCTGCTGAAGGCGTTCTTCGATCTGATCGTCAGAACTGTCAATATGTCTCTCAATACCTCAAGCAGTGCCCTTCGCCTGACGGCCATGGCGTCGACTCCGCTCGCCTGTCTTTCTGATCAAATGAGAGGCGTGTCGTCGCCTAAGCTTGCTCACCACTTCTCTCCACTTCAGACAGCTTTCTCGCAACATCACTCGCGTAGCTCAGCACGACTGTCGGCAAAGCAGCTAGCTTGGCTATCTCTAGTCCTTGTCATCAGTTGTTTCGTCTGGGCTGTCTTACCGTAGTGTCCGGGCTCTAGGCGACCCTGTATGACTTTATATTGGAACCTTGCCTTAAATCCTGTGTCATCCGGATCGCCGTTGTAGTTCTGCACTCCGAGGTGCAAACTTCGATCAGCAACGTCGCACTGGCTGAGCTTACGCCATCACGCCCGGACTGCGCGAAAGGACGGCGCACAGGTCCTGGAAATGCGTTGCGAATAGGACGATACACAAATTGTAAGCGATGCTTGAATTTCATGTCACATACCCTTCGCTTGACGAGCGCTTCCGCAATGGCAAACGAGAGGCCCATGCCTTCCTGCGGCGCAGTGCCCCTCCCCAACTTATTTGTCAACCGGTGCTACTGAGGTTTGCGCCAACCTCGTCAATCAGAACCAGCGAATGCTTGGTGGCAAGACCCAGTATCATGGCGGAGGTTGCCATCTCGAGGGAAAAGGTGGACAGGGATCTCTCGATCGAGTCTGCACTTCAGATTATCTGTCCGGACAACGATAGCGCAAGCCTACCGTCGTTGGAAAGCCGAGTGAGAATCGCGTCGCATAGCTTGAACGAGGCATAGCTGGCAGGTACGCTTTGATCAGCGCAGCCCGCTTCGCCAAACGCACAAAGAGCCAATTTGAGCTTGAATTGTCAAAAGGCCGACCTGACGAAGAAAGGTGCTTTTGCCTGACATGCTTGCTCGTAAGCTATGATCTCTCCGTAAACATACTTGGGACCCTGTATGAGCTGAAATTGTGATGATCCGGACGCAGCATAGCTGGGCGTCGTGAGCGTCTTTTTGAAAGGTTGACGTACACATCATTAGCGACGCAGTCCCCTCTGGAGAGTGTTTGGTCCAGTATAGGGTGCCGGCCGCCATTTATCCATGTCAGCAGAGTTTGCGTTGAAAGTACTTACAGCAAGTGATCCTCCGAAGCGTGGTCGCACTGTCTCTGATGAGCGCCCTCAAATTACCGGCTGGTTTGGTGTACGCCTCACCATATTCCCGCTCTGTCCAAGTGAGTCTCTGGTCAATGCTCTCAAAAAGACAACGGCTTCATTCACCTTGCGCGCTCTGTGCAAAGCTTCTGATGATATCTAGGACGGCTATCTTCGGTTCATCAGTACGCAGTGCGATGCATCTTGTCCTGCAGACGTACCGCTTCGCAGCAAGCATAAAGGTCCGCTAGACGTCAGAGCATGTTTCTTAAGCGGACTCGCCTATCTTTTCCAGAACCGATGCTATCAGTTCGGAGAGCGCCTGCTCGCAGCAACGCCCGACCTCTTCCTGTGACTGCACCAGTCGAGCATGTTTGCGGTCCTGTAGTGTCAAAGATAATCCATCCTCCCGAGATGTACTGAGTTTGCAGTCTTAAACGTGGTGTAGTTCTTGCGCCGGTCAACGCTATGGAAGTCCGCATGTCGCAATCGGTCGGACACTTCGCTTGACGTGGACAAGTAGCAGTGGGTATCGGTCCAATGAATCTTGCACGGCAGACCATGGATCCCTTTCACTCAATCGACGGCCCATGGCTACCACTTACTCTCAATTTCTTCCGGCACTGGGAATCAATAATGCTGATTTCAAGTGGGCAACGCAGTCCCAACCCACCATTGAGGAGATCTTCGCGATTTTCCGACCACGTAGATCGCGCGATTTCGAGCACCTCCGTAGGACCTGATTTTATCGCCCAAATGCGGGCCTCCCGAATAGTCCCTGCGCTGACGCGCTTGTTACTCGGCGCACTCTCATTAAGCTTCTCTGATAATCAGGCCCCTTCCTCTTGCATTTCTCACCGTCAAGGATAATGACCATGTCTTCAAGGCCCTCGCCTGTCAACGTCTTTGATTAGCTCGATTTAGCGCCAGCCCGCACCTTTCGCACGCTTTTCAAAAGGTCCGACTGGCACTCGCCGAGTGCGAGACCCAATGCTTGAGCCGTCGATGCAAACGCTTTGATTTGCAACAAGGCGGACAGCCGGATATCAAAGGTGTCTTCCCGAGCCGAATTCGCGCACTGCTGGCAGATCTGCTGTCAGCGGCATGCCACTGATCAGGCTTACCTTGGCTATTATCTGCTCATGATCGACCTGAACGTCAGACTGAGTCGATCGCTGATTCACGCACTTTTTGCAGACAGCCAAAGACTGTTAGCACTCGGTTGTGCATTTCGTGATCGTTGAGGCACTCTATACTGGGTGAGATAGGTCTCAGCGCAGCTGACTGACCTTGAACGGCATCCAACCGATTCTCGATGAGACGGATATCTACAGTCAGACCTGAGGGATTGCTCTAAGACACCGAACTTACCATTACTCGGCTGCAGAATGCTGGACCGCAGCAATCTGGCACCCATCGGAGTATAGCAAGTATTCAGTAACCCTACATCACAATTCAGTGTCCTGCAACGTCAACGGCTCATGTTCGCCATACCGAACAGAGTGTTTCCGGCTGATCTTGTCAACCCATTGGTGACCAGCTCGAGATTTCTTGCGGTTTCCACATCGATGAAAGCGGTTCCTGACTTCAGCTCAATGTCACAGATTTCAAGACTCGCCTTCAAGGGCGATATACCGGATGCGGAGGCTGTTAGGAGCGAAGATTACGCCTCTTTGCGTCTGTATCCATTTGTATGCCGCAGCAAGGGCCCCAAGCGCGCCGCTTCTAACCAATTCAGCTCCCTAGTGAGGTGCCGTGAGGTGCCTTACCTGTTTGCCACGGTCACGAGCGTGTATGCCTTGTCTTCGTTGTCCACTGCGAGCGTCTGGACAAACGCCAAACCTTGAGCGGTCAATCGTTGTCTCCCCTCTTTTCCCAACTGTCGAGCTGAATGCAACCAAGACACACCTGCGTCTCGGTTGAAGTAAGCGCGCTCCACCGTCTCGCACGCGAAGTCTGAGGAGTCCGTAAGCAGGTGAGACAGAGCGTGCAGGCTTCCGGGAGCTTGAGCAGGAACGGTACTCGAATGTGGTGTAGCCGGCGGGATGAGTATTGTCTCCGGGTTGTAAAGATGCAGCTGTCGACGTGTTTTCGTGAAAGCTGTCGCGTCAGGAGACTTCAGTTGCTGTACCTCACCTATGTCATCCGTGAAATGGCTCAGGAATGCCTCGATTTTAGCCAACATCCATCAACTGCACTGACCTGTCCTGTGACTGAGGAGACAACAGCCATCCCAAGCTCGACGCCGGCCCCTGTAGCGTCAGCCATTACCTGGCGCTTGCTTGTGTGTGGAAGGCTGTTCATGACTTGCCTTTCTCCTGAACGATCGCCACGATGAAGTTGTGCTCGTCTGGGCCGATCGATGTTCCGCCGTCCCGAGAACGGAGTCCTCGACCAATCGTGGTGGCGCGGTCGTTGTTGCCTTCCCCTGCTGGGCTCCATATAAGCGCGAGTGTCATTTATAGGATGCGGGAACGTACAACGCTCTCTCATTTCCACAGCTACCTGAGATTGCGACGGACGACAATTCGATGTGTAGACAGGCGATGTGATAAGGAGAAGCACTAAGACAAGGGTCATCCGCGAAGGAAGGTAGAAGGAAGGTCAGACCCGGGTGGCAAAAGACGCGCCACTGGTCGCTCGTGCTGGGCCTCGGAAAGTATCTACACATCCCGTCGTTGGTATACCGAGGTCCGCACCCACAAGGCCTCGAGAGAGGCTCGCGACACGACATGGTCCGCTCCCCGCACGCGCCCGGAAGATGATGTACATGGACCTAGACATGCGCATACCAAAGAGATTCGTGAGCGTACGGGAATCGCAGAATACCTCGTCCACGCATGTCATCTCAGCATCCGCAGCGGGAATAAGTTGATGCTCTCGCCTTTAACTGAGCATGGCATCAGACAAACACGGAGGCAGATCATGCAAGGAATCTCGCGGACCAGACTCGGCCGTGAGGGAGCTATTCGGACTTGCGCCAATGTCATGACTTTCCAACCTCGGCCTCGCTCTGGATGCCTACCTTAACCCGGCAGATGCTGTTCAGCAACAGCGTTTCCATACATGCCGGAACCAGTAGCGGATGATTGACAATCAAGTGCTGGGATGGATGTCCTGTCGAGTTTGAGGGTGCGCTTTTGTGGCAGTCAACCCCACCTCGTTCGGCCACCGATCAAGACATGAAACGAGCTTCCAGTCCTACGGGCCTGATGTACCTGCTTGCCACCTGAACCGGCCTGAATGGCGATATAATGCGGACAGTCTCTGCAACGCAACGACAGCCCAACGGCTTGCTCATCAGACGCTGAACGGCGAACCTATCGATGTTTCACAAGAGAACGCCTACCGGATCCTGAACAGGGCGCATTCACCGAGACTCAAGGACGTCTGCAGCGGCACTCTGACTCATGGCCTGTCGCATCCCCTGATAAGTTGCTGCACTGTGTCAGGCTGAGGGCTCTAGCTCCCCGGCTCCATTTTCTTCCAGAGCAGACGGTATCTGGGCGGCGTCTCCATCGCGTTGCGTCAAACTCCACCTGACTGAACATCCCCACCTGCTAGATACTATGGCGAAAGTTGTAACGTCGGACATGACTCTCGTTATGCTGCGACTACTAATAATGTCAGACCCCTACTTGTTACACACCCCCACTTGTCAAACACCATTAAAGAATCTGTCATGCTGGCCAGGCGCAGCCTGAATTTCATTACAATCTTGGTAATCGTGCCTAGCAAGTGGGGATGTAACGTACAATAAGTAGAGGTCTGACGTTACAATCATCCTCAAGAGAGGCAAGCCTCTTAACGATACCACTGCGTCCCTCCGAGAACCATGGTGCCGAGCAGTGTCTGTGCCCCAAAGTAACTGCAGTAACTACTTAGATCTCAGTGGGGTTTAGCCGTGTCTGATCGTTGTCATAACGTTCTTAACGTCAGACCTCTAATAACTTGTCACACAGTGCAGATGCGGAACACCACGAGGAAATCTGTGACGCTGGTTAGGCACAGCTCAAGCATCATTACAACCCTGCTGATGGTGTAACGTCAGGGCCCTACTTGTTAAACACCCCCACTTGTTGTACACCATTAGGAAGTTTGCAATGGTGATCAGGCACTGCTCGAGTTGTATTACAATCTTCCTAATGGTGTTTAACAAGTGGGGGTGTACAACAAGTAGGGGTCTGACGTTATGGTTCGAATACGTAGGTGTCTGACGTCAATGATGTTCAGCAAGTGGCTTGAAAATAACTTCTGGGTCTGACGTAAGTCGAAAAAGTATGTAGCTTATATCATTAGAAGGGGTCGGTCGAAAGATTGCGGAGCGACAGTAAATGCGCGGTTTGGTCTCTAACTTGTCGGGGGGAGCTCGAATGCGACCACACAGGATGTGATATATGTTGCATTTCCACATATATCACATCCCAGTTACAGCTGAAGAGGGGTCTCCAAGCTGTTGGTATAGTCGCCCTATGAAGCTTTGTATGACGAATGGAAAAGCGGGGTCGGGTGCAAGGTCGATGGACGAGTTTGAGTGACAAGTGGTGATCCTTCCGGCGTATCTCAGTCGGGAGCAAAGTGCTCCGATGAGTTTTGCGGGCACTAGGTCACCTTCTCGCTCTAACGTCCGACCCCGTACTACTAGACACCCCTATCTACTAGACACCATTAGGGTTACCCTTATGAAAGCGGCGTCTTGCCTGATGGACATTAAGTTAGAAAGTTTCTGATGGTGTCTAGCAAGTGGGGGTGCCTAGTAAATAGGGGTCGGACGCTACCCATTGATGAATGCTATTTGAGGTTTCGTCCTTGGAGCGGAGCTTGCTCACGACACTGTGGTTCTTCCTGACTTGCTGAGACGACTCTCAGTGACAGAACGACTTTGGCCAAACTGTGTTCACGTGCAAGTCGAGCTTGATCGACAACACGGGTAGGTGTGATGAAGTCTACCAGGGAGTTCAACTTGATGAGGCCCAAATGTAAATTTTCGTGACCACTGAGTCGCCTTGTGAGGGCCACTTTGGTCTCCTCGCCATCGACGCGCTCGAACCCGATCACATTCTCGATATTCCTTTGACGCTCTCAAGAACTCCCCCAACATGTCCCGTCGACACCCCTGACAATCGATCCAGATGAGACGACCTCTTCATAAGTCATTTCCACTCACCTATTGACGAACCCTACACTAAATCGACGTCCGGCCCCTACTTCTCCTACAGCCACTTGTTGAACACCATTAGCACGATTGTGACAAAACTCAAGCCGTGCCTAACCTGCGTTGCAGATTTGCATATGATTTCTAACAAGTGGGCTTTTTCCAACACTCAACTTGACGTCAGATTCCTACATACGGAACACTGCCACTTGTTGGACAGTAGGCCGGACCTGCCCTGAACGTCGATCACCCTTGTCCCTAGAGGGTGGGTACCTTCCTACGGGTGAAGGGGACATAACCGAACCAGGCAGAAGGTGGAACGGGACGCAAAGCTGCAGAAGGAGAGTACAAGAGCGGGCTTGTCTTTGGCTTGCCGAGACACTAACTTAGGACAGGACTCAAGAGGAAGGTGGGGTGTGTTGTCTGATACATTGCTGAAGAGCTGGGAAGGGGCCGGGAGGCCCTGCTTATATACCTTACGGAGCTAACGTCAGAACCCTGCTTATTGTACACCCCCACTTGTTAAACACCATTAGCAAGACTGTAATGAAACTCGAGCCGTGCCTGATCACCGTTACAAAATTCCTAATGGTGTACAACAAGTGGGGGTGTTTAACAAGAAGGGGCCTGATGTTATGTAATTGCAAATGAGAAAGCGGGGGCGAGTGCGAGGTTAAACGCGAGGTCGAGTTGCAAGGACGAGTGCGAGTGTGGCTTCTCCTGTTGTACCTCAATGAATCTCAATAAATCTTGTTGTACCTTCTTGCTGTACCTCAATGAAGGCTATTCTGAGGATCATATCATGGTTTTTTAATTGGACCTTGGTTCTTGAGGCGCGGAGCTTGGTCATGACAACCCTCAATTCCGACTCCACTTTCTTCCATCTCCTTCTCTGTTCGCAATGTCAAGCCCGATGCGAGCCAATTTTCGAAGCGCCTTTGACTGCTGCGTCATCGAGCAGGGGAACCCCTCAAGGAAACGCGTTATTCGAAAGATCGCCGCACGATCTGAGGTCACTGTTGCCAGCCTAACAAATCGAGTTTCAAAACGTTCGCAGCCTAGAGCACGAGGATTCGCGCAACAACAAGCTCTCCGGAGGCAGAGGGGCCTATTTAGTTAGTTGATCCTATCCACCGTGCATATGCCCCTGGCCATCCGTTCAGCCGGAAAGACATTGTATCAACAAGCAACGAAAGTTGTATCAACCGGGAGCTTCTGGACGGTTCTCTTCGATTGCTACGCCTCTTCGACAGACTCGGTCCTACAAGTGCAAGCGGAGACATCCTTGCGTTGCATCGTCATCAACGAGGACACTGTAACGGTCACACTTTACAGCATTAGGTCCTGCAAACCTTGAGCCATACTTTGCGGAACAGGGGACACTTCTGGACGCCAATAAATACGATCTTTCACTCGTCGCAACATGGACAAAACCGGCTGCACAAGTAGAGCATCGCGAACGCCTTGCGTGGTCATTGCTCGTCCGAAAGGCTTTCGTTCTGATAAAAGATTGCGCAGCGATGCGAAAACAAAAGCGCCAAAGATCGCTGCAGATCGACTGGAATAGGTTACAACTGTCGAGCGTATCTCGGCCGCTGGCGAAGCTCTACCGCCCATAGTCATAAAATACTCCACAGCTGGGTATCCCAGGAAAGAGGTCGGGTGGACAGCTGAGGATGGGCTATAAATCATTATGGCTGGAAGAACATGCTAGAGCATGACTAGCTTACCAAGTAATGTCAGACCCCTACTTACTGAACACCATTAGCAGAAGTGTAACGAGACGCATACCGTGCCCGATTGGCATTACAAAGTGCCTAATGGTGTTTAGCAAGTAGAGAGGGATGTTTAGTGAGTAGGGGTCTGACGTTATTTGGCCATCAACCGCTCATTTGTGCAATTGTCAGCGCCGTTTAATCATTTTCATTGGTAACGGAAGGTAACGGAAGGTGTGCAGTCGCCCAATGATGTCTTTTCACCCCTGATGCAGTCATGTTAGAGCGCAAGTCGGTGGTCCTCTCATCAATCACGACATCGACCTTGTGATTTTAGGGTTATATGGTTTATGGGTTATTACTAACCCTAACTAATAAACTAACCTAACCCTACCCTCGCACACTTCGCATGTCACACAGCCCCTCGACATCGCTGTCACTGGTTCGCCCAAGTGCGCCATTGCAATCGAGAATGATCCGGCACAAGGCTACACGGTCATTCGAATGCAAAAAGTGTATTGGGTAGCTGCACTGGCACATCCACACACTAACTAAAGTCAGACCCCTACTTGTTAAACACCCCCACTTGTTGTACACCATTAGGAATTTTGTAATGGTGATCAGGCACGGCTCGAGTTTCATTACAGTCTTGCTAATGGTGTCTAACAAGTGGGGGCGTACAATAAGTAGGGGTCTGACGTTACGTGAGGCTGCACGATAAATAGGGTTTGGCTTTAGGGATCTGGCCTTACTTAGGGCTTTTGTTTTGCCAAACAGGCACGGTTCACTTGGCAGTCTCGCCAATGGTGTTTAGTGAGAGAGGGACGTGCCCAATTGACATCATCGAGTAGATCGTTCTGTTTATCAGCCGAGGATGCATGAAGGGGTGTAACAGAACTGCACCAGCCCACGGGAAACCCGACTGGGTGATTCTTTCGGATCATGTATCACGCCAGTCCTCTTTTCATAGAGCAACGCCATCGCCGACCAATGAAGCTGCGTTGCGCCCACAGAGTGGGCCGCCCTAGCGGCGTGAACAGCTCAACCAGACAGCGATTGGCAACTTGGATACGTGGCAGAAGGTTATTTGGGGATCAAGTGGCATTTGGTCGGTGAGTTCAGCATCGATGGATAGGCTTGCCATTCGATCCTTTCAGTCTCATGACAGTGATTTACCTCTGACAGCCCCGGAGTGGTATTCAAAGAGGCCTACAGGGCATCCGCACTAAGCACTTCTCTGCAGTCTGCGTTGACAGTGTCACAGGACTGGGGTGCCGCGTGACAGGATGGTCAACATACTGTCTTCTCCTGAAGAGTTGGGCTCGACCAGGGGAGGTTTTGGTGGTGGTCGAGAGGCGTGTAAATTCGGGAAACAAGGTGGGGTATTCATAGATGTGACGCGTTTCGACGCGGCTTCAGCGATACCGCCGCATCCGTGTCTGTCGTCTGCCTCTTGCAGACGTGATCGGTTTTAATGTTTGTCTGGCGAGCGCGACCAAGCCACATCTGCCGACTGCTGTTGTAGTAAAATACCCTTAGACCGGTCTAGCCGCGAATCTGACACCGCTCTTTGCGTTCCAGTCTTAACCGCATATCCCACACCGCTCCTGGCGTCCTGCTGAGAATCATGACATCGCGCAATTGAGTCTATTCGAATGGAAACTATCTTTTCTTTTTTCGTGGGTAACAATGCAGTCTTATGACTCTCGGTTCGCGCATTTCGCCAATGTCGTCAAAGTCCCAGGACCAAGGCCGTCCTACAGGGCGAGTAAACCTATTGAAGTGAGTGCGGCCCTCCTGATGATTCCCATCCAAGAAGGGCATACCTGCAGATAATTCCTGCGCCCGTTCCACTCCAAGGGGTCGGTGAAGTAACGACCGCCGAGGTCGATCCGATCGTGCCCTCCAAACCTCTTCTCGTCACTAGAAAGGACGACCTTGTACTCTCCAGGCTGATCAACGCCGACACGGTAGTCGGTGTAGGATTGGGTGGGATGGACTGTTCCGTAAGCCCGATCGTCATCGGTGCGCCGAAGACTTACAGTTGAAAATGAAGAGCAGCCCAGCTCGTTCAAATACGATCATCTTGTCACCCTCGTGTTTGAGAGACACATAAGCCTATTGATTAGAGCAGCTGAGCGATAGGTCTGGAAGAGCGCTCACCTGTGAAGCGCTCAGCCATTTGTATTGGGCCTCAAGAGTGTTCATAGCTCGGTCGAACTCCCAGAGGTATTTGTACCGCAAAAGATGGTCGTCGACGAGATTGAACTGCCTGCGGGCGTGTGCGAACGAGTTGCCATTGCCCTCCCGAGGGAAATCCATCCACCTGAGTGGCGTTGGCTGAGGGTCTTTCCGCTACGACGTGGACTCACTCAGGGTGCCCGAACTCGTTTCCCTCGAAGTTGAGGTAGGCCTCCCCACCGAGCGAATGAACCAGGAATCTACGATCAGGCGCGCTCTGAACTTGGCAACGTACCGAATCATCTTGTGCAAAGCGATGCCTCGATCGATAATAGGCGTCAAGGGACTGAGATCGGACATGTAATCATCTGACCCTCAGCGTCTACCACGTCAAGTCTGCGACTCACACATCTCCTTGTCCATGAGCCAGAAAGCCAGAGTCTTGTCGCCGACGAGGGCTTGGTCATGCGACTCGGCATAGGCGACGCTCCTCTCGAGATGTCGCCTGTTCGTCAATGTGTGAACGATGTTCCCCATGTCCCATGCATCGTCGGTGGACTCCTTGAGCAGCTTGATCCACATGTCAGGAATGGCCATCGACAGTCTGTAGTCGAATCCGACTCCTCCCTCAAACACGGGTCGGCAGAGGGTGGGCATCCCGGACACGTCTTCGGCGATAGTGATGACGTTGGGATATGTTTCGTGCAGCATATCATTCGCCTGTTGTCAACTATGGCCACCGCAATGCGCTTACTAGCATGAGGTACACCATCGCCTCAAGGTCCACCGATTCACCGAAATACTCGTGGTAACCACCTGACATCAGCGCCCGCACAGTCCCACCTGACCTACCAGAAAAACCGGTGCCGATTCCGTGATGTTTGTACATCATGCTGGTGACACCATCGAAGCGGAAGCCATCGAACATGTACGTGTCCATCCAGAAGCGAAGGTTAGAGAGGAGGAATCGAAGAACCTCGGGATGACCGTAGTTGAAGAGTCGAGAATCCCACAGCTCATGTCGACCGCGTCCACCCTCGTGGAAGTAAAGATGGTCAGAACCGTCGAATTCATTGATTCTGTGGATGAGTGGGGTTTGCTCATTTAACTCACCCGTCCAAGACGTTCTTGCAAGCATGAGAGTGGACCACATCAAGCAGGACGGTCAGACCGAGCTCGTGAGCTTTGTCGATCAACGACTTCAAATCCTCCGGCGTGCCTAACGATCAGCTTCACCCGGACGCCGCTCTTACCGTAACGAGAGGATGCGGCGAAGAAGTTTGTAACTTGGTAGCCAAACGCTAAGGTCAGAGATGCCCCTACGAGTTCCTCTCACAAGCATAATACGCGTGCTCCATGATTGCCATCCTGTCATCAGCCTCAGCTTTGACACAGGACCCACATTTGGATACAGTTGTAGCCTAACTTGACAATCCGCGGGAGCACATCCCTTTCAAACTCCTTATACGTGGTGACCCGCATCTCAGGACTCGAAATACCGACTGTCTGTAAGCGAAAGAATACAAATCTCGGTCTCACCATGAGCCTCATAGATCTTGAGTCCTTCGACTGGAGCCTTTGAATGGCCGTGTTTGAACTTGTAAACGTCGGCCTTGGGAGGGTTCCAGAAACGACCATCGTAAATCGGAGAGACGTTGAGGTCCTGCGTCACTCGCGTGATCCAAGTCGGGATGCGGTCGATACTCTCCCCAGACGGAACAGTCATAGAAATCTTGATCATGCTGTCGTGCGGAATAGCGCAGACGCCCGGACTACTGGGTGCGACGTGGCACTCCCAAACACCGAAAGAGTCCTTCGTCATGGGGTTCGCGGTATGGGACCATTGGTCTTTCGGTCAGTGATATGCTAAGCCCCTAACCGCTCACTAAAGTCTCCGATCAGACGCGCTGCGATGGCATTCGGCGCCCACTCCCGGTAGCGCACTCCTCCCTGATCATCCACCTGGAAGCCCATGGTCTTGTACCCCTCAGAGAACTTGGCAAGACCGCCCTCATGCTTCTCGATAGCCTCCTTCTGAGTCTTGTACGCCTTGAAGCGGTCCTTGATGGCAACGGAGAATGGCTCCAACCTAACCAGCGTAAGTAGTGGACTGCCCGTGTGGAGCGAGAAGCGCGACGCACCATGGGTCGGACAGGATAACACCGGTACCTCGACGGAGTCAGCACTTGTCGATCATAGAGTCCTCGGCGTCTTCTGAGCTCACCGTCGTTAGGCATTTCAACTTTGGCAGCCATCTTTGCAAGAATCAATGCACTCGCTATGCGTGTGGAGTTCAGAGGGAAGAGGGCAAGTTGAGAGAGCGGGTTGGGGCACCTGGAGCGGCATGACGGGGTCACGGGAACGTGGGGCTCCAGACATGACGGCTCCAGCTGCCGCACATGTAATCGCCCCACCCGCCAGAAGTCCCGGTGGAAGCAATCTCGGGAAAATATCGGACTAGTTAGAATTCTTAGTTATTGACTGTAGCTAATATTCATCTTCTCTCACCTGAATCCTCTGTGTGGCCTCGACCGCCATGGTCAACTTCTACGACGAATTAGAGATAGAAGACTTCAGCTGGGACCCTGTCGCAAAGGTCTTTCACTACCCATGTCCGTGTGGCGACCGCTTCGAAATCACCAAATCTCAACTGAGAAATGGGGAGGAGATTGCCACCTGTCCGAGCTGTAGTCTCATAGTTCGCGTTATTTATGACTATGTAGGTCAAATGCGTACCCAGCGCGCTGACAACCAGTTGGACTGGGAAGACTACACCACGACAGACGACGAAGAGGACGCCTCGTCCGAGACTTCGGAAGAGGCAGGGGAGGGCAATCAACGGTCTGAGCCCGCCCCGGCAAAGATGCTCCGGGACGCGGAAGCCGAGCTGCCTTCGATCGAAGGTCTTAATCTCGAAAATACCGACACCGACGGGACTGGTGCAAAGGCTGAGAAGAGTGCTAAAAACTCTGACCAACCTTCAAAGCGGTAGCAAGCCCCTCAACGGTTTGTCTCAGCAAATGTCCATGTCACAGTCGCAAGCATCGGTCCGCATCATACGTTCGCTTCGCTGCTCAGATTGCGCAATGATCCTCTCAACTAAGTATGCTCGTCGCTGGGATCAGGACCGCTAAGAGTCGTTTTCTTTCGCTTTGACCGGCCCAGGCCTTCAAATCCCTCCCATCGTCGGTAACACGAGCGGATAAGCTCGGCCCACGACGCATTCTCTCCACAACCGACGCAACGACCAGCTTTTGGCAATACGTCGCCTTTCCCGGAGAATCGTGGAGCGAGGCACAGCAGATGAGCTGTCGAAAGACATTCGTCGTGTGGGCATATCGCGAAATGCAGGTGTTGCTGGAATGCATCAGTGCCGCCCAAGAGCATGCACTTACCGATTTGTCAATGCTATCGCCGCACACCGCGCAACTCGGGTCATGCAGCTGTGATGCTTTGCTGAGACATTGTTCGCGGAAGTCCGTGTCTTGCACGTCCATATGTCCGACGTCCCCCCTCTCAGTATCCGAGTTCAGTCGGTGCAGGTCGGAGTCACCCAACACGCCGCCGAGGACGAGTTCCTGATGAACGTCCTCGATGAGGTATGGAGCTTCGTTGAAGAGCCGCTCAACGTCAGGGACAAAGAATCGCACTCTAAGCGACAGGCGGGAGAAGGGAGGGGTAGCTAAGAGACGTTTGCAAACGCTGTGCGAATCATCAGAGTCGGCTCCTCCAGAAATGAGAATGGTGCTCACGCTGTCTTCCGCTCGACCCAATTCCTCTTGGCATCCCTCGTGAAGACCGGTCCGTCCTCTGTCCGCAGATGACGAGAAAGCTCCGGCTTCTGCCAGGCCCATTCGAACTGCTCTCAGCAAAGCCATCTCTCGAGCCCTCACCTGAAGCGCGGACAGTTTGTTCGGGAAACTACCGTCAGCACGGGGCCACCTTCTCGCCCTCACCCAAACACTATCATCTGCATCTCCTGAAAGATCAGTGAGGGTGCGGGGTAGAACGGGCTTACCCAAGGTCTATGACGGGACGTAGCGTGTGCACCCTGAGTGAGCAGGCCATTGTGCTGCCTGATGCGTCTCGGAGGGTCGGGGGTTGAGCCGACCTTACCGTCAGTCACGCTCGCTGCAGCCCCTCACATATGTGCGACGCGAGGTGGGAGTCGATCGCGATCGAAGAAGATAACAAGCATAGAAGGCTGGGTACTTGTGTGCGCCCTCTAGTACAGTCGACTTGGTCATGGATTGCAAGTTGGCGTGTGGGATGCAGCTACATTCATTATTGCCGGCTCAATTACGGTAGTCATTTGTTTACAATCCGAGCTAATTAGGCTAACTACGGCGGAAATCAGAATTCAGTGAAGAAGTGATCGTATGGCCCTGCGCCCGTTTTGCCGTATTCGCTGACATCGGCTTCCTGATAACGGTCGAATCTGGGATTTAGTTAGAGATATCATGCGATGTATCATCTGGCGGAGACACTCACTGACTGGCGTCACCCTCTCCCTCGATCTTCGGCACATATGGAGCGGGAATTTCCCGCCGGTACAACTTGTCCCAATCGACTTCCGCGAACCACGGGTGGGCGAAGATATCGGAGGAGCCGGCACGCAAGTTGCCATATCGTTTGGTGAGATCGCCAACCAAGAGGTTCTTCAGCAGCTCTTTGCTAAGCACGTCAAAGTACGTAGGGTACCTGACCTTTCCGGCGATGATCTGCCGATCAGCTGGGCAGCCATGAGTCACTCACCTTCTCGTACAGCTTCATGGGATTGCCATCTTCTGTAAAGAAGGGAGGGTAGCCGGCCTGCATAAGTCGACGAAACACGGCATTCGACTCACGAGCATTTCGAAAATAAGCACACCGAGGGCATACCAGTCCACGCTCTTGTTGTAACCCTTTGACTGGACGACCTCGGGAGCGACTGACGAGTCAGCGAGCCTTGGGATCGCAACGTACGGTAGTCTGGAGTTCCACAAAGTGTCCAGGTGATGTCTGGAACATGCTTTGCGAATCCGAAATCAGTGACTTTGACGTGTCCGTCGGCCCCGAGAAGAATGTTTTCGGGTTTGAGATCCCGGTAGATGATGTCAAGCGAGTGCAGGTAATCAAGAGCAAGGGCGACTTCGGCGGCATAGAACTTGGCGACCGAATTGGGGAAGCGTTGGCTCTTTCGTAGCAGGGAGAATAGCTCTCCACCGGCCACGAAATCCATCACCATGTACAGGTTGTTGATGTCCTGGAAGGTACCCCACAGGTTGACCAGGAATGGATGCCGAACTCTAACCAGCATCTCGCGCTCCGAGTTGGTATGCTCGATTTGTTTCATCTTGATGACCTTCTCCTTGTTCAGGACCTTGACAGCGTAGAAACGTCCGTTGTGCCGAGACCGTACAAGGTGCACGCGGCCGAAGGATCCCGTACCAAGACTGATGACTGTCAGCACACTCCTCGTCGCACACTCACGTTCGCTCGATTGCGAAGTCCGCGAAAGCATATCGGCCGGCGGTCTTCCGGACAGTCTGCTGAGGCACCACCGGTGTCGGCGTCTTCTGCTGTGTAGCAGTCTCGAGTGCGGCTTGTGTTGCGGCCGCATTAATCGCGGCAACACGTGCCTGCTGAGTGGCTTGCTGGAGAGCTGCTTGCGCCTGAGCCGCCTGCGGTCAGCTCGTGCTCAGACAGACGACATACCTGCTCCTGGGCCTCCCTTGCTTTCTCTCTCATCCTTTCTTCCTCGGAGATGTTCAGGCTCGAGACGTCCGCCATTTCGACACTCATGTTTCGAGGTTGAGGCTTGGCCAAGGCAGAAGACAGGGTTCGTGCGTGGGCGGGCACTGTCGATAAGGACGAAGACGCGGAAGAACCCGCACCCGAACTCTGGGACTGGAACTGAGCTGTCGGTTGCTGCTGCCTGTTGGTCAGCCGGTGACCTTCAGCTGGGACTCACTCCACCTCCATGGGAGCATCACTTTGGGTAGGAACGGCTACCTGTTGCTTCGGCTGCTGCGGGGCTTGGGCTGGCGCGGGTGCTGGTTGCGTTTTCGAGGCAGTCGATGCGTTCTGCTTTCTATGGAACTTGTCTGACACCTTTTGGAACATTATGCACAAAGGATATCCTGCTCGCAGAGAGGATGAAGCCTAGCGCTGGAGCGATAGTTAGACCGGTAATGACGGTTCGGTACACGGTGGGATTATTTCCTCTTCCGGCAAACCAGACCGCCTAAGACTTGTTCCAGACCTTGATGCGGCCTCGAGGGGATGCATGCATCGTCGAGTCAAGTGTATCTTCACTGTTCTATACTGCTGGCGATGCTTGATAGAAACGCACCAGTCATCCTCGCCGAGAAAGCATGCATTAGATTTCGCGGCAGACCTTGCATCGGGGTCGGACGGGCAAGCTCCGGGAGAGACGTCAGGCTTATGTTCCGGTCCGGCTATGGAACAGCCCGTACCTGTCCGGGTTGGAGGCCGTGTCGCGAGGATGTTGAGCAGAAGTATCGCGACGGGTGCTTGAGTTACTGCCTTGCACAAGATGTCAAGCATGCTGAGTAACGGGATTGTCCGACGACAGAGGCATGCGTTACGCCTGCTGGCACGTGGCGTCCATACATCTGTAGACGATCCCGCTCAATCTCGCCCACCCGGCCCGATTGCGCGAGTCGCGCCGACTCCCCAGACCCAGGACGAAGGATCCGTTGAGGAACCTTCCCTCGGACAGAGTAACTTGCTGCTACGGACCTCGGATGAGGTGAGTGAGGTCTGGCGGCCTCCCAGCTTATCTGTCAGGCGCTCTCTACCCCGGGCATCAAGTTCACCGATGGCCACGGTCTCCGCGGACCAACAGGAAAAGGGAGGCAGACGCGGAAGATGAATCTCTACCAAGCCATTCGGGATGCCCTGGGTACGGCTTTGGCAACGAACCCGAAAGCTATCGTGTTCGGTATGTACTGCTCGGCGTCGCGGTTCTAATGATAGGGGAGGATGTTGCCTTCGGCGGCGTATTTAGGTGTACTATGGGATTGACGGAGGAGTTCGGTACGTCACTCATCTTGACGGGGCTGATTGCAGGCAAAAAGCGAGTGTTCAACACACCGCTTACCGAGCAAGGCATTGCTGGATTCGGCATCGGTTACGCGAGTGTTGGTGGCTGCGCCATCGGGGAGATTCAGTTCGGCGACTACGTGAGCCCCGCTGCAGGGAGCAGTCCTGACGAACAGATCTTCCCGGCATTCGATCAGCTCGTGAATGAGGCGGCTAAGCAGCACTACGCTTCCGGAGGCCAGTATCCACAAGGTGGTGGCTCCTTGACTATTCGTGCCCCGATTATGAGTGTGGGCCACGGCGGTCTGTATCACTCCCAGAGCCCCGAGGGATTTTTCATGGGTGCGGCCGGTCTCAAGGTCGTCATCCCTAGGAGTCCGATCCAAGCGAAAGGTTTACTCCTAGCTGCCATTCGCGACCCGAACCCGGTGTTGGTTCTCGAGCCGAAGATTCTGTGCGTTCATCTGGCCGGACATGTCTGATCAACAGGTATCGCGCAGCCGTCGAGGAAGTCCCAGTGGACGACTACACGCTGCCATTGGGACCAGTGGAAGTGGTTAGAGAGGGAACCGACTTGACATTAGTGACCTATGGGACTCCGCTGTATACCTGTCGTGAGTGATGATGGCGGCGGATGTGAGCGGGAGCTGTGAGAAGCTGACTCGGCAGTCCGGGCGATCGAGCTGCTCACAAATCCGCCAGCGGCGTTACTGCCGCTGCTGCCGGCCAAGCTCCGACCGCCTCATGCCCCTCCCTCCATCCAGCTGATCGATATGAGGACCGTGAACCCCATGCCTGTCCAGGAGATCAGCGATGCCATCAAAAAGACGGGCCGGGCGGTATTCGTACACGAAGCGGGAAAGACCGGCGGTGTTGGCAACGACCTGGCAGGAGAGGTCGGTCGACGCGCCTTCGAGTATCTCGAGGCGCCAATCGGCCTTGTCAGCGGATGGGAGTAAGTCTCCGACGGGCGCTTCAGCTGATATTAGCACGCCGGTGCCCTTGACTTTCGAGAAATTCTATCAGCCAGATGTGATCCGTGTTTTCGACAAGTTGGTAGAGACCCTCTCGTATTGATGCATCACTTCTGTACTCGAGTGAATATGGGGGACTTCTTCTCGTGTACCTGAGGTTGACCCTCGGGAGAGCCCGGAATGGTCTTCTTCAGATTCTGGAGTCAGCGTCATTGGAGTGAGGGTACCCACGAGTTTGGAGAACACGCAGTCGTTCAGCGCCTTCTCAGGTTTGCGGCAAGCCTGGAAGTACTGCACGGATCAGCTCGACTTCACCAGGATTATCCTAGACATTCACCTGGTTGTTCTTCTCCAAGCACTGCCAGTGCGCATCAAACTCCGCCAAGCAGGCTTCGCGCATCTTGCCGATACTAAGCGATCAGCCATCTGTCACGGGGGGTCCCTGCTTACATCTCGGCCGCGCAGCGGGTCACCTTCCGCCCCTCAGCGAGACAATGGGCAGGATCGCGGTTCTCCTGCTTGCATAGCATGAAGTCCTCTGACATCAGTTGCCGAAGCTAGAGCATCACGAACCGTTGACAGCCTTGCAGTGCTCGCCGATGAAAAACGACGCGGACTTGAGAGGCGCAGACGTCACGCCAAGCTCGTCCACATGAGGTACCGAGGACGGCAGTGGGTTAGGGTCCACATAGGCCTGGTCGTTGAACACTGCTGACCGGTGCGACATTTTGACGATAGCTATGCAACAGCAGCAGTCTGGAATGGATGAAGAGGAGGGATGTTGGAGGGGTCCGGACAGGGTTCTCGAGTTACGTAACTCACAGGTTCACCCAAGAACCAGTGTGCTTTGGCACCGCGCTGGAGGAGCAACTCTATAAGCGCGAACCCCATGTCGTTCGAGCCGCATCTGGACCAGAGTCAAGATGGCGCCTCCCTGCTCGACGAGCTCGATAAGATAGCACCCATCAAAAGCTTCGATGCGTTCCCGAAAGTTCAGCCATCCTACACCTCACAGTCGCGCCGCGGTGGGGTCCTTACCAGTATCGTGGCGGGGATCATTTTCCTCCTGGTCTTGGTGAGTGACCTTCCAGAATCACCCCTGACGCTAGAATGATCTCGGGGAATGGCTATACGGAGCGCCAGACTACACGTTCCAGGTGGACCATGAGCTCGAACGGGACCTTCAGCTTAATGTTGACCTGACGGTCGCCATGCCCTGTCATTGTGGGTTCGCGAGGCGGCTACGAGACTGATATAGATCTTACGATTGATCTGCGTGACGCCGTCGGAGACCGCCTGCATCTCTCTGATGACTTCGTAAAGGATGGAGTGAGTTACACATCTTGCAACCATGCTGAGGCAGACCAACTTCGAGATCGGCAAGGCTTCTGCCATCCGGACAGCAGTGTCAGAAATCTCGGCCCACGAAGTCATTTCATCTGCGCGTAGACGAACGCCCAACCAGAAAGGACTATCTGGCATAGCCCGGCTCTTCCGCCGAAGACCTACTCAGAAACAAGGCGCGTACCGGCAGACCGCCAAGAAGATCCCGGACGGGCCAGCATGCCGCATCTACGGATCTGTGCAAGTCAAGAAGGTCACAGCCAATTTACACGTGACCACACTCGGTCACGGATACATGAGCTACGAGCACACAGACCATCACTGTGAGTCTGTTCAACGAGGATAAGCTGATCGTACAGTGATGAATCTGTCGCACATCATTCACGAGTTCTCCTTCGGACCGTTCTTCCCTGCAATCTCTCAACCACTCGACCTCAGCTACGAGACTACAGATCAACGTGGGTCCCAGACCCTGAAATATTGCTCATATTAGCTTTCACCATGTTTCAATACTTCCTCCGAGTCGTCCCAACGACCTACATCGATGCTGCTCGGCGCCGTCTCTCCACCTCGCAATATGCAGTGACCGATTACTCCCGGTCTTTCGAGCATGGACAAGGTGTCCCAGGCATCTTCTTCAAATACGATCTGGAGGGCATGTCTCTGACTGTCGAGGAGCGTACTACAACTCTGTACCAATTCCTCATCCGTCTCGTAGGAGTAATAGGTGAGTGATGTGCCGGGATCTTGCTGACGCCAGGCGGTGTCTGGACAGTTGCTGGATTTGGGTTGCGCTTCTTCAATCGCGCCCAGAGACACGTCGGGAAGCAGTCAGTGCGGGAGCCGGGGATCATACCCTCAATTTCGCCGGGGCAAAGGGACAGTTCCAACTACTTTGGTAAACGGTGGTAACTGGTCGCGAGTATGCATTGTCTTCTCTCAGTAACTGCTGCCCAATCCTACGACCGCACAGGCTTGAGCCGGGTCCTCGATCACGAAGCGGGTCGCACGTTCCTCTGACCGTAGGCTTTGGTAGCGTACTGATAGATGAGCTTCTACTCATCGTGATCGGGCTTACCTCGCCGTTCTCAACAATGAGGTTTGCCGGTTCCTGCTGTTCGCCGGCGTAGAAGCGCTTGATGATTTCCTTAGTGCCGTCTGCGTAGCGCTTCTGAGCGTCCAGCGATGTTCCACTGATGTGCATGGTCATGCCGTTGCCTCCTCCGTTTGGGTTCCGCATCGACCTCCAGGGATGGTCCTTGGGAGCAGGTTGAACGTCTTAATTCAGCCAGAACCCTTGAATGCAGGACTCACCCCAGACATCACCAGCGTACCCCAGAAGATGGCCACTGTTGACCGCTTCGGCAACGTCTTCCTTGATGCAGATGGCTCCGCGCGCCGTGTTAACGAGCCATGAACCTTTCTTCATGTGCTTGAGCAGGTCCTTGTTGAAGAGGCCCTTGGTCCCCTCGTGCAATGGAGCGTTCTTCGGGAATCAGCTGTG
This sequence comes from Cutaneotrichosporon sp. M94-02A, assembly GCA_037040355.1. Lineage (NCBI taxonomy): Eukaryota > Fungi > Basidiomycota > Tremellomycetes > Trichosporonales > Trichosporonaceae > Cutaneotrichosporon > Cutaneotrichosporon sp. M94-02A. The sequence continues at coordinate 90,195 of JAXQGU010000054.1, forward strand.
CCCGCCTTTCAATCACTCACAATAGTGACCACATCACACTGAGCCAGCAGGTCTTCGAGCTTGTCGACACGCCTCACGCCCACTTCCTTGGCCGCGTCTGTTGTCAGTCATGGCTTCACCAAGCAACTCACGATCCGGCAGCGGGGTGTAATCATAGTACAGCAGCTCTTTGCAGTTAAATCCCTGCAAACGCTGCAGGACTCGGAAGCCAATGCGACCGGCGCCAACCGTTCCGATGACCTTGCCTTCGATGTCGTAGGTGTCGCGAGCAGCTTGAGCCACGTTCCAGTCGCCAGCGACAATCTGCTCATGCGCCGGCGTGTAGTTTCGAACGAGAAGTAGCATGCTCATGATTACCTGGATGTTCAGCGCCACACACTGTTTAGTGACCTACGTGTTCCGCCACAGACACGACGTTCGAGCCCGTGACCTCGGCGACCGTGATCTTCTTCTTGTTCGCGGCATTCAGGTCAATGTGGCTACACTCAGCGACCAGTCTGCGACGCATCACTCACTCGGATCCGACTCCCGCCGTGACGCAGAGCTTGAGATTCTTCGCTTTATCGATCAGATCTGCTGTCAGGTAGCCCGGATGAAAGGGCGTAGTGATGAGGACCTCTGCCTGTGGGGTTCAGCATGACTTCTAGACAGAACAACATACGTCTGCGATCTCCTTCTGGAAGACGCTGCCCGGGCCTTCCTTATCGTCCGTGACGATTAATCTAGGAGTCAGTATGCCGGACTGATGCGAACATACTCATGGCCGTTGTCTTTGCACCACTGCTCGATGCCCAGCTTGTTCTCAATCGTGCCGAGGAGCTTTGGCTCCTCCCGGGCAGCCTGTCCTCCACTGTAGAGTACTGCGAGAATCTCCACATTAGCCCGTTCTGGAAGAGTGCCACACTCACCTTCCCCATGGCAGGCTTCGAAGTGCTGAGAGGTCTGATGGCTTTGATAGGTCTCGCGAGGAGAGTTGGTCTGAGGACGCTGCGGCAGACGTTCATGGCTTGTCTTATACCGTGTCAGTCTGAGCAAGCGGGAGAGAGACACTACCGATGCAGAAGCTCGGGTCCGGGTATTGTAGACAGGCGCGGGGCGCTCCGGGGCCAGCTGACCTGTGACGCCTCATGACATAAAAGGCTAGATCTCGCCGGGGATTTGGTGCGTCTGTCCTCCACATTGTTTCTCGTGCAGCGTAGCGGTCATGCGCCTCCTGGCAGCGCTAGTCGCGGGTATTCTGCGCTTGGCCATCGCGGCAGCCCATGCCGAGCTGCCTGCCGAAGCTCCTGCCGAACACAATGCTTCTTCAAAGGCCGATGCTGCGGATGGCATCACTCCTGGGCCTGGCCCAATCCCAACGCAGCTCACCCTCTGGGACTTCGGCTTCTCCCTGCGGCAATCCTGGCTGGCGGAGCTAGAAGAATGTCCGATACCTCCGCCTCCAGACGCGCCAGCTGCTACGGCCGAAGAGCCCGTCGAGACGCCTCGAGACGGACAAACACAAGACCTGCCGAGCTTCGAAGAGTGGAAGAAGACCCAGGAGGACGATGCCCCCGAGCCGGCTGCAGAACAACCGGAGACCAGTAACGCGACTGCCGCTCCGAACGTGTCCGAACCGGAGGCGCCGCAAGTCCGCGTTCGCGAAGAAACGAAGAAGTCATCACATGGTCGCTACAACTACGCGTCTCCCGATTGTTCGGCCCGGATTCACTCATCCTCGCGCCAGACTCAGCATGCATCCTCACTGCTGCACAAGTCGAAAGACCGGTACATGCTCACCCCTTGCAAATCAGACGAGCACTGGGTAGTCATCGAGCTGTGCGACGAGATCCGCATCGAATCTTTCGATCTCGCCAACTGGGAATTCTTCAGCGGTGTTGTCCGCGACATACGCGTCAGTGTCGGCGGAGAGGACGGGGATGAGTGGAAAGAGGTCGGCGCATTCGTCGCAAACAACGTCCGGGGCGAGCAGACCTTCCATCTACAGCAGGCCACTGCTTTCCACCGCTTCATGCGCCTCGACTTTCCCTCATACTACGGCAGCGAATACTACTGTCCCATTTCACAAGTCAAGGTCTACGGCATGAACCAGATGGAGGCCTTCAAGTGGGAACAGAAGCAGCTCAACCTGAAGCCTGCCGATCGCAAGGAACAGGACGATAAGGAGAAGGCACGATCGGTCGCCCGCGCGGAAGAGCGGAAACGGGAAGAAGCTCGCCGGGAGCGTGAACTCGGCGAGCTGGAGCGCCTGGTGCAGGCTCAGGCGCGGCGCCTCGAGGGTGGATTGTCGGCATTTCTCTCCTCCACTGTCAGCCAGTCCACAAGTTCGGGTGATTCGCAAACGATCCAACCCACTACAACTGCCAGTCCCACGGCTGTCGAGATCAGTCAGCCGGCTCAAGTCTCGACCACACTCAACGAGGGCAATGCGACCGCCTCAGCCAACTCGACCGGCCGCAAATCGGACTCATCGGAATCCATTTACGCTCAGATCATCCGCCGTCTGAATGCTGTGGAAGGGAATTCGACTCTCGTCGGCCGATACATTGAGGAGCAGAGCCGAGTGATTCGACTCCTGCTCGGCCGAATGGAGAGGGGCTGGGACGAGTGGAAGCATGAGTGGGAAGAAGAGGATCGCGTTCGACGCGGTCAGGAGCAGATGCGGCAGGAAGACCGACTGGGTCGAATCCTTTCCCAGTTGGAACAGCAGCGCATGGCTATCGACCAGGACCGCAAGATAATGGAAAACCACCTCCGTGTTTTGCGGGAAGAGGTATGTCCCTCATTGGCGGAGCTCTACTGACGAACAGCTTGGTCACGAACGCAGACGAGGCATCGCGCAGCTGCTCATAATGGTGGCGGTTATCATCATGGGTATCATGACCCGCGGAAGCACCATCGACGCCGTGCTGCGACCTCTTTTTGCCGACGTCAGACGCAGGAGGAGCATGTACGGCCGTCAGAGCCTTTCCGGCACGGTCAATGTGGCGTCTGCCCAACCATTGCGGACAAGGACACCCGAACCTCCAGAAAACGAGAAGATGAGCCGACGTCCAACATCGCCAGGGACGCTACGACAGCGACGAATGGCGGGGTCTACACATCGGTCGGTCTCGGAGGCTCTGACCCTGCCCCTAAGTCCAAGACTCAGGCCGTCCGGCAGTCCGCGGCCCGGCACTCTCCCTTTACGGAGGGCTGGCCGAAATGCTCACCTGCACCCTTTGAGAGTGGATGAGAGCTTGAGACGAATGAAACGATCCCCCGGCAAAGATATGGGGGACGTCGTACCCAGTCCATTGCCCGTGGAGGAAGATTGGGGGACGGACCACGAAAATGAGGCGTCGGAGATCGAGGACGACCTCGCGCAGGAATTGGCCAGCATTTGGCAGACAAAACCATTGTAGCACGTACACATGTATGCATTGCTTAGTCCATGCCGTTGACCTTGACGGCTATATATCTGTATGCCAATGTGAAGACTGCGGCCAGGAGGAACGTCAGGTCGAACAGCCTGCCAAAGACCCGGAAATCTGGCAAAGAAGCCAACAAGGACACGTCCGGGCCATGATGCGTGAGGTCGACGGTCGCCGTCGCATTCGAATAAAATGGCGAGAAAGGATCGGTGTCGACTTCTGGGGCATCGGGGATCGTTGTTCGTAGTTGAACCAGCAGCGAGATGACATAGGTCGCCTGGCCTGTCAGATGACCGATCACGGCAGCACGACTCACGAAAAGCTGCGAGAGGCTCAAGAGCAAGAACCCTGCGCCCACAGTTTTGCTAGTCAACTTGAGGATCCTGGTCACGCTTCGAAGCACTTGTGCCAGACTGGACAAGATCAGAGCCCCGGTGAGGAGCAGGGAGATCGTCCGCGCCCAGACGGCAATGTCGATGTCGTAGCTTCCGGTTGGTAGGTGGCTCAAAGCCATGGCGAGCAGGAACGAGATCCAGTCACCGTTCGTGTTGCCCGCGCCCTCTGACTCGTTGTCGACGGGCACCCGGGACGTGGCGAAGAAAATTGCGGGCAGGCACTGTCATGAGCGGTGCCCAGAGGCTCAACTCACCATGAGCAGTCTCGCTGCGCAGTAGACAGCAAAGGCGTAGCCGAACACGTTGTAGATTCTTCCCTGAAGGCTCTGTCCGAAGTCTTGTCTCCGCTGCCCAGACTTAGCGCTGTCCGATCATGCAAGCGCTCTACGACGCACTTTCCTGGCCTTCATCGCCTTCAACGATCTTGTGACCTGCCTCTCCAGTGCTTGCAGGCCGCGCATCTCCGCCTGTAAGGCGCTTGCTTCTGACGGATCAGTCCAATATAGTCCCGGATAGACCCACCTTGCCCTGCCTTGGACCCAAAGAATCGGCCCATCCAAGAGCGGTCCCCCTCTGGTAGGAGAACTCGGCTCATCTCCTCCTGCTTGCCGGCCATATCTTGCCGAATACGGTATAGCGATCTCTCCACTTGCAGGATATCTGCGTCCGAAACAGCGCGTCTGCTCTTCAGCGTCGCCCTGGTCCCGGACCCACCTTCCCGCTTTGAGATGCTCGCCAAAGTTCCAGGCTGTACGGACTGCGCCGAATCCCGACAGACCGCCCAGGACAATGATGCCCAGGACGATGACCCGGCCCATGGTGGACGCCAGCCATCCTTCCCCTTCCCATCCCTCTTTCGTGCTATCGTTTGAAATCTCCTCCGGTACCGCCGTGACATATGGCGGTATTTGGGTGAAAAGGAAGCCGTAGAGCGAGAACGGGATGAGCGAGATGAGCAGTCGGGTCTGCATTGGCAGCGAGGAACCACTCGTGGTCGCTGTCACGGTCGAATCTGACGATCAGCCTTTAGCGTGCATTGCATAGCTAGATGCTCACCTCGTGACCGATACGTCAGGAGTAGGCATTGCTCGAGCGGCACGACGATTAGAATTAACGCCAACAGCACATGCAGCGAGAAAGAAAAGTTGACATGACGGGACCTGGCGTCAGCTTGAGTCTGTGAGGCAGCCATTCACCTTGCATGTAAGATCCCCAAGGAGTGCAGGAGTACCAGAGTGATGAGGTTCATCGACTCCGCAGCGCAGAGAGAGAACAGCACCCTGCTATTAGCGATGTCGAGCAGCGTGGACCCACCTTGCAGCCCGATGTAGACCTCGCGTGGCCTTCTTCGCCGCCTTGGTCCCCTGCTGCTTGCCGTGACTCAGTTGCAGAACCTGGACGGATCTCGAGGATCGCAACAGCCGACTGCCGACAGCCTCCATCTCAATCCCGTCGGACAGCGAAGAGCTCGACATGTTTCTGTCTGGAAGGGGAAGCGTCCGGCCTGCGGGTGATGGTGGGTAAGACGTCCCTGGCGAGCGGTCGTCTTCAGTGTCGGGCTCGTCTAGCCCCAGCGTATCCTGCTGTTGCGCCATGTTCGCCTGCGGTAACAGATCGTCATTGTTGCTGGACAGTTGCCGCAGGGTCGGCGTGATGGTGTACAAGAGGAAGCGGCGTGACAACAGAAACCAGACTACCCGTAGCCCAATCAAGAAGAGGGTGTCGAGCAGTATCGGCGACCTATCCGGCTGCGCTAGGGGAGGAGGCTCGATGACCTCGGTGAGATCTGGTGGGCCATCCATTGGTGCGCGGAAAAGAACACCAAGACGCGTCCAAAAAGGCGGAATGCTGTAATACATGTACTCCATGAACGGATGAGCTCGGCTAAGAGTCAGGGCTAATCCGAACCGAACCCCTTGATGCCCTGCCACTCCAAGACCTCGAGCCACTTCTGCACCTCGTGCAATTTGGATGTAAGTTCCATGCCCTGCAACCCCTTCTGGCCATTGCTGATTCGCCGACCTGGGGGGTCGAGGTGGGACAGCAGCTCGTCTCTCCGATCCACCGAGAGCTCGGACAGGGTCGACTCCGAGGTGGCGCGGCGGCGTTGAGGCAGCACGACTTGAACGCGATCTTCCCGAGCCGTGTTGCCCCCGTGCTTCCTTCGGTAATCATCGTCCTCGTCATCGAGCGAAAGCCGGAAGTATTCAGAGGTGCGGTATTGAATCCAATCGCGGAGCGAAGCCACGGCTGCAGCCGTGCCGAAGTGGGACCACCGCTCAACCTCCGGCGGTGGGTCGCCCTCGGTAGCCTGCACGCCCTTGCCCCAAACGATAAGGCCGTTGGCCCAGGGAGTCGTTGCGCGTGTGTCCGCCACGATCCGATGAGAAAGCTTGTAGTAGACCCGGCCATCCCAGTCCTCCCCAAGGATCTCGTACCTGGCAGCCCGTTTGCTGAGCCTGGCTTGCAGGTTGACCTGCCAAATCAGCATGACCTCGACAGTGAAGCCTTACGTTGATCATCGCCAGAGTGAGTTCGTGACGTTTGAGTGCTTCTTTTCCCTGGTTGTCAGCTCTGAGCAAGTGACAGAGGCTCACCTTCGCTCCCTCTCTGGACTTGGCGGTCATTTGCTGTGTCTTCCAGAGCCAGTCCTTGTTCTCTGCCGAGATGGCATCGTATTCCCTACGACGATCGTTCATCTCGCCCATGTGCTTGTCCAGTTCAATGCGCATGAAATCCGTAACCAACGTCCGCTCAGCCAAGGCCAAGAGCATCCGCACGATCTCGGCCGGCGGAGGGATCCGCGATGCGGCGACTCTGCGAGAAGGTCCGGCCAATTCGGTCGCCCACTGGGGGGTATGACCCTCCTTAAGATCAAGGAGGGCTTTCATGGTGGAGTCCGTCTTGGGCGCAGGCGGAGGGAGCGGCATGCGAAGGCCATAAGGCTCGACGAAGCCTTCGAACAGTTTGGCGAAGCGAGCTAGGTCCGCGTAGTGCCGGATCTCTTCCAGATCGCGCTCATCGATCTCGTCGTCCCAGCCCCACATCGCAGTGTGGATCGCGTTCAGCATAGCGCTGGCGAATGTCCTGACGCTCGCCTCGGTGAGCGGCCGGTCGAAATCGTCCAGAACAGCAAGAGATCTCTCGTTGAGTGACAGGACATTGGCGAATCGAACGAGATATTCGCGGAGCTGGCCATTAGTCTAGCCCACATGGCATGTCTGGCTCACCATGATGCGCTGCTCGCCCTCCTCATGGTTGAGTTTCGTGTCAAGCCGCTTGAAGATCGGCGGAGGCACCACAGGTATCTCCTTCTTCTCCGCCTTGGGCTTCGGCTTCTTAGCCTTTGCCTTCTCTTTCTCCTTCTCCTTCTCCTTGTCCTTTCCTTTCGCTTTCGTCTTCGAAGCGTCGACTTTGGACCCCTTCTTGGCAGTAGAGGTAGCCTTCTTAGTAGTCGCAGCTCTGGCAGGCGATTTGACCTCTTTAATTTTGACCGTAGAGTCCTTTTTGGGAGTCTTTGCCTTGGCTGGGGTACTTGATTTGGCGGGAGTGTTCTTTGGCGACTTGGCCGCTTTGACCTTGGCCGCCGACGCCGCAGGCTCGACATCGGAGAGCTCGGACGAGCCGTCCTCCCTGTTTCGCACCACATCCAGCTTGTTCGGGGTCGTTACGATGCTGACGGTTAGCTCAGCCTCTGAACGCTACTCACCCAAGCGGCTCGAGTCCCTGCTTTTTGCGACATGTCGACGTTTGACATTTATCTTGGCAACACGGACAAGAGAATACGTATGGAGCTTGCTGGTCGTGAGATGGTGTCGCGCCCTTGAGGCCTGCTTTCTTCACATCGGCTATGCTGATGTCGAATCGCCGCTTCAGATCGCCCTCACAGAACGCCAGGTTACAACGCCGGAGGGGGCCACTCTTGGATGTCCGCTTGAGCTCGGTGCAGCGCAGGACCTTCTCGATATCGAACTTTCGACGGCATCTGGCAATCAGTCACAATCCTTGCCTCTCCACTGACTGATGACAGTAAATGCCCGGGACATTGGCCGAAGTCTCATCCACCTTTGCCTTCTTGCTAGGCGTTGCATTCTCATCTGCAGCCGCGCTGACCCGCTTCTTGCCGGCGACCTGCTTCTTCGGCGTGGCAGCTTTGGCGGAAGCCTTGACAGGGCCTGGCGCTGGACTCAAGTCCGAGCCAGAGCTCGAAGTTGCCATGCTCGCGAGGACGTTGCGAGATATTCGACTGTGAAGATTGTCGATTTATGGTGATGACGGAAAAACAAATCAACCTGCGACGCGTCCGACCACCGCGCGTCATCGAAGCGGCCCCACTCTCCCAAGTAAACAGTGCAAAGACCGGCGTGGCATACAATCTGTGTGTGCTACATATGCTAGAGATACAGATACGGTGGGACGCGATACAAAGCACTCATGCCTTCTTGAGCCAGGCAAGCATGCTGCCCTTCTTTGGTGGATCTTTGCCCTTCTTGCTCGACTCCCTACTGTCCCGGCGCGGCTTTTTGTGTGGCGACGGCTTGGCGGCGACGCCAATGGCCTCTCGGTTGAGGCAGAGATCGACATGGTCATTCAGTTCTTGATTCGAGGCGTCTGGCCGGAGATGTTCTCCGCAAATGGGACAAGCCGGACCTCCTGGCGGATGTGGCGGTTCAGGGGCGTCTCCAGAGGCCGAGCGTCCCGCTGGTGAATCCCCAACCCGCGAGCGACCAGAGTCGTCATCATCGTCGTCGTCGTCTGAGTCTAGCAGGTCGACGATTTCTGGGGTGGTGCCGTCTCCCATCGGAACTGCTGCAGCCTCTCGGACGCTCGGCGAGCGGACTCGTTTCTTGCCTGGAGAGCCGAAGAACTACTCATTAGCAAATGTCGCTTATACTGTCTCACCTTGGTAATATCGGCGCTCTTTTGGGTCAGATCGGTCAGGGTTGACATCCGGATCCCGAGCAGCCGGATCTTCAGAGGAAGTTCTTTCTTCAGCAGTTCGTTGGCGATCTGCCTGGTGAGCACGGAGCGGAGCCCGCACTGCCACGTACGGGCAGGATATCCTCCGTCTTCGATATCATCTTCTTCACAGTCTGTGCCCTGGTTTTGACTGGATTGTCAGGCTATCTTCCGCATCTTGCAGGGCCTCGTACCCTCATACGTATGGAGCTGTGGGTCAGCGTCGACTCCGAGGCAAACCCACCTTGTACTTGACGTTCACCGTTTTCCCCGCGTACTGCAGCCGCTCCATGTCCTTGCCGAGCTCGACAGCGATATCCGCGAGAGTGTTGAGGATGTCCTGGTCATCGGACTTGTCGCGGAATGTTCTGCCGTCAGCCTCTGATACTTCGCAGCCGTACCTTTCCACTCCTACGCTCTTTCTATCCTCGCGCTTGCCAGGGGCAACATGGTTATCTGCTATGCCCAAGTATGCCCGACTTCGAAAAATTAGCTTGGCCAGAGATGAAGCTCACCATAATCCTCTGAACCCGAACCAATGGTCCATGACGAGAAGCTCGTGCCGTTTCTTGTAGATGTCGCCGCAAGTCTACCGGTCAGCCGCAGCTCATCCTGCGCTTAGGCGCCATGCCCACCTCGACACCCATTCCCTCCAAAAACCTTTCGGCCACCCTTCCGTAGCCTGGTATCCGACGAACGGGGAGATCTCGCATGAAGCGGGTGATGTCCCCTCGGTCAAAACTGAGAGCGAACTGTCCATTCGGCTTGTTCTTATCCGAGCAGATCTACTCAGTCAGCTACTGTGGTGTCCGCAGGTACGTGCCTTCGCCAGCATCTTGTTCGGGGCAATCCCAGCAGATATAGTCAAGTCGGTCTTGGCTTCCACCTCTGCCCTCAGTTGCGATACCACCTCCTCAGCGGTCATGTCGTGCAGCTTCATATAGGGCGTAATGCTGCCTCATTCAGTGCTGCAACCGAAGCGCGCGATTGGATGTACTTCAGATATCCCTCATCCAAGCTTGCCATTTGAAGATTCTCGTCGTACTACTGATCAGCACATACCGAGTGAGCAGTTCTCACCTGTAATAGGACCTCCCGCACTGACCGAGAAGCCGCAGTGTACAGCTCAAAATTGTTCTTCACACTGCTATCAGTAGCAGTTGAGGACGAAGAACGTACACGATAATGTGAGGGCATAGCTTTCTGGCCACGAACTCTGCCATCCCCGACCGAACGCCAAACTTGCGAGCCTCGTACTGGTCGTTAGCTGCGTCTATGCGGTCTCCTACCGAGGCTGTCGTGAGCACGCCACCTCCGACGCCGAAAGCTTTGCCTTTCAGAGAAGGATCCCTCTTCATCTCGACTGAGGCATACTGCTTGTCAACTCGTCTGTTCGGGCCCGTTGACGTACGAAGGCGTCCATGTCGACGTGAACAATGACCTGCGAGAGGTCCCGACTGGCCTCGACCTCGAGTAGCTATCGGGTGAGATGAGTCCCAGTGAAGATGCTCACGATTCTCTGCGCTTCCGATTCGAGGTGATCCAGTCTTGCCATCTTCATGAGCTCGTCACGCTGCGAATTTAGTCCTTTGCTCTTGGGAGGCCCCTAAACACCGTACCTTCGCCTGGAACCACTCGACTTTGCGATTGTGCTCCTCGTTGCGTTGCACCTGCCGATTGTAGTACCTGGCGGTCAGACGCGATCTGATGCACACTGCCGATGCCCACTTGGATCCCTGTCCCCGTCAGCTCGGGCACAGTTTCACCCAGGCGACACTGACCTTAGACGACTCCGCAATGACCTTGTTGATTTCTTACACAGTCAGTGTCTGAATCTGCTTCGACAAAGCGCCATCTTATACATGCCTGTCTGATCGCGTACAAGACCTAATCATATCTTAGCATGATGCTTCCCGCCTGTAAACAAATTGGTACCGACCCGCTTTGCCGACACTCGGCCCTGCGAAGCTTCGCTCGAAAGTCCGCCGCCGAACATCGTCTTCATTTGCCTTTTTCTCCATGCTGCCCGTACTCCTTCTATCTTCAGCACCTCCTGGCGCGTCTGGCGCCTCCATGGCGCGGTCTGTCGATGGGAAATACTTGGACGCTCAATAACTTAGTAGGTCATCTGGACACATTTAGCCTTTCCGACGGAAACGTCCGGTTATCAAGTGACCGTCGGTCATGACGACGATCACTTCTTGGGTCTGATTCCCTCTGCATTGACCAACTATAGTACTCAACATAGATGGACGCCCATCTACCACCCTTGCTTCAGGCCACCTCGGGCGCTCTGGGGTACGCGACCAGGTTCCTTTTCTAAGAAGTGGGAGCTCCTGACATACTAGGTCCGCCGTCGGCAATGTTATCGTCTTCCCTCTGGATCTCGCCACCACCCGGCTACAACATGCAGCAGGGCGATCAATCCAAGAGAAGCGTACGTATGTGATTGGTGGTGTCGATACTGATGGTAGTCTCATTGGTCCGTACGCTCCAGCGACTGGTCGGCCGAAGAGGTTTGAAGCGCCTCTGGAGCGGAGCGAGGGCAGACACCGTGTCGACAATCATCAGCAGCTTCCTGTACTTCTTCCTGTTCTCTGCCCTTCATAAAGCGGTCATTCGGATTCGGCGGGGCGGCAAATTGGCGAAAGACAAAGACCTGCTCGGTCCATCAGAGGAGATCCTCATCGGTATGACCGCGGGCGTCATAGCCAAGGGGGTCACACTACCAATCTCGGCGATCAGCACCCGACAGCAGCTTGACTCGGACGGTGACCGGCCGCCTCAAAGTCTCGTGGCCACGCTAGGAGACATGCTGCGGGAAAAGGGATTCGCAGGTCTCTTCGCTGCGCTTCCGCCGTCTATACCCCTCGCCCTGCTCCCGTCTCTGACACTCTATATCCACTCGGCGCTCCTGCAGGTCCTTGTCCCAGCCCGGAAGCGTGCCCACCCAGACGGGACTACCACTTTCGCGCTGGCGGCCGTATCCAATGCGCTTGCCACACTACCCCTCTACCCACTTGTTCTGGCCAAGTCGTTGGCACAGACCGGCGGCCGAGACTACAGCCTACGAGCGACCATGGACGAGATCTATACCCGAGAGGGGATCAAAGGCCTCTACAGAGGTCTCGAGGGTCAGCTCGCGAAGGGGCTGTTGTCGCAAGGCGTCATGATGCTCGTGAAGCAGAGGTCAGTGCTTGGTAAATATGCGATCTGACCCGAGCAGAGTTGAGGAAATAATTGTCAGGGCATACCGCCGACGCCATGCCGCGGTTTAGGACAGCTGAACGTGCCAGCGGTTAGCAGAGTCAATGTGATGCTATGCCATTCATTCGCTTCTATTAGCTCAGAAAAGCTCGTCGCTACCAAGTCAGCTCAGAGTCTTTCTTCGGGATGCCAACGCGGCGTGGGGAACTTACGCGTAAGGGAGGACGGTGAGGTCACCGACGGCCACCACGGTGGGCTTGGCCTTGAAGAGCTGCGACGCGGCCTGAGGCATTCAGCGAATGCTCTAGTTTTCGCAAAGACTTGGCTCACCTTCTCCAAAGATGATGCAGAGACACCCTGCAGGGACGAGAACGAGGATTCGGGCGAGGGGATTTCACCAGCGAAGAGCTGCAAATGAGCATATTCTCGTGATTGCGACTGAATCGCACTCACCGACTGTCCAGCGTTCAGGAGGAGACCCTCCGAGCGCTCGAGCGAGCTGGCGGCAGCGAACTTGGCCTTCGCGACTGCCCGCTTGACGTCCTCCTCCTTCAAGCTCTTTCCGGCCGACTTCAGGAGCGAGCTGACCTCCTTGGCGACGCTGGCGACACCCGAGCTGGTAGGAGCAGAAACGACGACGCCGAACAGCGACGCGTCCGAGTAGGGAAGCAGGAACGACTTGGCCGAAGCGCCAACGACCTTGGCCGCGGCCTGAGCGAGGGGCGACTGTCCTGAGCTCCACTTGACGGCCGACTCGCCGCCAAGGGCCTGCTGGAGGACCTTGAGGTCGGCCGAGGGAGCAGAGTTGTTGCCGAAGGCAATGACCATCGTGGGCTGCGAGTGGGGTCCGGCGTGGACATCGAGGGGCACGCGGGTCTCTCCACCGTAGTACGTCGACGAGCCGGCCGAGAGACCGCCGCTTCCTGACGAGCTGCCAAACGTCTTCTGAACGGCCTTGTTGAGGGCGTCGGTGGAGACGCCAGTGCCGAGAACAGCAATGTTCGACTTGGCGTAAGCCTTCTGGGCAAACTCCTTGACCTGGGCAGCGGAGACGGGCGAGTGGGGCGAAGCGAAGAGCGAGTTGCCGAGACCTCGTCGGAACGCGAGCGAGTGGGCGAGGTCCATGGCGAGGGTCGTGGGGTTGGCAAGGGCGGAGAGGGACTCGGTCTGGATGGTGGGGAGAACGAGCTCCTGGTACTCGTGCGGGTAGTAGTGGGTCGAGGACAGGACGGAAGCGAGAACCTCAAGGAAATGTTGCCTGCGTCAATCAGCTGTGCCCGGATACCTCCTTCTCCATAATGGAACACGCACTCGTCTCCTCGCAGGAAGTCGGCAGTCAGGAAGAGGTGCTCTCGTCCCAGGGTCGCCGACAAAACACCACCGTACAGCTCGGTCTCTCGAGCCGTCTTCAATGCCGAGCCGGAAGCGGTCGACTGAATTGCATTAGCGATGCAGCTTGAAATACCGCACATCGGCGACATACCTTGAAGGCAAAGCTCTTCAAAACGTGGGCAAGACCGGGCTGGGTCTCGTACCTGGACCCGGCCTTGACCACGACGGTGATGCTCGAGGTCGCGGCAGGACCGGCGTTCTCGAGTCCAGCGACCTTGACGCCCGCGACGTCGGTGACGGTCGCGTACCCACGCTTGAGGGCGGAAGCGGCCTGCCCGCCCCGAGCAAGTCGGTTGATGAAAGACATGGCGAGGCTTTTAGAGATGATCGTGAGGAGCCAGACCTTGGTGTTGCTAAAGTCGTAAACGACCAGCCAGCAGCAGCAGCACCAAGCAGCGAGCGAGAGGCAGAGCCAGTCAGAGACCCGGGATTGCGATTGCTTCCGCTCTCAGCCAGGACTCCCAGCTGCAAAGCCACGAGTCCCGGATCGTACAGTCCGATCCGCTCCTGCCCGCCAGTCACTCAAAACGCCGCTAGCCACGCGATGTGGCACTTCCGGCGATCCCCTCCATGTCACTTTCCCGTCTCTTGCATCATCGCTTCACGGCTATCCTGCATTGCTTAGAGGTAGCGAGAAGCATGTCGCGCTTTGCGTCGAGAGGGCGCGGCGGGTCAGTAACGGTACCGACAAGGACCCAGATCACACCGGGGACCGCGGATACTGACTCGGGCGGTGTACCCTTGTGCTCGGTAAGGCTTCGCTGGGTCATCATTGGACCGGAACTGAGCAAACCAGGGTCATCAACGCCGAGCGAAGAGGTTCACGGCTGGAACCAATACAAAGAATGCTGGTAGGTACGTGCGCTTCCCGTATAAATGTCTCCGATCTTACTCCCACTTTCAGAGTATTCTATACATGCCCGCTAGGCCGGGACGATCCTACACGGTGCAAGTTCTTCAAATGGGCAGATGAGCTCGACGGCAGTGGCAATGCTGCTTCTACACCTACGCGGCCGAAAGCTCCCCAAGGAGGCGGTCAGACGCTGGGACAAAGCCCCGTGGCGGCATACGGGCGCCCACGGCCACCTCCAACGCCGTCGGATCACGCCGGGCCCTCTACGGCGCGTCCGGCGGCCGTCGGGCGCCAAAGCAGCATAAGCGACGACGAGATCGACTGGACGCAAGTCGATACGGACGATCTCGAGCGTGAAGCCATCGCAAGCACCCCTGGGTCGTCTCAACGGACAGCAAGTCAATCTCAAACACCAATCGCCGCGCCCGGGTCCTCGTACCGTGAGAGAATGCGAGCAGCCGTCGAAGACGGACTAGGCAAGCGGAAACGAGAAGAGGAAGACGATGTGACAACGCCGAAGCGACCCTTGGAGGATGTAAGTGATATGATACGGAATGGAGATGTGGTTGACACAGCAGCACAACCCGTTCACGGCGTCGACACCGAGCGAGCTATCACCGCCTCATCGGTTTCTCTCACCTACTTTGTCTTCCTTGTCACATGTCTCTGAAGAGCTGTACCGGCGGGAACGGCTCCTTACAGCAAGCGAGAAGGCGAAGGAGGGGTTCAGGAAGACGATACACAATCTGCAGCAGCGGAATAGAGAGCTGGAAGAGAGGGTAAAGGAGTTGGAGGCCAAGCTGTCCGGCTGAATTGCTGTATTCTCACTGTATCGATTGGGTTCGGGAAAGACTGTAGCGTAGTGCATATCGATGTTATATCCGTGTCAGAATCCACACTCCGGGAACCAAGTTGCGGGGACGCCAACGATGACGGCATCCCGCCGCCAGTGCGCACAAAGCCGTCGTTGAACCTGTCTTCGTTCTTGTCTATCCACCTCGCTCTTCAAGGTGCCCGTCTTGCTCCAGCTTGCCGCAAATCGGGCGTATAGTCGAGCGCACATCAAGTGGCTTCTCCTTGATGCCCCAGTCCCGGTCCTTGGTGGAAACACATCCTTGGTGTGGAGGACTACGGGGATCTGGTCATCGAGCTTCAAGCCGTGCGGGTTCCTAAAACGTCTCCGGCCTCGCTGCGAGTCTTCCTCACCTTACTGCGTTCCGGAGTATCGATTGCCGCAGACAGACAAGTATTCACATCTCGGTATGCAGTTTGATCGACATCCGCAACGTATCGCATAGGGCTACACAAGGTCTGCTTTTGCTTGAAATAGGCAGTTACATGAAGTGTCGACAAAGGTCCGGGCAGAACGGAAACATTCCGGATCAAGATCAGAAGACTAGACGTCCGTCAGCTTATGATTTGGTGGCGTGCATGTGGACTCACTTTTGTTGACGAGGTTCCCCATCAGAGCAGACCCGGCTCCGAAGCCAGCACCGCCCGCGGCAGACAAGGCCAACTAGCGGAATCAGCACTCATTCGGCGTTTCCAGATAGACTTACCTGGTTGCCAAGCTGCGAGCTGAACTTCTGCTTTCCGGGCGGTGGCTCCTGCTGGACGGGTGCCATGCCCATCTGCTGCTGTGGTGGCGGAGGGGCCACCGCGAGGTTGTTGTTATTGTTCCACGGTTTCTGTTCGTACTGGTTCTGCGGGACGGGCGGTCCCGAATGCTGGTATGGGACCATAGCCTGCGGCCCTGGCGGTGGAGGCGGAGGCGAGAAGTGGTTACCGTTCTGAGGAGGCCTGACCCCAATCAGCACAGTCATGTGATATTGTTGTTGCCCCCTCACAGCTTCTCGATGTAGTTGCTTGGGAACAGCGCTTGCCTGTCCAAAGGATAGGACTGCCCCTGCGGGATGACCCTGCCACGGTACCATTGAGCGTTGACTTGGTACGTCAGCTCAATCAATCGGGACAGGCTCACCCTCTTCGTCGATAATCAGGATGTCCCCTGCCCTGAAGTAAAGGTCATCGGGCTCCTGCCACCGTCAACGCAAATCCTCCCAGGCCGAACCAGGCTTTCGTCGCTCACCTTGCCATCATAGTCCCACAGCGCTCGTGCTCGCTGCTCCCCGCCGTTATGCCTAGTCGGTAGAGGCGGGGGCATCGATGACGGCCCCGAAGACTGATACTGTGTCATGGCATTCGGAGAGTGCTGAGGCGGCTGCTGATGCTGCTGCGAGCCCGCGAACGACGACCCTTGGCCGAGGTTGAGTGATCCGAAGGATGACTGCAGGTCGTTTCGCTGATGAGTAGATGCAGGACCGGCAAGCGAAGGGAAGGGACCCGAGGCGTGAGGCAGCTTGGACCGGATCAGTGCCGCATCTTGAGGCGAGACCAGGGAGAGCTGTTCCAGCAGGAGGATAGACGTCAAGGTTTGGTTGATCAAGTGTGACGCCAGCGCCTCGACCGGCGGCTGCTGGTTCATGTTGGGGTGTTTCGTACTAGACTCCTCAAGTGGTGCTGATGTTTCACTCTCACCGACCCTTTGTAGGCTATGAGCTGTATTTAGGTTCCAAGTACTGACGTTGACTCGGCGTCTAAGTACTGCTCGTGGCGGTGTTGCGATGAGCAGTCGATGCGGGAACGATGCCTCGGCGCCCGGGCGCTTGGAATCTTATCTGCCGCCGGATTTATGTAAGCAGCGTTTATGCCACGTGGGAGGAGACGGCATGTCCGGACTCCGAGCGTTCCTGGCTTGCCCAGATTTCCAACCGGATCGCGCCGATTTCCACGACGGCTGTCCACACGAGGAGTAAGAAGAGCATAGCTCGCCGCTGAGACTGCAATTCTCTCTTGTCACAGTAATCCATCCGCAAGATGCTCACTCGCTCAATTCTCGCCCCGAGCTCGATTGTGAGTCTGGTGCCCGAAAACTCCGATCCCGCTGACCTTTCCAGCTACCCCGAACTGCCATTGCCGCACGGACCCTGGCTACCGCCGTCAACTCGCCAGCCGAGGCATCTTCATCCAAATCTCAGCCTAAGCGGCGGGACGCCCTTGACGATGGCCTGAGCTTCGACGACTTCTTATCAGGCGAAGAGCTGCCTCCTGCTGGCGCCGATCGGGTCACTCTCGGCAACACCTCTCAGTCAGTGCGATCGATCCCGAATCTAGGACAGCTTGCTCACTTGACGCAGGCCACGACTTCCTGCTTTCCTGAAGCATCCAATTCCCACAGGCGCGTCTTACAGCGGCATCAAGAAAGACTTGCGAGGACTGGGTCTCCACACTGTGTGCGAGGAGGCCAAGTGTCCAAACATTGGCGAATGCTGGGGAGGCGGCAAAGGTGCTGCAACGGCAACCATTATGGTGCGTGATGATGAGCCGGGGTCACGCCGTGATGCAGGTGCTGATGGGAACAGCTCATGGGAGACACTTGTACTCGTGGATGCCGTTTCTGCTCGGTCAAGACCGCGAAGGCGCCACCACCGCTCGACATCCACGAGCCCGAGAACACGGCGGAAGCGATCAGCCGGTGGGGCTTGGGCTACATTGTCCTGACAAGTGTGGACCGTGATGGTGAGATATCTGGCCAGCGTTCCGGGACTTGTGCTGACCACCTCAGACCTCGCGGACGGTGGAGCGGCGCACATCGCATCGACGATCTCCAAGATCAAGCAGAAGGCGCCCAGTATTCTGGTTGAGGCTCTGACGCCCGACTTCGCCAGCAAGGGCATTGACGCTATTCGACAAGTCGCGACATCTGGTCTGGATGTCTTTGCCCACAACATCGAGACGGTCGAGCGGTGCACGCCGTTTGTGCGGGACAGGCGGGCTGGGTTCAACCAGAGTCTCAGGGTGCTCGAGGAGGCGAAGAAGGCCGCGCGCGAGGCCGGCAAGGAGATCTTGACCAAGAGCAGTATTATGCTCGGTGTCGGTGAGCAGGACGACGAGATTGTGGAGGCTCTTCGTCGTAAGTCAGCGCGTGCACCGATGCCCTCGAGATGGTGCTGAGTCGCCCAGGTCTGCGAGCATCTAATGTCGACGTCGTGACTTTCGGGCAGTACATGCGGCCGACGAAGAAGCACATGAAGGTGGACCGTTATGTCCAGCCTGAAGAATTCGCCAAGTGGAAGGATGTCGCCGAGGGCATGGGCTTCCTCTACGTTGCCAGTGGTCCCCTCGTCCGGTCCAGCTACAAGGTGCGTCTCCACCCCGCCGCTCCCCGTATGCCGCCGGCTGACTCTCTACCCCAGGCTGGCGAGTTCTTCATCGAGAATGTGTTGAAGAAGCGACGGGCGGCCGCAGCGGAGCGAGCAGCGGCGACCATGTCCGCCGCGGAGTCTCAGGCCAAGGTCTCCGTCTGATCGTAGCCCGCCGCATGTATGTACAGTATCTGGTCCCCATACTCTTCATATCTCATGACCGTGACCTTTCATGCAGCATTATAAAATGGAAAATTGGAATCTAAACGCCTGCGTATTCGCTCTACCCGACCCAGAACTTGCTGATAGACTTTGCGAGTGTCCTGACGCTTTTCTCATTCTTGAGCGTTTTCTTGTCATTCTTGCTTTGCTTTCCGGCGTTCTCGTCCGGCGTGCGGATCGCGACGCGGTCGCTGCTGCTCGGCTTGGTCTCTGATCCGGAGCTGAGCTTGGTCGAGCTGCCGGAGTCGACCTTGTTGCTGCTGGCGTTGCCGCCAGCCGCCGCCGGACGGCGCGGCACCGATTCGTAGCTGCTCTGGTCCAAAGTGACCCTCGAGCGCGCGCCGTCGGTCGGCAGCCTGACGTGTGACTGCGGCCGCGGCAAGCCGTTGGAGCTGTGACGCATAGCCGAGGGGGGCGGGCGGCTCCGCTCCCGTGGGCTCTCGCCGTCGTTCGAACCTCGGCGGTTACCGGTTTGCTCTGCCGGCGGCCTGAATCTAGATTCAGACGACCGTGATTGGCCGGTGATTTGAGGCTTGAGGATGCTGTCTCTAGCACGACCGCCGCGCTGCTGCTGCGCCTCATCGGCGAACTCAGCGTCGTCCCAGAATACCGTCTGTGAACGGGACACCTGTTGCCTGATCCTGGGTTGCGCAGTGCCGTTTTCGGCGTGATCATTCGGTCCAGCGAGGCGGGGATCGGAAATTGAGGTTGGCCGGTGTCGATCATAGTCGCTCGCGCGACGCGCCGACGCCGGCTTCTCTGTCCGCTGAACCGGAAAAGCCGCATGCGCCAAGGAGTGGTATGACCCGGGCCTTGACGAGCCGAATGCCTCGTTGGAAGAGTACGAGTTGGGGCGCGAGCCGGTGAGCGAGCTTGGTCGGACCGGCACGCCCGAGGAGCGCTGATGCGATGCGAAGGGCAACTGAGGCGGGAAGAAGCCATATGGATCCGCTTGGCGGAACAGCAGATCAGGCAGCCTCGTCTCGGCCATGACAAGCTTCTGGAACGCTAGAAGCGTGTAGTACGCCTCGTTTCCGGCGTTACCGAGGGGTGCAAAGTGAGGGACCGGGATCTGCAACGTTTGCAGAAGGGCAGCGAGCGATGTGAGCGGCTGGTGTCGGTCGGGGGTTCCCGGTATCCCTTCTTCTTGCGCTCGCCGCAGCAAGCTGTATTCCAGCCCGAGGATATCAAGGTAGAGGACATTTGGCGGCAGCGTCGAGGCGATCGGCACAGGTAGGGGCTCCAGCTCGCCCACGGTCACGAGGATGAGAGTGTTCGGCGTGGAGTCGTTCTCGTACGATGCCAGCGCGCACAGATTGGCACTGCGTCTCAGCGTTTGCCTCGAGCACAGGACTCACTCGACAATCTTCTCGACGTCCTTGTCCGCCACGAAGCGGCTCTTGCCGAATGCGTAGTTGCGGGGATAGCTTGGTGGATTGGCGTTTGATCGCTACGTGAGCCCGCTGCGATCGAAGGTAACTTACCTTGTCTACCCATTCCTCGACAATCAGATGAGATTTGCGATAGTTCTCCTCCGGCGTTGGCGGCCACACGCCCTGTCCTGTCAGTCCAGTGACGATGACCAATCCGGGCGCACTCACGACTGCTCTCAAGTTCGCACACCGGAGGACCGCCATGCCGACCTCGAGTACGAGTCCCTTGCCTCCCTTAGGCCCTGTCCGCCCAGCACCGGGAACCAGTCCTGCTGGTGCCCCGCCCTTCTCCCACCAAGTCGTGCTCACGCTTGCCCACGTGTATCCGACATTGTTGTCCCGCACGCCAACACCGCCGCGTTCTCGTTCAGATGATGGTCCTCCAGCATAGAAAAGCTGCTCGACAACGCCGACATCGCCTTGTCGCACGCGTGAGCGGAGGTATGCCATCTCAGCAGCGGGCAGCGTTTGCGCCAGCTTGCGGTATGCGGTCAGGTCCGAAATGGTGATCAGTCGGCGGAGGGCCAACGTACGCGTCGCGACTGGCTGCAGTGGCAGCGTCGTTGGGGGATCCCGCGGTAGTGATTCACCGAACCTGTACTCTCAGCCATGGTCCGCGCGCGCCTTGTACGGTGAAGACACACCTCGTTCGGATCATCTTGGCGAACAGGGCGATCTGCTCTGGTCTCACGGCGATATGCGGGCGTCCAGTCCCGCTGTCCACCACGACTGTTTCTTTAGCATAAAGCTCAGTGATCCTGATGATATGCACCAACCCATCACCTCCCAGCCGAAGCCAAGGAACTCGTTGAAGGTTGAGAAGTACCCTCCCCATGACTTGTCCCACCATTCAGTCTGCTCGTTCTCAAAGAGGCCGCTGCGACGCGTGTTAGCATTTCGGCCTAAGATACTGTCCGATCGACGTACAGGTAAGCGGCATAGATGGAATGAAGATCGACATCGAAGTCGAGCGCGTTGCCGTACTTTGTCGCGTCCATCGTTCGCCGATCCGCGCTCTATCCGACGATCTGCCTGTCCGCGTGCTCAGCACGAGCGAGACAGGTCGAGCGGGAAGCTAGACCGAGACCTTGACGACCTGCAAGCTTGCAGGGGGATGGAGTAAGGACGAAGGGACACTCTAGGTTGAATGCAAATCGATGGCTTTGCCCCAGGGAGTCACCGACAGACAGATTACGACAAAGTCTGTGCGGCTAGCCGCGGACCGGCCAGGCGGTGCTAGCAGAGTCGACCCTGGCCGAGCGAAGAGACCGTCGGCTGAGCCGCACTGCCAAAGGGGGCGCGTTTCGTTGGCCGGAAGCGGGATACAAAGGGTCCCCGAGCTGGTGACCTTTGGCCAGGATGGTAGGATATCTAGTTGGGACAGACTGACCCGCGGCTCAACGTGGTTCACGTCGGACCATGCTGGGAATGAAAGGCACACAAAGTGCGACATGGTTACGACACGCTCCGCCCTGATCGGGACCCCGCGGCAGTCAACCAGGCTTGGCAAATGAGCCCACATCCACAGATCATCCTCCATGCATGTCATCATGACGGGGTATTTGGTGCAAATCTCTGCTGTTGTGCAATGTATGGATCTGGCGCATTGACTGTCACCGCACTCAAGCGATCCGGTACGTCAACTTCCTGCCCGAGACAGTCCCGGACTGCATAGCGTCAGCGAATCCGCAGATTGAAGATGCAAGGACTCGCCTTGAGCTCTTCCAGTCCTTCGGGTATCTTGTCGAGACCGTCCCGCAGATCGACGGGGTTGCCCTTGATGTTGTGCTCCTCAAGGATCTTTTCTCCCTTGGGTACGAAGTCTATAAACCAGGCCGCGTCCTCAGGCTTAGCAGGCAGAGTCACCCCGGCCGTGAACTCGAATGCCTGGCAACCGCTCAGCATGATGACGGCCAGAATAAGGAGTCGAGCTCACGTATCCACCGATGGTATACAGCAGGATTCGCTCGATCTTGACATCCGGGCGGATCGTCTTCGCCTCGTTCGGAATCAGCAGCAGCGCCGTGAGCAGTCCACCCTTGTCGTTGAATGCCTGGACTGCAAGCTCGTAGCTCTTGATTCCTCCTGCGCACTCGATACCGGCGACAACGCCTCCTTCCGTGGCGCGTTTGATCTGATCGACAACGTCTGCGGCCTTGTAGTTGAACACCTCGTCTGCGCCGTACGACTTGACGAGGTCGTTCGAATGGGGCGAACATGTGGCCGCGACGCGGTAACCGGCGAGCTTGGCAAGCTGGATGGCATACAAGCCTACGGACGTGGAACCACCCTGGACGAGGAACTAGAGGGTCAGGCTGGACCGAGCTCAGACCACTCACCCAGTCGCCGTTGCCCGTGCTCTTTGGGGGATAGGGATTGCCCTGATGGTGGTAGAGACACTGCAATCGTGTTAAGATACAGGCCCTCTCGGAACGCTTATGTCCTGACTGACCATGGCAGCCGTACCCCAAGCCACGCCGAGCTGGCACGCAACCTCGCTCTCCATATTGGCCGGTACCTTGAATGCCCGATTCTCATCAATCTTGATGTACTCGGCAAAAGTCCCCTTGTCCGGAAACTTTCCGCCATGCACAAATCCAGCGACACGGTCACCCTCTTTCAGCAGGCGTACGCCGGAGCCAAGGGCGACGACCTTGCCGGAAAAGTCGTTGCCTAGAATTGCGCCCGAAGGCGAGTAGTCCGCGAGGTGCTTCCAGTCTGTCGGATTCTGGTTCGGTAAGCCAGATACATGTAGACCTGTTTCTTCTGAAACACTCACCAGAGAGACATACTCGACCTTCACCAGTACTTGCTGAGGCTCAAGCGTAGGGACCGGCACCTCGACAACGGCGGCCACACCCTGAATATCCGTTCAGATGGTGCAGAAGAAATGACACGTCCGGGGGACATGTGGGAGACCTACCTTGGACTGCGTCACCAACGCCCGCATCTTGTCTGAAGTCGACATTTTGGACCGGGCAGATGTTCAGAAGACGAGCCCGCCTCTTATTGAGGAAGTGCTGAGGCCTAGATCCGATGAATCAGCGAATGACGTTGTTCAGGCACGCGTGTGTGGTGGATCGCCCTGTCGTTTAAGGAGGTGTGGATTCAGTGCATCATCAAACTCGGTTGTCATGCTGATCGAAGATCGTACCAAGGCCGCCTATACCTCTGTGATGTGTCTCGCCTGAGATACTGAGGTCAATGAGTTTCGCAGGAGTTTGGCCTCGAGACCAGCTATGAGATGCCTGACTTCGATATCCCTCGTCGTTGAGCGCTCGCAATGCTTCCCCCCAGGTCGCTTATCGGTCATTTCATGCGCACTTCATCTGCCATCCGGGCACAGATCATGGGCCATGACTGCCTCCCTCTTGGGATCTCGCGTGCAGGTCTGCGTGCCCCTAAACCGGAGAAAGGTACAACAAGGACCCATTAACGTTAGAACGGCACCGCGCCGCCGCCATCCGATGATCTGCCACGATCATGGCAGAAACCGCGCTCCGCGCCAACCTCCTAGCACTGCTCCGGTTGAGGGCAAGCACAAAAATGCTCCGGATGACCCATGCGGGCAAGGCAAAAGATGACGTCTACAAGATGTCAAGTCCCCTCAATCTGTATCATGGAGCCTTGAAGTATATATTTTGCCCTCTTGTTCAGCCAGGTGAGTGCGAGAGCGCCAAACGGAGGCACAGGCATCTGCAATGTCCAGGGACACCCTACGCAAGCCAGCTTCTGCAACCGACTGGGACCCTCTCTCTACGCCCGGGCTGAGGCTTCGCACCGCGCTGTACCACTGGTACATATCATGTACCAATCACTGGTCGAGACTAGAAGTGGTCAACCCTGGAATGAAAATGATTCTAAGATATCACTGTATTGCAGTAGTGTCTTCCGCAATGGTGCGTCGCCCGTAGCACATGAAAGGTCAGAAGCTCCACTGAGGGCCTGATATCGCGGCCTCGTACGCCCTGTCTTGGAGGCAGAAGATGGAGAATGGGGTATGATCACCACCTGACTTTGTATGGGGGGCGACTAGCCATCACTCTCGAATGCATAGGCGCAGAAACGAGATTAGCTCGGTAAGACTGTGGTGTCTGGTTCACTGTAGCTTGAAGGTAGGCGCAGAAAAGAAAGACCCGCCGAAAGCTCTCAAACGTGTCATACAATACCGTGCTCAGAGACTCCTTCAGCTGGCCCCTGGACGGTGAAGTCTGGGATGATCTGCGCAGTATGTCATTGCAGTACTGCATGAAAGATCCTTTCACTCTACTGTACTCGATGGATCTTTGACGACACACTCTCTTGACCATCCCATCCTGTGGGATTTGCAAGTATTCCTGTCACCGCATTCCGAACAACTCCTTCAACTCGTCGAATCTCGCCTGCTTCTTCGATCGAGCCGATTCTTTGCTCGACTTCGCAAATGCCTTGGCGACAATTTCGTCCTTGCGTTTCTCTGGCCAAGTCAGCATATAAACGAATACGAAAACGTACGGATGTCGAGAACACGCGATTCAATCGTGTCCTCCGCGATCAGCTGAAAGACTCGCACCGGTCTGCGCTGGCCCATCTATAGACTGTCAGCGAGACCGCAATCTGAATCTCGATCAGGATACATGCTCGGTGTACTCGGTCGATCGCCTGCAAGCGGTTAGGTGTCGCTTACAGTCAGATCACTTTCGACTGACCTGTGACTCGATTGCAGACTGCCACCATGGATCACACTGCTCGGTGAGTGTCGCAGCCGCGCGCGCAATTGCTGGACTCACCAGGAACACATTCGACGCTGCCGTCAGGTTGAGTCCTACCGCGCCAGATTTGAGCGAGATGAGCATCACTCGCGGGTTCTTAGCCATATTGTCTTCGGTGACCGGAGTCTGGAAGCGGGCGATGACCTCCTGACGCTTCGCTGCGTCAGCGAAGGGGATCGAGCGGCCGGCCGAAACACTCACCTGTTTCGCTGACATGCTACCGTCGAAGCGAACGAAGCTGATCCCCTGTTCTTTCAAGCTGGTTGCCACGTGATCGAGGAAAGTTGTGAATTGACTGAAGACGAGCGTCTTCTCGGACGTATCGAATGCCTTGAGATACTTGATGAGCTCGTTAATCTTGGCGGACTTGATTGGCTTCGCCTCGTCTCTCGGCTCGGTCCACTCCGACTGGTCAGGAGGTAGTTCGAGCAGAGATGCCATGGTCAGCGAGTGGCGACACATGGGACATCTAGCGAGCGACGGGTCTCGGTTGATGACGAGTGAGATGCAGGTCAAACAGTCTGAGAAAACGTCAGCCATACCTATACCGACACTTGTCGCGACTCACAGCAGTGGGCGCAATCAGTGATTCGCGCTGCTACACGGTCCATGACCTCAAAGCATACCTGCGGACATGGTCAACGGCATACCACGGGCATGATTGCCGCTGGGACGTACTGCACACTCTTCGTCGTCTGCGAGAGCTTGCTTGAGCTTCTCGAGAAGAGCGAGACGCTCCTCGAGAGTGAGCTTGTTGACTGCGACTGACGGGCCGACGCCACCATCGATGGGCCTGCGAAGATCCTCCAGGAAGCTTTTCGGAACCAGCTCCGTCGACAAACAGAGTTGCCGCACTGGCGACATCAGCTTCACATTCGGGACAGTGGATCGGTGCGCTAACTTCTGGTCAGTAGCGACAACACGTTGGCCGGGCTCTGCTTTGTCAGTACAACTCCACTACATGCACACACAACCCTCACCTCGCCAGTCCGCATCGCGTCTTGCAGCCTGCGAACGCTAGCTGCTGAGATCTCATCGTAAAGGGCCCTTGTATCATCGTCGAGCTTGATAGGGCACTGGAAGAACTCGATCGGCGGCAGCTCGATGATCTTTTTGCCCTGAGCGTCCTTCGAGTCCTTCGTTCGACGGAGCAGAATTTGTCCAACCAGTGCCTGGAGCAATTTGCCCGCCTCGGGATCACCGTCCCGCAACGGCCGTAGAAGCAGCGAGCGGAAGTACTCGGGCTGCAGATCAGCGACGTCGTCCATACCCGACCTCCCAAATGCTCACTTGATCCAGGGGGGCGCACACGCGAAGACAGGTCAAAAGCGAGCCCAGATCGCCTGACCGTGTCAGCAACAGTTCATCTCGCACAGACCTGGCCGGCGTACCTGGCGAATTGACGATAGGCGTCCCAGTGCAGATCCATCGGCGCTCTGCATTGAGAGCCGCGAAGGCCTGCGTCACTGCAGTCGCGTCAGGGTCCCTTCATGGCTTCCCATGTGGTTGAGATCGACTCACTCTTCGCCTTGGGGTTCCTGAGGACATGCCCTTCGTCGGCAACTACGCGCTTCCAAGCGACTTTAGACAAAGGTCCCGCGGATTGCTTGCGCTTCTTTCCCTGACTTGCGGACGGTCCGGAAACTGCACCACCAAGATCCGCTGCGACAGTCTGATACGTCGTGAGAACGATCTGCCCGTCAGCATTCGTAATCTTGGGTTCGGCGCCGGACGCTCACATCGTACTGGCTGAGCGTCGTAGCGGTCACGCCTTTCGCTTCACCGTGATAGGTGTACACGGTAAGATTGCCTTGCGCTACATGGTCGTTGATCTGTTTCTCCCAATTGCTCAGCACGGACAAGGGACACACTGCGCCGATCAGTTCTGATACCATACAGACGGACGTAGCCTACCGAGCAGAGTCGCGTTAGAGAAACCGTCCGCGGGCTTCTCGGCCTTGGTGGCCAGGGCGAGAGCGAGTGTAGTGAGAGTCTTGCCTGCAGCCATCAGACATAAACTCAGGGCTTCAAGTCTCTGTGTGAGGGGCTCACCCAGACCCATGCCATCGGCGATGATGCCGCCGCGACCGAGGACAGGCTTGTCCTTCTGAGGCGTCCTCGTCGCGACGTTAAGCCAGTATTGGGCTTTCTGCTTGTCTTCCTGCTTGATCCAGAACTGCACTGCCGGGTCCTTCGCTGTTGCTGGGAGTTTCGGGTGTTCGCGATCGATCATCCACTACGTTGTTTAGCACCCCCTTGGGGCTGAAGTACGGAGGGGCGAACCTGGAGCGCCTGGGACTGATGCGGCAAGAGATCCACCAGCAGCTGTCCATTCGCGATGCCTGGAGGGCTCTTGTACATCGGAAGCTTGCTGACGTCGATATCGGCCGTCAAGGCGTCCTGGATGTAAGTGACACTCCATTGGGCAACTCACCATCACGCCGTCTGCCTGCTTCTCATCCTCGGACACCTTCTTCAGACCGTCCAGCAATCGCCTCATGTCCGCCTCCGGCAGACCGCTCCCGCTTCCACCTCCGATTCCACGGACACCAGTCTCACCGCCCAGAATCCGCCCTTTGCCCTTGCCCTTCTTCTTGTCGCGCTCGTCCTGCTGGGCAGCCTGCATCTGCCGCATCGCCTCAAATCCCCTTTGCCCTGGTGTCGCCCATGCCAGCTCGGGTTCAAGGACCGCGCGGAGCGATCCTCGGGCATAGATCATCATGTCCATGGCGAGCTTGTAGTGCATCGCCCGGTCAAGGTTCTGGCCGATCATCCGGCCTTCGACGGTGATGAGCTTCTCGTCCATCAGAGGTGCGAGTCTCGCTGCAACCCCGCGCGGCACGTGCCCGACCTGCGTGCCGCTTGCGTTCTTGACCTGAAGCTGGTGAGAGACTACCTCCCGGACATGGCTGCCAGACCTCACCTGCACGGCATTGGCATCGTATTGATTGTTCGGCTGTCGATGCAACATCACATATTCGCCCTTGCCGACGAGGCCTTGGTAATACTGCACGCCCACCACGTCGGTCCGTAGCGTCACGTAGTGCTATAGCCACCATCAGTCAAAGATCCGCGCTGCATACCGCGTTGACGAGACTTGCCTCATCTTGCTCGGCGCTCGCGGGCGTCTCCTCGACTTCCTCCGCTGTGGCTGTAGGACTGGGCATTGGAGACGGATCCCTCTCCCGTTTCTGTCCAGGGGTGCGCGGCGAGGCCTGGCTACTCTGGCTACTCGCCTCCGGCATGCTCATCATACGTTCCATCTCTGGCAGTAGATGTCGGGAACCAACTATAGAGGATGTGGGAATGCTAGCTCCTTGAGTGTAGGAAGGAAACAACGCGGGAGAGGGCAAGTTTCGGTATTTCACATGGACATGATACGATTGGCGATGTCTACTCAGGGCCGCTCTGGTCGGTACCCAAATGGGTCCGTGTGGATTATCGAGTTTGACCGAGCGTTTTATCGAGTTTGCCAGACACTGTATTGTCTTGGAAAGTGCACTTTCATCTTGAAACGCGGGCCTCCGCACAACCCTCTCGTCATAAGCGGACCTGAGTGGCAACCATTTGCTTCCGCCGGCTCTTACTGGTAACTCTCGCGAGCTTTATGCCGTGGTGTTTCATCCGATTCTATCTAAGTTACATATCATTTCCCTTGCCGCCATCATGCCTAGATCACCATCTCCACGGCGCGATCCGCGCAGAAGATCTCCATCGCCGCGAAGAGACCGCGACCGTTCCAGATCTCCAGTGCGGTCATCCGCCCCGCGTCGACCCAAGGAGCTGTCATTCTATAAGAAGTCTGGGTCCTCATCTATGGGCTCGCTATCGCAGAGACGGGATCCGCTCGACGAGGGCGTCGAGACAGCGCGCGAACGGATGGAGAGGCGTGAGAGAGGAGAAATTCCGGGTCGATTCGGAGGCACGAGGGAGCACGGTGTGAGAAATACCATGTCGGCTGTCGCACCCTCGGGTGGAGGCGCACCGAGCGGGATGGGCAGCTTCAGGCGCGGAGACGACCCGCTCGACCGTATGCCCGTTAGGGGAGCGGACGGCGAGCGGCGCGAGGAGAG
This sequence comes from Cutaneotrichosporon sp. M94-02A, assembly GCA_037040355.1. Taxonomy (NCBI): domain Eukaryota; kingdom Fungi; phylum Basidiomycota; class Tremellomycetes; order Trichosporonales; family Trichosporonaceae; genus Cutaneotrichosporon; species Cutaneotrichosporon sp. M94-02A. The sequence goes on from JAXQGU010000054.1 coordinate 119,098, forward strand.
CTTCGGCAGCCAGAGGGAGTACGATCGGCGGCAGGCAGAGAAGAGGGATAGCCGGAGAGACGGCGATAAGGCGCGTGAAGCTCGGCTGGCTGCGATGGACAAGCCGGCTGCGGCGGCAACAGCAGTGCCAAAGTGAGTCGCTGCCAAACGATTGCCGTCGGGACGTCGGCTGATATCTCGCAGAGCTGCGGGACGGTTCATCGAGGTTATTGCGAACGATCGAATGGGACGGAAAGGTCAGTCATCTAAGCTGAAGATTTACTCATGTGTTTCGCTGACTATCCCAGTCCGAGTGAAGTGTCTGCCTACCGACACGGTTGGGGACCTGAAGAAGCTCATTGCTGCTCAAACTGGTACTACAGCAGGCAAGATCCAGCTCAAGAAATGGTATGTCTTCGACACCCAATTTGAACCTTCTGCTGAACCACCCAGGTACGGTTCTTTCAAAGACCACGTCACACTGCGTGACTACGAGATCAACGACGGAATGGTCAGTGCCTCGAAAAGGCGTCAAAAGCTCTAACTGACTTGCACTGCAGAGTTTGGAGATGTATTAAATCTCATCGGAGCAACGGTTCCCTCCTATGCATTCGCCCATTCTAGAGTTTGCCTTTCTCGCTGTGCACCTCCGGCTTGCCGAAGACCTCTTCGTACACTGGTCCCACGAGATCTACGAGGTCATGTGTGACCATGGAGCGGCCCTTCTTCTCGAAGCCCCGTTTTGATACGGTTCGATTGAATGTGGACGCGCCGTACGCTGCCAACAAAGGCACGTTTTTGGCGACCGCCTCGGATGGGGCCGGATGACCGACTTCGCTGGGGCATGATCAGCGCCCATCTATCCATCGGCAGCCGGGTTATGACTCACGCATAGCTTCCCCGACACCATTCGCTACCCCAGGCGAGCAAGACGCCGGTACTCCCCGACAAAATATCGCCTTGCCCGCCGACCCGCTTCAAGCCTCCCTCAACCTCACTGACCAGCGTCTCCACCTTACCGTCCCCCTTCTCGGCGAGCAGCTCGGCGGGGATTGGCATGCCGTTCGAGATGATATCTTTCTCCCCCTTCTGGATGACTGTTACATTCTGCAGTGCCCGTGCGAGCATGGGACAGAGGTCCTCATGCGCTGCGTCGGGGTCGATCTGCTATAGATCCGTCAGTACACATAACCATGTCCTGCCTGGAGTCGGCTTGCCATTGTCTCGCACAGCCGCTTGAACTCCATGACATTCGGGGTCAGGATGACCCGAGGCACGCCTGGCCAGTCGAAGACGACTTCCGGCTCGCTCTGGGTGCAGTTAGCGCGGAAACACCAAACGCTCTTTCCGGACGCCTACCTGGACGAGCCAAAGACCATCCGCGTCGACAACCACATTGATCTGGTCCATCTCCTTGGCGAGCTTGAATGCGATCCTGGCACAGTCTTGCATATGCTTGTCCCTTCCCAGTCCGGGTCCGATAACCAACACGTGCTGCCTATCAGTCCCGCCGCAGTGCCTCGGCCTGCAACAGACTCACCAAGCGGTCCATGATGCTCTTCAAGTCCGCCTTGATATCGTCCATGTTCCGTCCGGGGTCAAGAATGCCGTGAACGATAAGGTCAGGGGAGCTGACCCTGTCAGCGCTGGTTCAACTCTTTCTGGACCGCTCAGCTCACTAGGTCTTGATCACAGCACCTGCACCCGGCTCGCAAATGACGTGAGCAAGGTCGGCACCGAACCGCATGGCTCCCATGGCCGAGAAGAAGGGTGCTCCGGAGTAGCTGGGATCATCAGTACAGCTCCTGTCGCCGCCCACAGCTCCATACGCCCGACTCACTCGCCAGAGCCGCCCAACACGCCTATCCTCCCTGCACATGTCAGCTCCTGGCTACCCAGCCCGTCCCGGTGCACATACCTGCTTGGCCCTTGTGGAGTTTGCCCGAAAGCGGCGGGATCATCTTTCCCACAAGCTTCATGAGATGAGCATGCTGTCTGCTGGGCATATTGGCTGTGTCTTCGCGACAAGTCAGTCTCATAGCAACTACAGCAACTGTGCATTCTGACAGCTTCCTCAAAAGGACAGGAACGGCCTCCACACATCGATGACGTTACAAACCGCTGGACGAGTAATGTTCACGGCATATTCACGGAGCTGGTACTTGTAAGATCACTTACCCGCCACCTTCAAGACTAGACAAGCTGTTGCGGAATCGTCTGTCAGCCATGGCCCGCGTGACAAGGTCGAGCCTGAAGACAGCGAATACCGTCGAGTCCCTCGCCGGAACTCCTGTCCCTGCCGACACGGCGAGCAGGTCCCGCAGCAGAGCCATCGAGAAGCCGATGGCTCAACCAAGCTCCGTCGCGGATGGCAGGGAGGAGGATACAATCAAGGAGCCAAAACCGAAACGGCGAAAGACAAAGCAACAGTCACCGCCAGTACCTGGACCAGTTAGGAACTTGATCCCATTAGGCGATTCGCCGACCCCGCTTCTCCCCGCAGCGCTGATCTTCGATGTACCGGCAGCAATCGCTCACCTGTCGGAAACGGATCCCCGTTTCGGACGCATGTTCGACACGCTCCCATGCAAGCCATTCCAGCCCCCACTAGAGGCGATCGATCCGTTTAAGACCCTCGTGACCAGTATCATCGGCCAGCAGGTGTCGTGGATGGCGGCCCGGGCGATCAACAACCGGTTCATGGCCCTGTTCGGGTTCGGGGATGGCACGGGTGCGCAAGAGGTCAAGGGGTATCCTACACCCGGCATGGTGGCTGCAGCGGACGTCATGACGCTGAAAGGGGTCGGACTGAGCTTGCGCAAAGCCGAATACGGTCAGTACGGGCCGGACATCAGAGCACCCGCTAACAAGAGCTAATGGGACTGCAGTCAAGTCGCTGGCGGAACACTTTGTCTCGGGCGAGCTTTCGACGGAACTCTTGAGAGACGGCTCGGATGAAGAGATCGCTCGAGCACTCATCGCAGTTCGCGGAATAGGACAGGCAAGTCCGAATCCTGGAAGCGACGGGTTTCTCCTGACAGAAGCAGTGGACGGTGGACATGTTCCTGATCTTCTCCCTAAGGCGGCCGGATGTGCTGCCCGTTGGCGACCTCGGCGTGCAGAAGGGCTTGCTTAAATGGGCTCTGGCAGCACATGACGCCTTGCCCCAGTCTAAGACGAAGGAGGGCAAGAAGGCGGACGCATGCAAGGCCAAATACCGCAAAAAGGAGCCGATTGTCAAGGATGAAGTCGATGCTCGCGGTAACGGCGAAGTGGACACCATGATTCGTACTCCTCCGCCGGAATCACGCCAGGAGGTCCTGCCACCGACGCCGCAGACGCCTACCACGGAGGTCAAGCCTGCTGTTCTACACACACCTCTCGCTTCCGTCTCGAAGCCGACCAACGTGGCACCGCCGACACCGGTAACACCAGGCCAGACCACCGCGGTGGCTGCCGAAGTACTCGAAGTGCCGGCCAATGAGCTGCCTCCCCCAGCACCGGAGCAGCTCCTCGCGTCCATGCCTGAGGCTGCCTCATGGTCGTCAGACCGCGCCGCTCCTCTCTCAGACGGCCTGAGTGTGGAGCTGATGCGGTCACGGCTAGCCGGCAAGAAAGCCAAGTGAGTTGTCGTAGGATCTGCTTCGAACCGATCGCTGAGCAGCTGCAGGGGTGGAGCGTACTTGACGCCAGCAGAGATGGAGATCTTGACCGCAGGATGGAGGCCATACCGCTCGTTGGGCGTGTACTACATGTGGCCAGCAGGCGAGGACTTCTGAGCCACATGGCATGCGAGATGCATGCATTCGTCCCTATTCCAGCGAATGGGACAGCGCCAGGGCGGCGAGCGCCGGCACCCTGAGAGGAATGAGCCGTACGACGTCACATGAGCATGCCGTTATTCCAGCGGAAGCAACCGCGCCCGTCGATCCCATCCTGATGGCCACCATCGAACTCGTCTCAGTTGCGCTCTGTAAACTGTTAATTCCTCGGCAGAGGAGCTCCCCCGCATGACTCAGCCAGGCCGGAAGCTATCTTGAAGGCTCCCGCGGCCTCCGTCATACCGCCCCGGCTGCAAACCTTGTGACCGCCGTGTCCCACACAGCCCAGCGCACCTGCTGCTGACCCCCCGCTCTGCCACAGGGGGATTCGCTCGGAGATAGGTTTCCAGCGTCGCGGATCTTTGGCGTCGCACACCCTCTCGACCTGCAGGGCGGATCAACTCACACTCTTGCGGGCCGCGAGACCCGGTGACCTTGCGTGCCACCCAACCGGCCGAGGTACCGCTACTGCACACATCAGCAGCCCCACACCGCTTCTCAACGCCCAGATCTCGATCAAAGCCTTCCCTTGAAGAGCTTGACTGTACTTTGCCGCCGCCGCTCTGTGCATTCAACGCAGTCTACAGTCGTCGCGTCAACATAGCAGTATAAGCAACAGACGGATTATTTAAACAGACCGGCAAGATCACTCGCCGCGGGTGCGGATCAGACGTCATATTCGGTCCCGTCCGCCCCTGTCACCAAATATCGCTTCGCCGTTATCCATTCACCCGTTCGTTCGGGCAGGATTGCAGCGGCTTTCGTCTTCGTTTACCGCCACCGTCACACACGCATACACCCTTTGTGCACACAGATCGCGTGTCAAGACCCGTCACTGTGCAGATTCGACCGTCTTCCGCATCGGCGCTCGCGATCGGGCGGCCGAAGCTCAATCCCCGGCGCGCGCTTTTTCACGTTGGCTTTGCTTGGTGACAGATAAAGAAACCGACACGCTGGCGTGCGCCGACTTGTCGTGCACGCACGCCTAGAGACCTGGTGCATCTGCTGCGGACAAGATGTCATTCCCGCCCCGGAGACAGTTGTCGAATGCCAGTCACCAGCTCGACCGGCAGAATGACCAATCCTCGTCTTCTCAGTCGACCAATCCGGGCCAGTCCCCTCTCGACTGGTCCACGTACATGAACTTTACGACTCCGCCCGTCACGAATGCCGGCCCGGCGTCCAACGGGCTGAGATCCGCTGGAGGGAGCTACGGGAATGTCGGCGGTGACCAGTTTAAGAGTTTCGCACAGGGCATCGCGGCCTCTCGCCCGTCACCATCAAACCTCGATTTCCAGCATCCGTATCAGCAGCAAGGCCAACAGCAGCAGCAGCGATATGGCAATGGACCGACGCAGGGGCAACCACAACAAATGCCTTCACAATCGATGCCATCACCGCGCTTATCGTCCTCAAACGGCCAGCCGCTCAACAAGGGCAAGTCCCCAGCTACGGCGGAGCAAAACTCCGCCGACAATGTCGGCGACGACGGATTGAGACTGGATCCTGCGGCATTCTCGCGGGACATCCGATTTCAAGTCCCGAACTTCCTGTCAGGGCAGATGGTTGGCGTTCCGACGTTCCCGCCGGGAGGCGAGGCGTGGAGTGGATTCGCGGGCGCCAATTTCTTCGGCAACGAGTCGGGCGGGGCTGGCAACACCCTCACCCCCGGCCAGCTGTTCAACCAGATGTTCAACATCAGCGGTAACGGGCAGCAGGACGGCGGGGCTGGGGATACCGGCGCCGGGCCGAGTTACTCCGGGAGCTCACATAATGTGACGGATGCGCTCAACGGCTTTATGGGCGGCGACCAGAGCTGGGAATGGAACGCAGATGACCACCACCGGTCTGACTCGGCAGCTCAGAGCTTTGGTCAGCCTTACTACGTCAACCCGAACCCCAGCCAGAACGTCTTGGGTCGACAACAGGGCGGGCCTCCGCGCCAGTCGGAGCAGAACTCGGTGCCGTCGCCACGGCAGCGGCCATCGGTACCTTCACTGGACATGCGTCCCGCTGCAAATATGTCGTCTGCGCCAGCATCTGCCACGCAGCCGAGCTCGGCTACGCAGCAAAGGACCGCTCCGCCGCGGGACAACTCGCTCGGCGGGTACGGCCAGGCTCCACAGCCTTCGAAACAGGCCAGCCTGCCCGCTCCGAACCCTGGGTCCGCCAGCATGCCAACCTCGGCTCTCTTACCACAGGCTCCTTATGCGCCTGCGGCATATACCGCCGTGTCGACTTTCCCCAACGTTCCGTCACTGTCGACGTCGACGGCGTTCAGCAAAACGCCCGCGAGCACAGTCAACATTGCGTCCTCGTCCTCGGCGCCATACGCCCCTCCCTCCAACACCGCCTCGTTGCTGACAACACCCACCGCACCGCCCTTCATGGGCCCGAGCCTGGCCGAGGGTCCTGGACTGTACTCGACCACCGGGTTCGACATGGTCGGCGTCCTAGCCAGGGTTGCCAACCGCAAGGACCCGAAGACCGTTCTCGGACCGGTCGATCTGTCTTGCAGTTTCGCTGTCGTCGTGAGTCTCGTTCGCCCTGGGCTACAAGCAGTACACTTATTAATGACAGGACATTCGGAGATATGATAATCCAATCGTGTATGCGAGCCCGACGTTTATCGCCCTTACAGGATACGATCTGCCTCAAGTTCTCGGCCGCAATTGCCGCTTTTTGCAGAGTGAGTCTGCGTATACTCTGTTTAGGGGCTTTAACTGATGTGTCAGGTCCCGACGGGGAGGTTGTAAAAGGCTCAAAACGAAAATACACCGACAACGTGGCGGTTGCGCATCTGAAGAGGATGCTGAACGCGGGCAAGGAATGTCAAGCCAGTTTGATCAATTATCGCCGGGGCGGCGTGCCATTCATCAACCTCGTCACGGTCGTGCCGATCCCGTGGGACGGCACGGACATCGTCTATCACGTCGGATTCCAGGTCGACTTGGTGGAGCAGCCAAACGCCATTCTTCGGAACATGCGCGACGGAAGCTACCAGGTCAACTACACGGTTGCGAACCCACCTCAGCCGCCCTTGCGGGCGGCTGGACGAGATCCCGGGATCAGCGGCCTGAGCGCCGATATTCTCGACATCATGGGGTCCAAGGTGAACGCAGCTGCGTTCGCCCAAGGCGAGGACGGACCAAAGCAGGAATGGCTCAAGATGGTGCTTGAGCACTGTGACGGTGAGTCATCACGCCAGGATAGGGAGTCGTGCTGATTGAGCAGACTTTGTCCATGTGCTCTCGCTCAAGGGCCTGTTCCAGTACGTCTCGCCATCGGTCCGCCGCGTGCTCGAGTACGAGCCTGAAGATCTTGTCAACAAGAACATATCTGATATCTGCCACCCGTCCGACATTGTCCCGCTCATGCGTGAGCTGAAGGACAGCACGCACGCGCCGAACGACGGCCAGTCGGCGCGCACCGTCAACCTCGTGTTCCGGATCCGACGGAAGAATACTGGATACATCTGGATCGAATCGACGGGTCGTCTGCATGTCGAGCCGGGCAAGGGCCGCAAGGCGGTCATCCTGTCTGGACGGGCGAGGAGCGTGCCTGTCCTGCACTGGGAGGCGATTGGCAGGAACGGCGGGCTGGCCGAGACCGAGTTCTGGGCCAAGGTGTCTTACGAGGGTCTGATCCTGCACGTCACGTCGTCTGTCGGCGAGGTGCTCGGTCAGCCGGCCGACGACGTCCTTGGTCAGTCATTCTTCTCGCTCCTGCCGGGCGGAGACAACGGTCCGCCGACGACGGTGCTGGTCGATTCGGACCCGTCGTCGCCTGTTGCGCAGGTGGCGTCCGCGTTCCGCTCGGCCACCTCGATTGACTGCAAGAAGGCTGTGCCGGTACATCACCGTATGGTGCAAAAGTCAGGACAACAGATCGACGTGGTGACCATCTTCTACCCGCCACGATCGACGGCCGAGATGCCGTCTCGATCCGACTCGGACGCCTCGTCTCCGACATCGGACTCGTCCCGCCCAGCATCGACCTCATCCGCCGGTATCGGCGGTATCAAAGCCACTTCGCTCGTGGTGCAGATTAAGTTGCTCCCGCCCAATTGGCAGAGTCAGGGCTCCATCGCGGCAGCGACCAATGCCCGGCCGCTCGCCAACGGGAACGCGACCAACCTCTTTGAAGAGCTTGAGACCACACGTGGCACCTCTTGGCAGTACGAGCTGCACCAGCTACGAGTCACGAACCGTCGGTTGCGCGATCAGATCGAGACCGCCAAAAAGAGCGGCCTCAAGAACAAGGGCAAGAAGCGCAAAGTCGAGGGTGGCAGCGGGCCGACCAACGGCGGGGCAGCCGGCGCTGCAGGTATCGACTCGCTCGCCACGGCGCAGCAGTCGGCGGGTCAGGCGCAGAGCCAATTACCTGAACAGTTCAACGCTGCGCCGCGACACCAGCTCGCGCCCGGTTTCGGTCTCGTGCCACCGGGCATGCAATCGACCTACTACTCGTGATCCCTCCCCCCGCTGTTTATAATCGAAACACCTTTTTGTTCGAGCAGGCAAACACAGAGTGAGGACTGAAAATGAGGGCACCATCCGGGTGCCTACTGTGCGCAATTGTAGCAATAGCCTGGAAGCGAATCCGCACAGCTGCGGCGCAAAATATCCATATGCACAAAAGTTGAAACCAAGGCTATGGCGCCCGGATCACGGGCTTCGTTGGGCTGGGAGGAGCCGACTCGCGCCCGAGGATGAATCGTCGTGGCGACGCAAACTTTTCCTTTTCTTTTTCCCGGACGGGAGGGCTTTCTGACGCCTTGCGCAGGAACTGCAGCGGGACGAGCGGGCTGCTGACGCCGTTGTCCGACGGGCTGCGAATGATCCCGAGCGGCTGAACCCCGCTGCCACCTGGCATCGTGGGAATTGATTTGTGCGACGGCGTTTCGGGCATAGCGGGCCCGAGTTCCTCGGACTGCAGTGCTGGAAGTGGTATTCGGGACGAGCCTGTCCTCGGCGTGCCGAGGCCAATCGCCACAGGTATGCGAGACGCTGGCGTGCCCGGCGCTCGCGGCGTCCCCGACGCGGAGAACAATAGGTCGTTACTGGGACCAGCGGACGGCAACGAGCCTCCCGCCGCCGCCGTTCTGACGGGTGTGGCAGGAGCCATGCTGTCCGTGGCGGATTGCCAAAACGCATCGGCGAAGTGGTCCAATAAAAACCTTCAGTCGCATCAGCACGATTAACCAGCCCATTCCCTTTGGGCAGCTCACTTGGACAGCTCAACCCATCCGCCGCCGACACGAACCATGACCGTCTTGGACCGCAGGATCCGGCAGAAGCATAGCTTGGCGCGTCCCTCGGTCCCGATCCAGTACTTGCCAGACTGGTCTGTCCACTCGTCGGCCTCGTTCATCCCCACAGGCACGACCGGAATGTCCACCTGACACGAGCCGTAAGCGCGGTTACCGCACAGGTGCCACGGGAAACCCACCTTGAGGGTATCGATGATGCTCCCCACTGCGACGTCCAGCTCGCTCTTCTCGTTCGGGACGTATGTCTTGAGAACGCGCCTTTTAGCTGGGCTTTTGTGACCATGAGACCGCCGAGCCGGATCTGCGGCCTGCATCGCGCTAGGCAGGGAAGCGCGACTGGTTCGGTGGTCGCGGACGGTAGCGTACTGCCCACCGACCAGACCGTTGCCCAAGCTGGCGCGCGGTATCCCTGACCGGCTCCTGGTCGGAGTGTCCGACACCGTTCGGAACCTCCCTTGCCCATCCGGATCGAATTCACCGGAACGACCTTGGTCGATTTGAGGCGACGACATCGTCGCAGAGAAAGCTGACTGTGACGAGCTCGCGGCGGGACTCGATGTTCGAGGCACTGTCCGCTGCAGCGAGGGGATCCGAGTAGGAGCTGGGAGCCTGCTCGCCATCTTGGTTGGAGAGTCGGGAGGAACAGACTCGTCGTCGGAGCTCTCGCCGTCAAGCGCGTCCTCGCTCTCTCTACCGTTTGAGACGTCGACGCCTGCGATCGCAGGTTTGTCGTTGTCGTGTATGAGGGATTCAGCAGCGGCGAGGACTCTGGCCGACAGCTCGTTGACGTGCGCCCGAACCCTCCTGTCCAACGCGTTCAGGTCGGTTTGCGGCCGGGGCCGATCGGCCAAATTGCCCATTGCGAGTTCCGGTGACGGATGGTGCAGATCAGAGACCAAGCGGACCCGCGCTGCAAGACCAGTGGACCAGTCATCGATCTCGTCCCTCAGCTGGCTAGCGGCGATATCGGGGGTTGCAGACCCCGACAGCGAGGTAATCTTGCGCAAGATCTCATCGGCCCCGCGCTGCGCCGCCGCGACAACTTCTGCCTGCTGTTCGACCGCGTCGAGGAGATCGCGCAGACGACCGGCCGCTGTCAGCTGGGCTCGGCAAGCATCAGCTCGCGTTCGCAGGTCGACCAAGTCTGGCTCCAGATCGGCAAGGTATGAGCTGCGAGGCGCAGCTGCGATGGCGGCGAGGGCGGTCACGACGTCGCTCTGGAATTGGGTGACCAGTTCCCGGTGTTGTTGATGGAGATCCTTCGGTGATGTCTTCGACACAGCAGTGGTGGCGCCGAATGCAGCAGTGTCAATCTCGTTGCAGAGGCACGTCTCGAGTCGGCGCACGCCATCGTCGATGCTGCTCAGGCCATCGGTGGCTCTTCTGAAAAGTGGGTCGACCAACTGAGCGGTCCTCGCGGATTCAACTAGAGCTCGCAGTGCCCGTGCTTCAGCCTGAACAGCCTCAAATTGAGCATCCAAGTCTTCGACATGGAACGATCGGTCGAGATCAGTTGACTCTGGTGACAAGGCCGGCGGCGGGGCCGAAAGCGTGTGGCGCAGCCGATGGACCGCCACGCCGAACCGTTGGAGTTGGTCATCCGCGCCGGCGATGGCCCCATCTGCCTCGTCGCACAGGTCCGTCACCGCGAGCGGCGGTTCTTGTGACCGTTCGGAGCTGGGGATCGCCTGTGCCAGTGACGCTGAAAGGGCGCGTATACTGACAATTGATTGTGCCATGTCCGCTTCCAGCGCGGAGATGGCGGACCAGGCGTCATAGGCTTTCACCGCATACGCCAGAGCCTCTTTGGCGTCTGTCAGGGCATCGCTAGCACGTCGACGGGCATCCGTCATGTGCGACAGCATAGTCTTGCCGGTATCCGCCAGTTGCGGGTACTCCTGATGGCGGAAAGCATCGAACGTGTTCTCATCGACCGGTCCGGGCAACATTTTTGGAGCACGAAGCAGCAGTGCTGATAGTTCGTCGCGATCATCCAGAGAAGGTCGGCCTCTCAGTGCACTTCGCAGGCGTTCCAAAACGCTTCGAGAATCGGCCTCGGTCTCGGCGCACAGACTCAGGAATCCGTCCGTTCTAGGCAGTCAGCACAATCCAGAGGCTGTTCGCTTACGCTTCCTGGTGCTTGACGACAGTCTTGCATAGCCCCAGCTTTGTCTCGAGCGAAGCGACCTGCACCTCCATGTCATCTTGCAAGTCGAGCAGCTTATCGGGCAAAGCCCCCGATGTTGCGCCAGTCTCTAACGGTCCTGACGTGTCTCCCAAATCAGCGAGCGGGGTCGCCTGGTCGATCATGCGGTCGAGCAGCTGACCGGACCGTTCCGCCAAAGACGCGATCTGCTTTTGCCGCACTCGGAAGCCGGTGATCGTGGTCGATGGTCCGGGTGTAGCGATGGGCGCTGGTGAGCGATGATGAGGCGACACACGTGCAAGATCAAGAGACGGCGAGCGAGTGAAAGATGCAAAGAGGTCTGCGTGGCTGGGATCTGTTGATGATGGTGATGCGGGTGGACCGTCGTGCCGGCTTTTGGCTCGAATAGGAGTTTTCGGGATCATAGGCGAGGCGTGCAGGTCGGCATTTGTTTCGGTGGTTCTGAATTGGGTTCGACGCGCATCGTATCTTTCGAGGCCAAATCATGAGACCACGCTGCTCTTTCGTGCAGGAACGCGTCGATATCTGCCTGCAGCTTGGTGCTCTCTGACCGAAATCGCCATCTGAGATCGTCCCACTTGAGCCGCGTGCGGGTCAATTCAAGCACGTCGCTTCGCCGTCGAAGTAGAGTCAAGAGTTTGTCGATGAGCAAGATGAGCACCAAGGTAATTTCAACGAGCTCTGTTGAAGGCTTCGTCAGGGGGATGAGTGTGATAGCTGCGACCGCCTGTCAGCGCACGACTCTCGGACTCCGGGGATACTCACCTCTTGTCTTCTCCTTCATACGCCCTAGATCTCCGCCATCGAACGCAAGGATCTCTTCCTCAAGCTCGTCTCGTTCTCTCTGCCAAGCCTTCAGCTTATCCACAGCCGGTAGCTGCCACCGCGCCTCCGCTTCTCCGACCCGCCGATAACCGGTCCCATCTGGCGTCGCCTCAAGAACGGGGTGGATGAAAGGGTACAATGGCTCAGCTGCCTCAAGGACCTGAAGGGTCAGACGTAGACCAGACTTGATATGCTGTTTTCTTACTGATAGCTTCTGCTCAAACCATTTGCGCTTCTCGAGAAACGCGCGCAGCTCCTCAGCATCCTCTGACGAGAGATCCCTAAGGCGGTCGTGGTCGTCCATGAGGCTGGCTGATGGTGCCCTCGCCTAGTGGCTAATGACAAGGACGGAGCTGCGTGAGCTATCTCCGGAGATCAGGCAAGTGTCGACGTTGAAGCGGCATGGACACCGTCTGCAATGTCGGAACACTTGTCTCGTAGACAAACGGCCAAGAATGCGACAGGAGCCAAATATGAAACGCGCCTCGGTTTGAGGACGTGCCTGAAATTATCTCCGTATATCCGGTGCAGGCATGCTGACTTGTCACCCACGGCAGAGTAGCCGACTAAGTAGCTCAGTTATCTGTCTGCTTCTCCGCGTTCGGTCAATCGGCTAGTCACACGCTGGGCGGCATGCAGTCGCTTCGACTGCTGACCGCCTCCATACGGCCGCGGAGCCCATATTTTCATCTACGTGGAACAGTAGTGTCGCAGCCAGTAGACCATGCCGGGCCATCGACCTTGCGGCATGCCAGCATGATGGTCGAGTCCGTTCGCCGGCCATATCGCTGTGCTTCGATAGCAAATAGAAGTCATGTTGGCCTTCATTCAGATAGCGGGGAACTATCACGTCCTGCAAACTCGGCGCGCATCCCGTACGGAGCGATTATAATCACACGGCGCTCTTTCCACGCTACAGCCAGACGGGACGCTCTTCCTCTCATACCCGCCGGTCTGGCCATTCTGAAAGTGAGCCGCTCTCTGAGGACCGTCAAACTGACCTGCAGTCGACTTCTCTTCTCACCCTTGTCACGGCAATATCCCGCGTCCTCATCTCCTTCCTACCTCTAGGCGGTATCGCGGCGTTCCGGGCATCCCGCCTAAACTCTCTACTTCAGAACCCGGAGCGCGTACCAACCGTTAGCAAAGAAGCCGAAGAGTTCTACCTCACATGGTGTCAAGGAGAGAAGCCTCGCAGCATCACCAGCGACGAGTCTTACAAAGTACTTGACTTGCCGGTTGAGCCGGACGGATCGATCATCCTGCCGGATGGGAGAGCAGCACACGCCATGCCGGATTGGGTCGGCAAGGCGTTCCGCCGACAAGGTCAAGGACCGAAAGACTTCTCTCCCGCATCTGTCCGTGCCGAGTCTTCGTACGCTGGGCGTCTCGATCGACAAGCGAGGATGCAGCGCCGCGTACGGTATATCATCCCACCGCTGCCGGATGCCTCTGTGCGGATATACGACTCGTTTCCGGCCTCGACGAGGGCAGAGATCGATCAGCTTCGGCAGTACTGGGGTTTCATCCGATTGTTCAAGGATCGAATGCGGTTCGGCAGGATCATCCTCTTCTTCGTCCTTATCCTGCCGTGCCTTCTGCTCGGCGCGGCGTATCTCGCGGCGGTCGAGCGCGTGCCATTGACGGGTCGATGGCGCATCATCCTACTCACACCGGAAGAAGAAGATGCTGTCTCGTCGAGTCTGGCCGGTGTCAATTGGTTCAAGAGCGTCATCAACCTGTTGACAACGGAAGAAGCACCTGCCCCGCGTGTAGTGGAGCACTCGGACTGGCGGTTCCGATGGGTGAACGACACCTTGCGCAAGCTCGAAGCCGGGATCCTCGCGGTCGACCCGGACAGACCGGAGACTCAACGCAATCCAGCTCCTACCGTCATACAGCCACCGCCATCGATCTACCCTCTACGTCCACGGCCACGGGCGTCCGCCCGCCTGCACGAGGCTCTTCCGGGCGGCAGTCCCGACTCTGGCCGGGAACACCTCGCTCTCGGTCCGCCATACAGCTTGATGCTGATGCACAAAGACGAGGCGAACGCGTTCAGCTATGGCTTTGGAGGTAAAGGCGCAGGAGGCATCGTTGTCTTCACCGGCCTCTTGGACGAGATCATGCGGTACAACGCTGAGGAGTCGCCGGATTCATCTGCGGAAGCCACCGCCAGCTCGCCGACTCCGCCATCATCACAGGGATTCATGTCTGGCCTGTTCGGCGGGACCAGACAGAACGCGCAACCGAGGAACCGGGACCCGCCACGGCCTACTGAGAGGCAGACCCTACACCTCGCCAGCGTGTTGGCGCACGAGATGGGCCACTTGCTCCTGAGTCATCACCTCGAGACGCTTTCCCAACAACACGTCCTCTGGCCAAGCCTTCTTGGCTTCTCGATGGATCTATTCCGTGCAGCCATATGGCCTGTCACGTAAGTGTCAATTGGCTCCACAGGTGTTGTCCCGTTGACAGGCGACAGCTTCTTCCTCGGACCCGCCATCAACGACGCCCTTGCCAACTTGGGCAAGGCCGGTACAAAGGAGCTGTCTGAGAAATATGGTCACATTGGGTTCCAATTCAAGCACGAGTACGAAGCGGACCTCGCGAGTCTGAGGTAAGTCTTCATCGTTTGTATATGGATCCGAACTGACGAACGGGCAGGATCCTCGCGCTAGCGAACATGGATCCGGAGGCGGCACTGCTCCACTTCGAGCACTCTTTCGGCTCGTTACGCGAGATGCAACCGCCAGAGGAACCGCAGACAGGCATATTGAGCAGCTTGTTCGCCGCATGGACGGCCAAGACCCACCCGTCACCAGAGGAACGGACGGCACGTATGCGGGCGGAGCTAGACGAGTGGCGCAAGACTGCTCAAGCAGAGCACAGATAGTAGACGCAATTCGGAAGAACACTGTCCCTCACCATGTTGTATTGAAGTCCTCTGTAGACTTTTGTAGACCCTCACTGCATGTAGCCACCACCCCTCACTCATACCCAGGATCACGGCTGCCCCACTTCCCCACCTTCTAGCGTCATTCGGTGCCAAGCAGTGAATTCTCCGCGTCTGGATGTGCGTCTTTGTGCAGCTCGGCCACCATGAAGCTGAGCCTGGCCATCTTTGTCACGCGCATAGCGCGTGGGCCGACACCCAGAGGGGTTTTGAGATCCTCAAGGTACCCAGACCCTTGGCCTGTTGCGATAAGGAGCTTCCGGACGTCGCCCGCAATCCGGGATATACCGACATGGCCCCCTCCACCGATGCCGCAGAACCCGATCGGCCCGTCCGATGACTTGAACCCAAGGCCTCCATCAGGCTCGACTGCTGGGAAGAAGCAGAGCTTCTGGGAAGAATGGTCACATTCAGCTTCGTTCCAGGCGGCACTCACCACTGTCGTTGGACTGGGCATGGTCTTCGGCGCGGGTATCGGTTATCTCGAGTGGTACAAGGCACACGTCTTGCATAGAGTCAGTCCTGTTATTGGCGTCGCAGGATGCTTGTACTGATGTGCTGCAGATAGAGCGGGCGTTTGAGCCGGGCTATGTGAGACCCGCCCCTGGTGAAGGGGGATCCACCTGCTGAGACTCGCAGGACCCCGCGCTAGAATTGTCAACCCTGCACGCACCGAACGCCGCCCACATTCGGCGGAAAGAGCAGCCGCTCATCGATGGAATCGTACGAGGCGAGCATGCTGGAGGTTACTACCTTATTGTCGGACCTAAGGGTTCAGGCAAAGGCACCATGATCCTGGAGTAGGTCGGGTCAAGTTGAGCTCCGTAACGGATCAAGCTGATCAACCAGGGCCATGCGGAAGATCTCGGCCGATGGGGCCAGTTTCTGCGAGGGTAAGTCGGTTTTCGATCAAAGATTTACGACCTCGCTGACCAACTCAGCACATCCCGACCTAGAGGTGTTCCGCATGCGGCTAGGCAAGGCGCTTGACTTTGACTTCTACGAAGACTGGCAGGGATCGCTGTTCTCCAGAGCCGATCCGAGGAACGGGGGCCCTTCACTGGACATCGAAAGAGCTCTCAATAAACTTGAGAAGGTCGCGCTGCGATGGGCGCGAAAGCGTGGCAGGCCGCTTGTCATGGCGTTCAACAGTGAGCACAGGCAGTGCTGCTCGGCATGCGGCGCTGATTAGGCTAGACATCCATCTCTTCCCGAACACTCCAGAAGGTCATGCTCTGCTATACCAGCTGCAACAACGAGCCGAGGCTTGGGCTGAGGGTGTGAGTGAGATAGCCTGACCCCTTGCGCTCCCAGTTGAACACTGCAGGGCATTATGACGGTCATTTTCTCAACCGATAACTTCTGTGAGCCACAGCACGCCGGCCGCGCAACGATCGCTGACCCGCAGGGTGCCTGGAAATGCTTCGGAAGAACGCCTCGCGTATGCGTGTGATCTCCGTCTACGATCTCTCGGCCCGAGAGTCCCTCCGAGCACTGACCAACCTCCGCCGCCAGTTCCTCTCGCTGCAGAACCCGAACGTGCCGCTGGACGAGCTCTCTGTCGAGAGCGACGAGGTGATGCGCCAGGTGTACAACATGATCGGAGGACGAACGAGCTACCTCGTCAGAGCGGCCAGAGGAGACAATATACTTGAAGAGGCCAAGGAGATGGTTCAGCGCGAGAAGGGCTGGCTGCTCAGTCAGATCGGTCTGATCCCAGAGATGGACGACGATGTCATGTGAGTGGGCTACGAGACGTGGGGGAATCGGCTGACTCGAGTGCAGGGATGAGCAGAAGTGAGTGGCAGCGGATGAAAGGCGCATGGGCATTGCTTACTGGTCTCTCTCTCTTGGCAGATGGGCAAGGTGAGCGAATACGAGTCTACACGCGGTGAATCGCCAGGCTGAAGCGTCCAGCTGCTCCTGGTTGTTATTGCGACACTTTGCCCAGATGGCATCGCCTGAAGGGACGGATGTAGACGAAGAGCCTGAGATAAAGGCAGCAAGCGATGAAGTGACCGTCAAGGAAGAGCAGGACGTCCGTGACGTCCACCTGCCAGGCGTTTCCTTCGACGTCGCCCGGCGGCTCATGACAAGGACAGACTTCATCGAGCCCTTAGATCACCTTCACGTGAGTACATGCCGGCGCGTTTTGGCTACATTGAGCTCATCCCTTCCCAGATCATCTCCATTGACGTATGTTTCTTCTCTCCGCGGCAAAGGCGCGTCTGATGAATAGACCACGCACCACGTCCGGCCAGACTCTGTTCTGATCCTCCGCGCAGCGCAAGAGGCTGTCTCAGAAGAGGGCTTCGATGACATGCTCGACCAGACACGCGACCGAGTCGACGAGATCGAGGGTGAGCCTTGATCCACCCTACAGACGTGTTTGGAACTCGGCTGATACATCCAGGCCTGCACCGACAATCTGAACTGACGGTCAAGGAGCCATTCCGCGTCGTGCTTGGCAAGAAGGACGGGCAGCAGATCCTGGATGTCATCGGTTTAGGAGGAAGCTTCGTCCCCGCCGAAGAGGAGGACAACGACGAGGGGGACGGGTCGGCGAGCTCAGAACCGAGTGACCACGGTCCTCGACGCCTAGTGTAGCAGCATAGCCACAGGGGCGGGAGATGTAACTGACGCGCCCGGAGTGCCATTTTGATTTCGCCCAATTAGGAAATACAGGTCGGGTGGGTGACATTAAATTACGAGAACGTCTAAACATTGGCCGCGGTGTGACGCTCCTCATGTTGTCTTTCCAGGCGTGTAGCACAACACACTTCTTGTCCCGATTCATCCTCTCCGAACATTGACTCTGTCTGGTTGGCTCAACATCCCTCACAGCACTTCCGATCCCCAACGCTGCCCAACAAGACGTACCTTGATCAGCCTTGCTTCCATTCGTCCCGCGAGGATCGTGCCAGGAGTCCAGACGCGTCGGTGAGCTGCCACAGGTTGCTCCTACGCAGCATAGCTGACTGAATTCAGCTCCCATCCTATCATACATCAACCGCAGCGCACTATGCCGCCGTTAAGTGACCTTCTGCATGCCGCGAACCTACCTGTGGGCGGGGTGCATAACCGCGGCAGCCCCAATGCCCCCAGGACGAGCCACGACTTGCTTCCTCCTCCTGCACCAGCGGCCCCCCGTCGATTCTGGGTGTCCGGCCCTTCAAAAGACGAAAACGGTCTCGGCCACGAGCTGCGACGTTCTCCTTCGCGCGACAAGATGTCGTCACGCGCCAGGTCCCCACCTCAGCTACCGGTTCGTGCCCGCCTGGACCGGACAATGTCCGCGGGCGCGTTCCCGACTTCCAAGACGGCTCGTCAGCACCCAAGCGCGTCTGCTTCAAGAAGCACGTCGCTCCGGCGGTGTCATTCGCAGGCTGAAGTGCCTTCTGATCTGGCCGGCATCCCACCTCCGGCCGTCTTCCCCGGACACCTCCCAGTCGATTTCCTCCGCGGTCACCCTGTTCCGGCGCGAGGTGGCCCCTCTCAGCCGGAGTCACAACGCGTGCGCAGTCTGCCATGTAGTCTGAATCCTTGGGACTATCTCGTTGAGAATGCGGGCGAAGCGGGGAGACCGACCGGCGCAGGCTCGCGGAAGACGTTCGACGAGTCTCAGCTGCTCATACTCGAGGTGGTCTGGACGATTGAGGACCGGCCAAATGTCGATCAGCGTCAGCGTCTCGGCTCTTGGCTCGGAGTGTAAGTTCAGCGGAATCTTGTGCAGGGAGATGCTGATCATTTAGCGACTCGCGACGCGTGACGGTGTGGTTCCAGAACCGACGTCAGGAGCGGAAGAAGCGAGAGGAAGAGCTCGCCAAAGTTGGCACAGAAGACCCCTCGACAGCCACGAACGCTTCGTACCGCTCAAAACGCGGGGTGTTCGATCCCGCAACGGGCAAGTACCGCCCCGTCTCGGCCAGCCTCATTCGTCCACCGACCGCGGCCCAACAAGCCGTTGTTGACCGGATAATCTGTGGCACAATCGAGCGGGACATCCCCGTCGAGGCGCCAAGCGGGCATCGACCGCCGCCGCCTCCCGCTCGCCAGTACCTCGAAGAACCTGATCACGCCAAGCTTCGCGCTCTTCAGCGCCCGCAGCTCTACCGCCAGCCAAGCGGATCTCTCGAGCACCTAATGGGCGTGCGGGATCGCGACTTCGGGGCGGAACGTACTCGGACTCGCCTGCCCCTGCCTGTTCGGCTCCCGGACGAGCCAATGCTCAGGAACGACTGCCTCGTCTCCCTCATGTCCAGTGACGCGCCTTCAGACCCCGCCGCCCCACTCGAGGATGATGAGGACGTGGCGACTGAGACCGATACCGACGGTGAGGACGGCAGGCCGCATGGCCGATCCGCCTCCGCCTCTGCGGAACATCGGCCGATCAAGCGTATGCGGACAGATCGAGGCCAGTCGAGCCTCGGTCACGGACGGCCGCCTCTTCGCCGCGCTTACACCGAATTCGGTCGTGCTTCGTCTCGCGACCTGATCTCGAGCCTAAGCAGGACGAACAGCCTCGCCGCTTATGCGCTGTCCCTTCCACGCGCCACCTCGTACCAGACCCACGAGACCAGCTCGTTCCGGCCTGGTCTCCTGGACCGACGGTACGCTTCAGCACAAGGCACTCCGTCTCGGGCCGGCGACACCCGTGGCACATCGTCATCCCGAGCAGCGCGAGACAGCTACTTCCGGTCGGAATCATATGATCTCTCGCCCACGACGAGCACCAGCGCTGGCACAGTACCTCCCACTCCAGGATTCGGGCGATCCGTCAGTTTCTCGTCAGGCACTTCCGGACGAGCGATGACTCCCCGATCCGCGGGGATCCGAGATCCCGCCGATGTGGCTGTCGTGTCCTCGCCTACCTCGGGGTACGAGCAGTCTCGCTGGACGTCCGGTCAAGCCGCAAAGAGCGCGACTCCAACAAAGCAAGGAGCAGGCGAGGATGGAGATGACGTTTTTGCAGCAGAGAGCCTGCTTTGGCTGCGGCAGGGGACCATGTAGTCTGGAAAGAGTGGTTAAATAGGTTGCTAGAATAGCAAAGATGGCATGTGTCTTGTGTGCCCGGCTCCCGATCAGAGTGTCCCTGTGACGCGGCTGACTTTTTTTTGATCCCGTCGGAATAACCCTGCGCGGAGACCCTTTGGTCGAGTTCCCACGTAAACAAACCTGCCGTCATTCAGCGAAAGCAGAGGAGGAGAAGAGGAGGATGGTCGTGTTGGTCCAACTATCTACGCCCATTCCGCATCGTCAACTCCTTCCGACAGGGGCCTCTCTTCTAGCTATACATATACTCGTGTTGACACCCGCTGAGAACATGGACCTGTTCGAGGCGTAACCCGTCAGAAGGCATATCAACGACACATCGCGCATGTCGTTTTCTCCGACCAAGCAGCAACGCACTTTATCGCGGCAACCGTCTTCACCTTCCCTGGCTGTCGGTTTACCCCCGGAGCTGCCCAGCTCCAGCGTCATGGCTCCTTCCTCTCCGCAGAAGAAATTGAAGAAGCACCGCAAGAAGAACAAGAAAGTCCACCGAGGCGACGTAGAGTCGTCAACCGAGTCCGACATGTCGAGCGTATTTGGCGGAGGCGAGAGCGAGGTCGACTGCGTCGGCGAACCTGGCATCGTCGCCAGCTCGTCTTCGTCTACTATCCACGGAACGCCCAAGCGCAAGGTCATTGGCGTCATGGACGTACCAAAGACCGTCGCCGTCGAGCGGACAAAGAAGCGCGAAGATCTGCAAGCGCGATTGAAGGGTGCTGCCATCGGAGGCATCACAAAGAGTCGATCGACCGGCGACGGTCTGAGCGCAGCGGCTGTGCCGGATCTGTTCGAACAGGGCTATGAGGGGGGCGGCCCGTCAACGGCTTTCGCAGGCAAGTTGGCGAAAGCCGGTCGGATGTCTGGCGCCCACGGCCCCAAGGCCAGCGACAAAGTGCTCGTATGCGTTCGGTGAGTCACTCCTTCAATCTGTCGGGTGTATATCTGACAAGATCAGAATCAAGCCTACCAGCTCGGCCTTCGCCTCGACATCGTACGAGCTGACACCAACGTCCCTCACCCTCGCCGACTCGCACCCGAACGTATTGAAGAGGGGAGGCAAGGCGGGCAGGGAGGACGAGTACACGTATACCTTCGGTACGTATCGTCACACCGCTGCTCTTGTCTCGGATGCTGATGTGACAGACAAACTTCTGCAGCAGCCAGAAGTTACGCCGCACCTCTATGCTGAAAAGATCGCTCCTCTCGTGGACAAAGCCATGCATGGGTTCAACAGCACTATCTTTGCGTGAGTCTGTCGCAATTCGCGGCGAAGGCGGAGTCGGAGCTCAGATCGACAGGTATGGTCAGACCGGCAGTGGCAAGTCATACACTATGGTACGTCATGCACGGGTGGCCCCCGGTCTCGCTCATCGACATAGACTGGGACTGCGTCGGAACTCGGTATCATCCCTTGCGCTGTCGACGGCGTGTTCGACGCCATCACCGAGGTATGCCCCAACGCATCATCAGTTGACAAGCTGCTTACCATCAACAGGAGACGGATCGGGCATATCTGCTGCGGGTTTCGTATATCGAGATCTACAACGAGACCCTGCGCGACCTCCTCAATCCCAAGAAAGGACCGATGAAAGACGACGAGAAACCCGCTATCCACTTCAACAAGGTGCGCCGAATCCACACTTCCCCGCTCCCAACACTGACCTCGGTATAGGGGAAAGTCTGGGTAGAGCCATTAGTCGAGGAGATCGTGTCCACGCCGCAGGACGTGGTCGATCTTCTGGAGAAGGGCAACGCCAGTAGAAGAATAGGAGCGACGGACTGGGTACGTTGGCGAAAAATCTGCTCTGCACATAGGCTCATGAACGGCAGAACGAGCGGTCATCTCGGTCACATACCGTATTCACAATCGTTATCGAGTCTAGGCCACGAGACGGTCTGGGTGATCATGACATCCGACTCTCGCGAC
This sequence comes from Cutaneotrichosporon sp. M94-02A, assembly GCA_037040355.1. Classification (NCBI taxonomy): domain Eukaryota; kingdom Fungi; phylum Basidiomycota; class Tremellomycetes; order Trichosporonales; family Trichosporonaceae; genus Cutaneotrichosporon; species Cutaneotrichosporon sp. M94-02A. The sequence continues at coordinate 141,097 of JAXQGU010000054.1, forward strand.
TGGTGAGTCATGCGCATTTGAACGAGACGGTGAACGGTATTGACGCTGTCAGAACCTGATTGTGAGGAACAAGAAATCGCTGATGCAGTGCGGTCGAAGCTGATTGTGACAGGACCTGGCCGGTTCCGAAAAGGCTGTCAGCGACCTCGAGCGTCGTGGGGAGGGAAAGCATATCAATCAGAGGTAAGGATACGCCATTTTAGCGAGCAGAGTTCACCACTGACAATTTAGTCTTCTTGCTCTGCGGGAAGTCATCAACAAGCTTACGGAGAAGAAGCGGTGAGCCCCGTCAGTTTCGATTCCAAAGCACAGGTCACTGAGCGCTGCCAGGTCGCATATTCCTTACCGCAATTCGAAGCTTACGCATCTGCTCGAGAACGCGCTCGGGGGTGACTCAAACATCTGCGTTATCTGCACCATTTCGGCGGAGGAGGAGCACTGCTCGGAGACGCTCGAGACACTGAAGTTCGCTGGTCGATGCTCTCAGGTCGAGACGAAGGCGAAGAAGAATGTCGTATGTCGCCGCCATAGATGTTCTGACTTTCGCTCACAACCTCAGCTTCAATCATCTGAGCAGGCCTTGATCCGGGCAAAGGACCAGGAGATCGATGATCTGAAGCGACGACTGAAGGCTATCGAGGGATCTGGCCACCGCGAGTCGCTTGCGTCTGAGGCGGCTGATACGACATTTGAGGTATGTTGGCATGACAAGAGACCCTCCAGCCCTGCTCACGCAGCACAGCTGGCAGAAAGTGTGGCGGAACTGGAGGCCCGCAAGGCCCGCTTGACTGCCAAGCTTGCGAAGCTGAACGGCGAGATCCTCACCTCCGAGCTGCCTCGAAGCGCGTCTGGGCTGCCTACCTCTCCCGTCAGGCCGAAGCGGCGCCGCATTAGCGACTTCTCCACAATGGTCGGCTTGGGCACTCCTCGGGCGAAGCTGGGCGGTGACCGAAGAGCCGTCAGTGGAATGCCTCGACTCATCGAAGATCCATATGCGTCTATGCTTGGAGGCCCGATGGATATGGCCGGTGCAGATGCCAAGGTACGTAGCGAACCCTCGGACAGGACAAGCCGTGCTGACATGTGCAACCAGCTGTTTGACCATGATCGCGTTATCGCCGGCTTGCGCAGAAGCCTGGCTGCGAAGGAGCAAGAACTCGCGCAGGTCACTGGCGACCTTGCTGCATTGCAAGCTCAAATCACGGACACTGCAGCGGAGCACGATGCCGCCCTGGGAGAATTCCACGTAAAGCTGGAGTCCACGCGGGCCGAGCTGGTCTCGACCATCGACGACAAGAACAGCAAGATCGATCAACTGGAGAGTGCGATCCTGGAGCTCCGGCAGAGCAGGGAAGACCTGGCTGTGGAGGACCAAGTGCGCTTCGATGCCCTCAAAGCCGAAATGGCGGCTTTGACGGCAAGGCTCGAGCAGGAGACGGCCGAGCGGGCGCAGAAGGGCGATGAGCTTGAGAAGCTTGCTTCGGCGCGAGATGAGGAGGTTCGGAAGATGCTTGAGCTTCAAGCCAACTTGGCCGACCTCGAGCTCGAAAGAACCAACCTCACCGAGGCGTTGTCTGCCGCACAGTCGGAAAAGCAGAAAGCGGATCGCCTGCGCCTTGAATCTGCTCAGGAGCTCGAACGGCATCAGCAGGCGACCTTGTCCACGCAGGACGAGAGCCTGGCCGAGCTTCGCGCTGAGCTGGCACAAGCTCGGGAGGATGTCGAGCGGCTGGAGGCGGACAAGGCCGCTGCCGCCAAGAAGCTCTCCGAGGAGTGGATCATGCGAGAGGAACTCCGGACAGCTATGGAAGTCGAGCGACGGCGGGCCGAGCAGGGCGACAAGGCGCTCGAAGCGTTCAAGGCCGCTTCTATCGGCAACGAGGCCGCCACCCAAGAGCTTCGGCTTCAGATGGCAGAGCTCGAGAATCGACACAAGGCCGAACTCGCTGCGCGCGCGGAGAACGATACATCTGCCAAACTGCAACATGAAATTGACGAGATCAAGACCCGTACCGACTCTGCGATCGCCTCTCTTACGCTTGAGCTCGGACAGGCTCGTCAAGAGGCCGAGAAGTCACGACTACACTACGAGGCCGATCTCTTGGCGCTGCGGGAGACCCACACGAAGGAGTTGGCGGAAGCCCAGGCCGCTCGTGGAAGCTCGGACGAGGATCTCGTGAAGGCTCGGGACGAGTCGCTACACGTCACTCAGGAGCGAGACGCTCTGCGCGCGCAGATCGAGGATCTCAACAGAGCACGCGAGACTTCGGATGAAGCCCTCGCCAAGGCTCAGGAAGAGGCGCTACACGCGGCTCAAGAGCGCGATACTCTCCGCCAACAAGTCGAGGATATCAGCAAGATCCGTGACGAGCTGCAAGCCGCTCGGGGGTCGGACGCAGACGCAAAGCGGCAGACGGAGGAGAGGCTTCAAGAGGCTCTTGAACTTGGGCTCAAGCACGATGCGAAGCGGATCGAGCTCGAGACAAGAATCGCAGCTCTGGATGTCGAAGTAGCGGCCTTGCGGGAGCAGAGCGTCGAGGCGTCCCGGCTCCTTGTCGCGAAGACAGCGGAGGCAAGCGACCTCGCAGATAAGCTTGAAGCCGTCCGAACATCCTCAACAGAGCTCGAGCAAGAGGTCACGGAAATGCGATCAGATCTCGCTGCCAGGGATGCGGCCGCTACGGCTACGAATGCTGAGATCGACTCGCTCAAGGCATCTTTGGAAGAGGCCAAGAAGCAGGAAGAGCAGCTGCGCGACGAGAACTCTCGACAAGCAGCTGCCCACAGCGAAGTCGTCACCCAGATGGAGTCGCTCCAAAACCAGCTCAAGGCAATGCCCACCGACGAGGTCGTCACAGACCTCCGCGCTCAGCTCGAGCAGAAAGCAGCTCAGTGCACGTCCCACGCCGCGACTATCGACACCTTGAAGCAGACTCTATCGGCGATCGAACGGTCGCTTAGCGAGGAGCAGCAGCGCTTTGCCGAGGTCGACGCACAGCGGAAAACTCTCGCAGACGAGATGGAGACGCTGAACGAGCGGCTATCCGCCATGCCGTCTTCCGATGCCATGGACAAGCTGCAATCCGACCTCGACAATGCCACCCAGCAATTGGCTTCAACCGAGAGCTCGCTCAAGAGCCGGTCAGAGGAGCTATCTGCCGCTTTGGCCGAGAGAGATGTCGCCAATGACAAGATCGTTAAGACGGAGGCGGAACTTGCCACCGCCCGAGAGGAGATCTCTTCGCTTGCAGCAACCAAGACCGCTACCGATAGCGAGCTCGCGGCCAAATCCGCTGAGCTGACATCGATCCGAGCGCGACTGTTGGAAGTGGAGGGATCGGTGGACGACCGTGACAGAGCACTTGCAGAGCAGCGAGGAGAAGTTCAGCGCCTTCAGACGACGATCTCCGAACTCGAGTCAACGCGCGCCAAGCTTCAAGACTCTGACCAAGCACTTCTCGATGTCCAAGACAAGCTCGCAAGCGCCGAAGCCGAACGGTCAGCGGTTGTGTCCCAGCTCGAAGTCCTCAAGGGCGACAACGCGAGGCTACAAGCAGCGATCGAGGTAGCGCCGACCTCTGATGCGATGGGCAAGCTCGCTGCGGAGCTCGACCTCGCCAAGTCAGCAGAAAAGTCCACGGCGGAGCAGATCGAGTCGCTGCGGGAACGCAACAAACACCTTCAAGAAGAGATCGCCAGACTGGTTGCGGATCTAGACGCACTGCCAAAGGCAGATCACCTTAAGGATCTCGAGACGAAGCTGGCGATTGCACAAGCCGAGACGACTTCGACCACGGAGGCACTGACTGCCGCCGAGCAGACCATCGGAAACCTCGAAGCCGAAACGCTCGACCTGCGACGTACCATTCAGAGCCTGCCGGCGCAGGCAGCGTTTGACGCACTCACGAAGGACCTGGAAACCGCCAAATCGAAGGCGGGAATCAGCACCAAGAAGCTGGTCGAGATGGAGAAGGAGGCTCATGGGCGGCGGGACGAGATCGCGCGGCTGAAGAGCCAATTGGCGTCCAAGCCGGATGACGCGGTGATCGCAGAGCTCCGAGCCGCCTTGCAAGCTGCTCAGGCAGAGATCGTACAGCTTCGCGGCGAGGTGGAGAGGCTTGAGAAGGAGATTGAGGAGAAGCAGGCGGTCATCATGGAGCAGAAGACCAAGATCGCCGCCTGGCATGAGGTGCGTTGCACCACTACATTGACAAGCCCTTGACTCATCCCCTACAGGACCTCGAAGCTCAGAAGGAGCTCGTGCGCAAGCTCACGGCTGATCCTGGCGCGTCGCCCACCAACTCGACCCCTGGCTCGCGACACGTCAAGACCCGATCCCTGCACGTACCCCTTCGTTCGCACGAGTCTCCTCCGGCGTCGCCGTCGGCGGGTCTCATGAAGGGCAAGGCGTACATGTCGTCGACTTTCACCGCCGTCAATCTGGCACTGCCTAGCATGACTCGAACGCTTCAGCGATCAAATCTCAACCTGGCCGCGATGGACAGTCCCGGACCTCGCCCCGCCTCGCCAGACAAGCCGAGCCCTCTTCCGAGGCATCCAAGCCAGGCGAGTAACGCCACTGCACGGAAAGCGCGACGAGTGACCATCGAGCACGATATCGAGACACTGTCAGGTAAGTGTTTGCGAGCGAACTCTGAGATCCAGGCTGATCAGGGCAGATACAAGTCGTGTACTGCGAGCAAAGAAGATTTTCGATTCGCCAGACAAGGTGCCGAGTCCGGCTGATATGATGCCGAAGCGGAGAAGAGCGTGATGCTGTCGGTGATGCGAGAAGGACGCTTGGACATTCTGTACATGTAGCAATATAGGGTAGTTATAAAGCTGGTAATACAATGAAGGGATATCATAGCACTTCGAGCCTTGCAACGACGCCGTCCATATGAGCCTTCAGGGGCACGGTCATGTGGTCGGCCACGCGGACACTGTTTGCACTGCGGGGTCTGTCAAAGTGATTCGGGTTGTGGCTGGCCCGGACTGACCATAGCTTTGACGACGATTGCTAGCCCGCAGGTACCCGTTCACCAGACCTTGCTAAGGTGGTGTCAGGCCCGATGACATGCAAGGCGGGCCGGCCGGACATACCCATTGCTCAGCCGACATCTCGCCTGGGCCGTCCGTCGCAGATGTGGCATTGGGTGTATTGGGCTGGGCATCCGCGCTGTGCGTTAGGCAGAGTCTGCCGGGCCTGGAAGGGTCTGCACGAATACATCTGACAGTGATTGGGGACCTACCTAGTCAGCCAGACATACGACCCATTGCTCACCCTATCATCCGACCGTTGGACTGCGGACGGGCCTGCAACCACTCTGCAAACCGACGCACGAGCACCCTCTGACCCTCAAACATCGCCTCGGCGAATCGCGCCTCGACGTCTTGCTTGGCCGCCTGCTTCATCCTGTGACGAAGGTGTTCTCGCCCAATCTGCGATGTCCGAGCATGTGCCTCACCCACTGCTGCCGCAGCGAAGCGTTTGATCTCCTCTGCGCAGATCTGAAGATCTCGGTCGGCTCCAGCGAGATCCGGCAGGCAGTCGAGGGAGACCTCATCGCTCTGGCTGATATCTGCCCCTCTCTTGACTCTGGCCGGGGACGGTCCCCCGGTTACCGCAGCGCGGATCAAGCTGCTGACGCTGGTTTTCCGCATCCTGGGAATCGGTCGCACAGATTCCTGTGACTGTCGTTCTCCGTGATGAGCGGCGTCTAGGGTGAAGCCGAGCAGCTTCTGCAGCTCCTTGAGAGCCGCGTGCGCGTCAGCGTCGGGAACGTGGTCGAGCCTTGTTGGTGATCGAGTCGAGCGGACGATCAGGAACAACCCTCGAGCTTGTCGGAACTTCGGAGGTAGAGTGAATTCGCGGACGTAACGTTGGAGTTCTTCGCACCCCTCGAGAGTACGCTTGACCAGCGTCTCGTTGATGCGTCTGTGAGTGAAATGTCCGCGGATGGCAGAGGCTCCACGACGAAGTGATCCTTGAGCATCCTTCAACATCAGCCCGCGGGACGGGTCTTGGGGGTGATGAGCCGAACTTACGGGAATCGGGCCACAAGAACCGACGTGGCATGCTCCGCAGCACACCGCCTCCAACCAGTCTCCATTCGAGCTAGCCTATCTTTCAGGCGGCCTTTCTCCCACTTGGCTTTGTGGCTCATGTGCTCGGTGTACTCCGCCAACATACGGGTCCAGACGGTGACGGCTTGTCGATCGAGGAGGCGACTCGAGCACAGAAAGGCGATCGTGTCCAAGTCAGCCTGCGGTGATACACGTGGCTGGTGTTCGCTGGGGTATCAGCGAATACAGAGACGTCAGCTGACGATTCACTTGAGTAGTGCGAGGAGACGAGTTGAGCTGAACGACTGAGTGGTGAATACGGCATTGTCATCTACCCTGGCTGTTGGGTCGCCTGAAGCGTGAGCTGACGCTTGTTGAACCGCCGGCGGGCCCCCGCTCCTCTAAAGATGTAAGCCATGAAGCGGAGGGATTCGGCACTTTGCAGCGTACTTCACCCACTTGAATCCGAGTCGCAATGGGTGGCAAACCGCCGTTCGGGTTGCGCGCCAGCGGACACGGATCATGCTCCTGGTAAAGCGGAGGAGCACAGGACATATCGCACTGTGGGACAGGTAGTGGGATGAACGATGAGAAAGAAGAATATAAATTCACAGGCAGCGGGGCGGCTCAGCCAACCTCTGCTCACATCATCGATATGGCATGGGGCTTTCCCATGTTCCCACACCACCCAACGAGCAGGAACTGCGAGGGACTAGCGTGATCGTGACCCAATCAATAGCCCTACCGCGGAATGCGACTTCTACGAGCTCTACAAGCAGATTCCGAGCTCGCAAAGATTGACGAACCCCCGAGATCCGGTCGACGTTGCCGATCTCGATACAGAGACCGAAGAAAAGGTAGCAGTGAGCTTCATGAGATGACTCTCAGAATACTGTACACTGTACAGGACTATGTTTGCCCCGATGATCAACTTTGTCTGGCCTGATATGCACAAACAGTACAGAGCAGCACTATGCACATCAAGCCCTCGTCTGCCACGTGACTCAGGCTGCGACCTTGTTCCGGGGCGACCAAGCTCTGGCAAGGCCTACCGAGCTGGATGAGGCGGACTATCCCAGGCGTAGAAAGGGAAGACTTGGTGGGTGAACTGCTTCAGGCCACGAGCCATCGCGGCCGAACCTTTGTACCGGCGCTGTCTTCGCTTACCCGCAGCTTCGCCGTCGTGACCTTCGTTCTGGCTCCGTGTGCGCTGCGTCACGAGCACGCAATACTATGTACAGCCAGCCAGCCTTCTCCCTTCATTACTTACCGACCCGTGGACTTTCCTTCCACGATCAGCTTCAGCACGGCGTCGTCACACCCACTTGTTGCTCATGATCCTTTGACTTTGTGCCTCGTCGTATGAAGGGTGGCTTCGTGCCTCGACCGTGCACCCTTCCCCCTCTGGGGCGATCCTCAGTAGAGAACTGGATACAAACGGGCATCGCAATCGCTACCGGAACCGTCGACTGTATGTTCTCAACTACCAAGACCGTATCTCTTGCCCGCTGCCCAACCAATTGCTTACAGCAGGCTCACTTGCCCTGATGGACACCGACACAGAAATGACGGGATATAAGGAAGGCTACGTCCCACAGCACGGCGTCTCATCACGCCTTTTGATCCTTCCCGAGGAACTGATAGCGAGGATCATCGAGGAGGTTGCTCAGAGCACGGACCAGCAGAACAAGGAGCCGTCGAGCTCGACTGAACAAGGCAGCGACAAAGCGAACAAGGACATGCTGCAAGTGCAGCTTACTTGCAAGAAGCTGCGGAGAATATCAGATCCATTGGCCTTTGCGACCGTGCGGCTGTCATGTCACGCGCTGGACACGCGTGGATACGTGCCGTCGCGGATCAAACGATCTGTGTCCACGCTGATCCTTGACCACCAAGAGATTCTCGGGGCGACGACCGAGCGGGAGACCAACGCCGATCTGTCCAACGGAGCAGAGGAGTGGTCCGAAGTCCGAAACGTGTTCATCACAGCCAAAATGACTGAAGAAATGTCGCGAAACATCTCCGAGGATCGACAGTCGGCCCCTACTTTCGAGACGGAGGCGGAGGATGACAGTTGGATAATAATGCATCCTGCCCTGTCGCTGCTGCAGAAGCTTGAGCATCTGACCTTCCTCAATCTTGACGGCGTTGACACCGATGACGGCGTGAGCAGAACCATGGGCAATATTTTGCAACCTGCGACTCTCGACCATTTGCAGAATCTCAAACACGTAGTACTCGGCCTGAGTTGCCGGTTCGCTCATGCTTTGGTGCAGATCGCGCCTCAGAAAACTTCGACTGACGCCAACCCTGACTTCGAGGTGACCTATGTGTACAGAGAATTGGGCCACGCGGCCATGGCGCATCGCGCCATGGCGGCCTTGAATCAGAGTATCCGTAAGGTATTGAGCAGTCCAAGCACCAGAATGGTACGGATTATCAACTCGTCGTATATTCTCGGCGATCTGGCCGCTGAAGAGACTCTACCCGATTCGCTGGGCGATTACCGGACGGAGAACGGGGTGCGGCAGGCACTCGAGTCACCTACCGACCTTCGCGTAAAGACAGACGAGCCGATCGGCAGAGCTGTCGGCGCTGGCGACAAGCATCGCGTGCGATGGTTAGATGCCTCGACGGCGGAACCAGGGGAAATCTCGGCCCTCATCGACGTTCCGCCACCGAGAGTCATCTCCGATCGAGAAACCGTCGATCCGAACAGCACATTGACGGGACTCATGCTCGGCGATGAGTCAGTCGGTGCAGATCCTAGTGGGACCTCCGGTGGCAGCCTCTATCCTAACCTGCTGCGGCCCGAGGATATGAGTGACCTGGATTGACCGAGACCGCGGATCTCTCCCCACCCTCCTCTTGTTTTCTGTTCTTATCGATCACTTTTTCTGCGCAGATACAGGACGCTCAGCGAGCCGCAGCCTCCCGTACCGGCCTTCATGGCCTGCGGCTGACAGAGGCAGTCCGGTGTATATGCAGTAGTGGCTGACTGTAGTCTTTTCATTTTTTCGCATTGTGCATGTGTTCACCTTGCCATTAACGGCACTCGATGTCCTTGTCACCCATGAGGCCGCTCGCGAGGAGGCGGTCGCGCTCGATTGGCCTACCTACCTCAGGGACGGTCTAAGTGGCACCTTGATCGCTCCGGTCTTGTACATATATGCGAACTCGAGTATAGTAGTATGTAAGATACAGCGCAGATCCTGACGGGCAGGCGAAAAGGGCGAGAATTCGCCCTTGATGCCCTGTTCTTTCTTACCTTACAGAACTGCACCTGCTCCTCAAGAGGGGATCGAAGCGGGCAGTTATCGGGTACTGGGAGATTTAACGGGCCAGAGATAACGTAGGCAGGTTTCATAACGCTACCTGAGGATGACTCCGGTACGTAGCACCTCGAATCACCCGCTTGCGCTGCGAGGTGATGAGCCGGGCTCTTGACGTGCCACGTGATACTGTATTTACACGCAGTACTGTGCTGCTCTGGCATTCTGAGCGCGACGGGATTGCTCCTTTTCGAGACACAGAGAGTGACGGCTCATGCGGGCTGGCACGGAATCAATCTTGAAGATCTTTGGCCGCAGGCCAATCAAGGGGATGCGGCTGTCAAGCTGTTACAGGCAGTGGGCCTTGTCCCACCACAAATGCGGCCCTTTGTACGGGAAACCAATCCGCCCGAAAGGCTGGCGTGAGATTGTCTGTTACCTGAACCTTTACCTGGTCCCCTGGTAGCGCTCGCCATGGTCAGGGAGCCCCTTTCAGCTCCTCGCAAAGAGGTGAACTTCCTTTTTTTTTCACTCGACTCCTTCTACGCGAACGTCACATCATCTACTTGGTCATGATCCTTTCGCAGTGCATTCCGTTGAGTGGTTGGAGGTCCATTGCCCTGTTCAGGCGCCGTTCCTGCCTTGGCTGCCATTTCTCAGTACAAACACAGCACATAGACGCTACGATCGCCACCAGTACCAGCTTCTACGCTTTTCCGTAGCCCCACCCATCTCTCGCCATAACTGCGAGGTCAGACCTTTCCCCCATTTACAATTGAAAGATACCGAGCAGCTCACTGGAGCTGGGGGGAGCTCCGCTGAACAGCCCGACTCATCACGCCTTCTGTCGCTGCCTGAGGAGCTGATAACGCAGATCGTCGAGTTCGTCGCTTGTGGCAGTGTGTCGCAAGAGAAACGCGCGCCGGGTACCGAAGAAGGAGGCACCGGCAAAGACGACAGTGATATGCAGTCGTTGCTGTACTATACACTTGTAGGAAACTTCGGAGGATATCCACGCCAATGGCCTTTGCGACCGTAAGGTTATCGGATTATGCGCTGAAGCGGCGTCAGCCTTTGCCGTCTACCATCAGCTCCCATGTAACCTTGCTCATGCTGGACCACCACCAGGATTGGTCGCTGCCCATTGAAGACGACGTCGAGGTCGATATGTCCAGAGGTGCAGACGCATGGCGCAAGGTTCGAACCGTGTTTGTCACCTACGCTATGACTTTGGAGATGTCGGAGCAGGTGACTCAGAGTAAAATGTATCCCGGGTTCGAGTCGAAATGCTTGATATCTCGGCTTCCTGCTCTTTCGCTGCTGCAGAAGCTCGAGCAGCTGACTCTCCTCCAGATTGACGGCATTGATGGTGTTGACTCATACGGCGATGTGAGCGAGAACGTGGGTAGTATCCTGCAGCCTGAAATTCTTGATTCATTGAAGGCTCTCAACCATGTCGTCTTGGGGCTCCACCGTCGATTTGCGCACGCCCTGTTTCGTATCGCGCCTCACAAGGCCGATCTCGATGTGACATACGTGTACAACGACTTCGGGCCAACGTGGAGAGCGGCCACTGCCGTGAGCTCTCTCAATACGAGTGTCGGCAAGGTGTTGAGCAGTCCGCGCACGAGGCTGATACAGATCATCAACTCATCGCACATCCTTGGGCATCCAGACGATCGACAGGCTCTTCGCAGCCCACTGGCTTTCTTAAAGGGAAAAGGCGGCGTGCAGCAGCTGCTCGAGTCACTGAGTCCCCTCTTTGTGGGGTCTGATGAGCCCATCGGCCAAGCGATTCTTCCGGGGGACAGGCATCGAGTTCGGTGGCTGGAATCGAAGTCAACGGATTGAGAGGATATTTGGGCTCTCATAGCCCTGACTCCGCCTGACAGTGCGTCGGATGGAGCTGAGGCTCAGCAATGACGCCTGCGGTCCGGAATCTTGCGGCCTCCGACAATGCCGGGGCACGCCCTTCCCAGTCGGTCTTTCTGAGAAAACTTCATTGCGTTCGTTTCCCCCCGTTCCTTGTCGTCCCTCTCTCCCTGGTGTCCCGGAGGAATATTCTCTCTCTGCGCTCGTATTTGTTCTTGATCAAGGCGCACTGGGGCGAGCGCTCGCCCCGTAAGACCTATGGGCTACTGAGGGATGTAGTCTTGTGTAGATACATGTACATGTCTGCATTGCCACTGTCCATTGACACCCGATGTCAGTATCCTCCGCGACGAATCCCGCGTGGGACCTACGAGGAAGCAGCCGCGGTCGGGTGAATACCCTCGATTGGGGTGCCCCTCATTTCTCGCGTGCTCTGGGTCTACAGATATTCGAGTACAAGAGTACAGAACAGTACGTCTCTTTCGTTGCCAGCAGTCCAAAGAGGCGGGAACTCGCCCCCCCCCCCCCCCCCCCCCCCCCCCCCCCCTCCCCTCCCCCCCCACCGGCGAACGTACT
>JAXQGU010000055.1:0-160445 GCA_037040355.1 Cutaneotrichosporon sp. M94-02A
CCTCGCCGGGAACTTCTGCGCGGGGTGGGGGGGGGGGGGGGGGGGCGCTCTCACGATTTGGTATGCTTCTTTGAGGAACGCCTGATCTCGAAGCTCGTCCTCGCTCCGCTCCTTCCCTTTACCCTTGCCTTTACTCCGGCTCCGGCCGCGACCATCAGGGGACTTGGACCGTTGAGACTTATCGGCTCCATCGGCCAGCAACGAGCGAAGCTCGGACGTTTTGTCCACAGACACCATGACAGAGGGCTTGGTCGTACGTGAGCAGCTGCTTTACTTGGGAGTTGACACGCAATGCGCCCTGCGAAGATGTAATGACTATAGAGGTACAAGAGGTCGTTGGTGATTGCCTGGAGTGACGTTTCGGGTCGTGCCTGATAGCCGTCCATTTGTTGCCAGATTCCGAACCATCTGCATTTCACAAGTTCCTTCAAGCTGTCCAGCTAGCTGCCGTCGGCTGTGTAAGCCTCGCATGCCTACGCGCAGGGGCAGTGCTAACTAGAGAAGCGAGACTATGGCCCCATCAAGAGGCGACGAGGTCTCCGTGCCGACCAAAGTGGTCCAGACGTGAGTCTTCCGCGGCGATACTTGGTGGAGGAACAAGCGGACCCAGTCTGACGGCCTGGCAGGTTGACCCACCCCGCGGCTGTCAATGTCGTGCGGTACAACCATGGTGCTAAATACGTCCTGACCGGCGGGTCCGACAGGACGATCAGGTTGTGGAACCCGGCGTCAGGCAAGGAGATCAAGAAGTACGAAGGCCACGGGAGGGAGGTGCTCGCCTTGGACATGTGCGTCGTACTCGCTACAAGTGGCAAGAGCGCACCAGCTGACGAGGAGCAAGCTCGCATGATAATGCGCGATTTGCATCCTGCGGCGGGGACAAGCTGGTGTTCGTTTGGGATGTCGCGTCAGGCAATGTGCTCCGCAGGCTTCAAGGGCATTTCGGGAGGATCAACGCCGTGGCTTTCAACGGCGACGCACAGGTCCTCGCGACGGGTGAGCATCTATGAGCGCTTTCGTGGGCCTGCTGCATCAGTCCCTGACCCATTTAGCTGGCTTTGACGCCAAGGTCATGCTATGGGACATGAGGTATGTCCCAAATTCAACCAGCCTCGGCCCGATGCGCTGACTCTGGCCAGAGCTGTCTCCCGCGATCCAATACAAACGCTCAAAGACGCGACTTCATCCATCACCTCCCTATCGGTGCCGAGCTCCGTCCCGAGCATCACGACGGCCTCGTCAGATGGGCACGTGCGGACATACGATCTTCGCCTGGGCAAGACGATAGAAGACCTGCTCGGCCCGGCGGTACTCTGTGCCATACCCTCGCGCCAGAACCCGCGCGAGAGCTACCTCGCCATGACGGGCGACGGGAAGCTGCGGATCATGGATAATGGCAACGGCGGGTGTCTCCAGACCATCCAGATGAATAACTGGTCAGGAGATAAAGGCGGTGCTGGCGGAGGCACCAGCGGTCGTGCCGCCGGACGCTGCGAGTGGGGGTACGGGGAGGCGAGCGTGCTTGCCGGCGACGAGGACGGGCGTGTCTGGGCGTGGAATGTCCTCACGGTGAGTCAAGCTTTCACCTCGAAGAAGGCATAGACTGATGAGTTCAGGCAAAACCGCTCGACGCGTCACCACCTAGAATGCACAAGAGGGCTGTGACATGGCTGGAGATGAATCCTAATGGCAAAGAAATGGTGACCAGTAGTGCGGGTGAGTACCCCATGAACAGCCCGGCGGAGGAGTACTTACGCACCCAGACGGCACTGTCAAGGTCTGGCAGAAGGCTTAGAGGCGGCACAGCGTGAGATTGGCTCTCGGTCGCCAAGACCAAACGGTGATAAATATGGCATTCGCGGACACGCGGCAGAAGGAGACGGTATGGCGCGCTTCTCGGCCACCCGGCGATCGGCTTAGACCGGCGCGGAAATGTCCCCGCATGGTGACCGCCATGCGCATCCGCACAGTACGTCCTGTATGCAGTAGTAGGGCACGCCCTACTGTTGGCGTGCTTCATGCCGCGTGGTCGGATGCACAGCTTCGCAAACCTCAGCGCATCGGGTGAAACCCCGGCGATGCGGCCATATCCGAGATAAGTCGGCCAGACGCGTGATTGTCGTCCGACCATGGTGTGTCCGGTTCATAAAGTGCTTCGCCAGACCATCTGTCCTGTGCATCCCTCCTCTAGCATTGTCGCCCACCACGGCACCGAGCACAATGCTCGCGATCAAGGTGGTCCCATATGACCCGGCGTGGCCATCCCATTTTGAGCGGATCAAAGGCGAGCTTGCGGAGATCCTGGGCCCCGTGCCTTACCTCTCCATCCAGCATGTGGGCAGCACATCTGTCCCAGGCCTTGCTGCCAAGCCCGTCATCGACATTGATATCGTCGTAACGCCCGAATGGTTCCCGTCGGCTGCTGGCCGACTGGGTAAGAACGGGCACACATATAATCCTGAGAACAAGGGGATGGACCGGCTGTCGTTTCGGTACGACGCGCACGCGCACGATCCAGGCGCGAGCCGGCCGACAGAAGACGGCGATATTCGCAGACAAGTTTACCTCGTCATGCCTATCTCGAAGCAGTTCACCGGCCATATTCTCGTGAGGCACGTGCTGAGGAAAGACGCGGCCCTCAGGGAGGAGTACGGCAGGCACAAGCTCGAGCTCGCTCAGCGAGAGCACGAGAGTATCGGCATGTACGGGTACGCCAAGAACGACGTGCTCGCCAAGGTCCGCAAGCAGGCGGATGAGGATTCAGAAGCTTACGCGGAGCTCGAGAGGATCAAAGCGGGTGAGCAGCGGTAGCGCGAGGTAAGTCATCAGGGTGGATCTGGACAGGGGGGCACTACCCATGAGAGGGGGCCTCACCTAGAAGACAGACGGACACTTTCGCAGCATAGACATGTACGTAGAGGATGACATACATACAGGGCTTAGCGCCAGTTGTGGTTAGCCATGCCGCCCTGCTCGATCGCAAACGCCACCGCCACCTTGGCGAACTGCTTCATGTGCTGCGGCGATCAGCGCGACTCTGCTCGTCAATGAAAGAGGCCTACCTCGTAGCTGAACTCGCCGACATCGGGCGAAATGACTGTCCGGTCGAGGACTGGGTAGTAAGCCGCTACTCGACCCGCAGGACTCACCTGTGTGCGGGAACGGAAGCCAGCCGCCTTCGGCCTGGTCGCCTTCCACGATCGACACGGCGGGGAACCCGTGTCTCGTCCACGCCTGGTGGTCCAGGCCTCGCCCGCTGCTCTTTCAGTACAATCACGCTTGTTTGAGCTAGAGATCACCTACACCATGCCAGAGAACTTGACGCCGATGTCGACGTACTCCTTGGCGAGCTTGCTGACCCACTTGTTGAGGCTCTCTGTCGCACCGACCTCGATGAGGTTGATCGCAGGTGTGGAGTTAGCCTTGACGAACGCGGTTTCGTCGACATTGAGCACCGCGCCGACATTCACGCCCCTGTTCCGGTAGTCCTCCGCGACGTCGCTCGCTCCAAGCAGGCCGGCTTCCTCCCCTGCCCACCAGTGGAACTCGACGGGTCCGCGCGTAGGCTCGTATCCGACATGAACGAGAGTGCGGAACGCCTCGAGGATCGTGGCCGTGCCGGACCCGTCGTCGTCCGCTCCCGGCGCATTCAGCAGCGGGAAATAATAGTTGACGGAATCGGGATGCGCCCCGATGATCGTCACTGGCTGTGAAACGTTTCGCGGTCCGGAAGGCGAGAAGCGAGCGATGATGCTGTTCTGTGGGAACCTGTGCGGGACTTGCTCGACGGACAGCCGGCACGATGCCGGTGCTTTCCGTACGACCTGTCCGCGTCAGACTAGGTCCGGACCGTGGCCAGCACCTACGTCTAGGATCTCGTCAAAGAGCCATCTCTGGGACTTGACACCAGTCTCGGACGTGTACAGGCGGTTGTAGAACCCCGTGAACGTCTCGAGAAACTCGAACATGTTGGTCGTTGACAGGTGGGCCTGTACCGCGCGGACTTGTGCCTGGTGGGTGATATTCGGCAGACCTGCGTTCGTAAGCTTCAGTCACTTCGAGACCACTCACTGGGCGTAGCCTGATGATCCGGCTTTACAAGATCCCGTCCCGTCCAATCGATGAAATCGATGTTCGCCCTTCTGAGCCGAAGCTTGTCCCCCTCGGTTAACCACTTGGTCTGTCCGGATCCGCCCGGTCCGTCAAACACCTCCAAGTACCGCGGCTCAGCCAGGACGTCCTCCTGGGCGGGATCGAGCGCCAGCATGGCGTCGACGGGGTCTTCGTACTGCTTAAGCGCCGATAAGATCTCTCTCTCAGCATCGAAGTGGGCTAAGCCGACCGCGGCAGGGGTCTCGCCGAGCACATGCTGGTGAGACGCGCCGCGCGGGGCCGCCTCGGCGAGTGCAAGCAATGCCAGGATAGCGAACCCACTTGCAAACCTCATCGCGCACACGTTGAAAGCTCGCTAGCCAGAGGGCTCTGGTACTTGTACCACGACCAGGAAGAGAGTTCGGTCTAGCCCGTCGGTGATCTCCGATGGAGGTCAGCTTCATGCGGATGTGGTCGTCCTCCTGCCTTCGTCCTACAGCGGACTATATAGGTGACCAGCGCACGGCAAGATGCCTGCATCATAACCACCGAGTCATGAGAGAGCATCCTGTCATCATGTTGGCGTGTGACTCGAGCCTGAAGCGCGCCTGACCTACTGTTTGCTCAAGATGGAGAGTTGCCCCGGCGGAAGCAATTGATCAACCCCATCGATGATCTCATTCAAGTCAGGCACACCGGCTTCTTCAGGATGCCTGAGTGTTGTATACGGGCCAGATTGCTCGCAGCTGTTTCCCGGTCACCATCACGGCTTGTCAGAGTTGCTCTCTTATTGCTTCAGGTTCTCGCAGATCCGCAACGGACGAAAGATCTGCGATTACACTAGCGCCAAGCCGTTCTGGGTCGTACGAATCCGCAGCGAGTCCCACGGATCTGAGGCACACGAGACGTGCGCATCTACCGTCTTGCAGGCACCGGATCTCACAACGCCTGGGAACATGAAGCGACGGGCAAACGTTCTCCAAGCGCACTTGCCGCCGGTCTTGCGGGTGACGCTGCACACGCTCGCCCTTGTCGTCCTCATCGCTCTGGCGGATATATCCCTCCTGCTCGCCCTGCTCATCAAGCCGTTCAGTGAACGAACAGCATGGCGCCTGGCGTGCTGGACCGCGTGAGCTGGCATCCCTGAGTACGCGGTGAGTCTGGCTGACAATGCGCAGGGAGTCGTTCTGGGGATATATGCAGACCCACTGGGAGACGGACCTGAACGCCAGCTCGGCCATCACCGTTGAGGGCGATATCATTCCTCCGGGAGAGTCAGCTTTCGTGATTGCCGTGAGTTAGGAACAGGAGCTCGGGATGTTCTCGCTCATCTCGAGCCAGAACCATCAGGGCTTCAGCGACTTCTACCTCTCGCAGCATGTTGCCCGCAAGGCTGGCATGTTGGGGAGTTGCCGGTACTTTGTCAAGAAGGAGATTGTGTGGCAAATCCCTCTGTTCGGCTGGGCATTTTGGGTCAGTCATACCGTGTCTTTCTCACAGTATGCCCGAGCTGACGTCCGGCACAGGGCCTGGGCATGATTTTGGTCTCTCGCAATTGGGCAAGCGACTCTCGCCTGCTGGAGTATGTAAAGATGCCAGAGGACCCAACCTGTACTGACGCAGAGCAGGGAATCTCTTCAACGGGTCAAAGACAACAAGCACCCAATATGGATTGTTCTTTACCCCGAGGGTACCCGGAAAACAGCCAAGAAGCTGCTTCAGGTGAGCAGCTGATGTATCTTAGTCATGTCCTTGGCTGACCGTCCCAGTCACAGGCGTTCGCTCGGCAGAAGGGCCTAACAGAGCTCAAGCACGTGCTCTATCCCCGGACTAAAGGCTTTGTCGCCAGCGTGCAAGGTACGTGACGTTTTTAGTCTCACGCCGGAGCTGATCCGATAGCACTTCGCTCCTCACACGTCAAGCACGTCTACTCGCTGACGTTCCTGTACAAGGCGCCAGGACCCTCTGCCAAGCGGTACGATGCTTCATCGCTCTCGACGCAACTAGGCGAGATCGACCTCGCGCAGGCAGGCTACGGGTACCGTATCCACGTGAAGCGAGTGCCTATGTCGGAACTGCCAGAAGATGACGAGGGGTTGAAGAGGTGGTGTGAGGGGGATTGGGCTCGGCGGGACAGCCTCATCGACGCATGGATCTCCAAGGGTATCTGACATCGTTAGACCCAATAGGCTCGCCTGCATACATGCATACAAGAAGGCCAAAGATCTGTGGTGTCTTGGAGCCCCGGCGGCGAAATGGGTCCGGGAACCGCAGCGGTGAATCTGTGCGGAACGCGGTGAATCTAATCCGGAACTTGTATTATCCCTAGGCTGAATCAAATCAGCCGATTAGAGCGAGGTTCCACCGGCGCGGTCGCCGTGGTTACCTGGTGGTGCTGTATGCATTAGGACGTCTAGGCATTGATCATATCCCATATTTGCCTCTGCTCAGATCGCTAAGCAGACATGAGGTTCACAGACGGCTTGTGAGTATACACTCAGCCCAGATGGTCGCCTGGCGACGCTCGGTACTTTTCCGCCTTTCCGCCGAGAGGCCGAAGTCGAGCGCATAGAACGTGCCCGGCTGACATGTGCGTAGGTGGTCGAGGCCGACAGGCCAGGTCTTCACCGGCGCGGTCGAAGTAGCAGACGTGCTGGTCGCCAACGATAACGAGCTCGAGTTCCTCGCGGCGCCTAAGCCCATCAACGATCGAGGCGACACACTCAACAGTGGGTTTGAGCGTCTGCGACAGGTGTGGAGGTCTTGAGCTGACCTGGGCCAGCTGGACTCCTGACCGTCAGGCTCACTTCGCCCGCGGATGACATTATCAAGGTCGAGTAAGTGCGAGAGCGAGGCCGTGGGCCATGCGCTCATGTGCAGGCTGTCCCACCACCAGGGCCAGCGAGATGTGGGACCGCACTTTGAGCTGTACCCCGACGGCAAGCCTTCGGCGGGCAAGACGTCCCTGTCCCGACCGGACAAGGACCACATCCGGTTTGCTGCCGGTGGACTGAGCGTGACGCTCGGTACCGCTTCCAGGGGGTACGAGCTCGTGTTCAACGACTCTACTTCGGGCGGAAAGGACAAGTTCCTGTGCAGCACGGGCTACCGCGGCCACGCGGTGATTGACCAGCCTGCGCACCTGACTCTGGGCCAGCAGTCGTCGAGCTCGATCCTGTCGTCCTTGCCTGATGCGCTGCACGGCGCGACGCCGCACGACCAGATCACGGCCGGCGCGCCGTTCGCGCCTGCCAACTCGACTCCGGCGTGGGTCAGGTTCATGCTGGCCGAGCTGTCGCTCTCGGTCGGCGAGTCGGTGTACGGCCTCGGCGAGCGGTTCACCCCGTTCGTCAAGAACGGCCAGGTCGTCGGGATCTGGAACGCAGACGGCGGCACCTCGTCAGAGCAGGCGTACAAGAACATCCCGTTCTACCTCAGCAGCAAAGGTTACGGCCTGTTCGTCGACGATGCCGGCGAGGTCGAGTTCGAGGTCGGGCGTGAGAAGTGCAGCAAGGTCGGAATCTCAGTCAGAGGCGAAAAGCTGTCTTACTATGTCATTGGAGGAGGGTCCATGAAGGCCGTCAGTCCCAACAAACAGCGAGCGAAGCGAGCGCTCGTCCCCCTTACTGACCCTGGCGCAGGCGCTGATGAACTATGTGCGGATGACCGGCCTGCCGGCCTTGCCGCCGGCATGGACATTTGGCCTATACCTCTCTACGTCGTTCACGACCTCGTACGACCAGGAGACGGTCAGCACCTTCCTCCAGGGCATGAAGGACCGCGACTGCCCCGTGCGCACATTCCACCTCGACTGCTTGTACGTATACGCCGTCGTCAAGTTATACTGCGATGCTGAGGTGTGGCAGCTGGATGAGGCGGTACGACTGGTGTTCGTTTACTTGGGACCCCGAGGCGTTCCCCGACCCGAAGAAGTACCTCGCCGAGATCAAGGCCAAGTACAACGTCAAGGTCTGCGCGTGGATCAACCCGTACATCGGTAAGCCGGACATCTCACAAGCGGGGGTTACCCAGTCTGACATCCGCAGCGCAGCGGAGCTCCATCTTCAAGGAAGGTGTCGAGAAGGGATACTTCCTCAAGCGTACCAACGGCGACGTCTGGCAGTGGTGCGTAGTACACTAATCACCGGGCCTGGTAAGCGCTGAGCACCACGCAGGGACCTGTGGCAGCCGGGAATGGCCATCGTGGACTTCACGAACCCCGAGGCGTGCGAGTGGTACGCCGGCTTGTTGAGCCAGCTGGTCGATACCGGTGTCGACACGCTCAAGACCGACTTTGGAGAGCGGATCCCGCATTTGGGCGTCAAGTGGCACGACGGCAGTGACCCATGGTGAGCAAGCGAGCGAAGCGAGCGCTGCAGCATTTGGCTGACGCCACGCAGGAAGATGCACAAGTGAGTATGAGTTTGAGAGCTTTGGACTCCGGCTGACGCCGCGGTAGCTACTACACGCACCTGTACAACCAGGTCGTGTTCAAGCTTCTGCAGAAGAAACTGGGCAAGTCGGAAGCCGCGCTGTTCGCGCGGTCCGCGACCGCCGGCGGACAGCGGTTCCCCGTACACTGGGGCGGCGACTGCGAGAGCACGTACGAGGCCATGGCGGAGAGTCTCCGTGGAGGCCTCAGTCTCAGTTGCTCCGGGTTCTCTTACTGGAGCCACGACATCGGCGGCTTTGAGGTAGGTGGGCGGAAGCCCAGGATGAGGGGACAGGGCTGATGAGGTATAGGGGCACCCGCCCGAGGATATCTTCTGCCGATGGGTCGCGTTTGGTCTCTTCAGCTCGCATGTGAGTGTTGAGCGGACGGACGATAGGATTGCAGCTTAACAGCAGTCCCGGCTACACGGGTCCGGATCGTACCGCGTGCCGTGGATGTACGGCGACGCTGCCGTCGCTGCCACCAGCAAGTTTGTCAAGACCAAGCTCCGCCTCATGCCCTACCTCTACGCCCAGGTGAGTGCTTCGCGTCTCCCGGCGGCTGTGGCAGGTCGCTGACGCGACCTTGTAGGCGATCAAGTCGCACGAGACGGGACTGCCAATGATGCGCGCCATGGTGCTCGAGTACCCTGACGACCCGACGTCCGCCACCCTCGACAAGCAATAGTGAGTGTCGAGCGAGGAACGTCTACTGACACCGCAGCATGCTGGGTGACTCGCTGATGGTGTGCCCCGTTTTGCACGCCGACACAGCCACGTTTTACCTCCCGGAAGGGACATGGACCGACTTGTACACGCACGAAGTACGCGCCGGCCCGCGGTGGGTCACGATGCGGGACTACCCCCTCGACGCCATCCCCGTGTTCGTCCGCGAGGGAAGCGTGCTGCTGCTCGCGCCAGAGGGCACCACGCTGCCGGACCAGGAGTGGAGCGAGGGCGCGCTCGAGGTGCGCGCGTACCACCTCGGCGAGAACGGCGCAGAGGTCAAGGTACCGAAGATGGACGGATCCTGGGCCGCCACGCTCAAGGTCGACAAGGACGGAAAGGTCGTCGGCGGTGGTGATAAGCTTCAGCTCACCACCTGGGACGGCTCGGCCAAGATTGCCTAGGGCGTGAGCGCACGAAGCGCCCGGACCATGAATGTTGTTGGCGAAAGAGATACCTTGCTATGCATGATGGTGTATTCGTCTACAAGATATATGACAGTCATACTGGTACATAAACGTCCAAATGAGTGCCGGCCATACGCAAGACGTCTATCAGATGAGGAAGAAGGAAAAAAGGTTGTTTCGATCCGCGAGAAGGCTAGATCTCCAGCCTGTCCATGTGTCTGCGGGATTTGCGGCCCTCGGCCATGCTCGGGACCAAGACGGGGCTGACGAGCATGCGGCCCATCGGCCCGGCGAGCGTCTCGTCGATACCGGTATTTGTTTTGCGCACGGGCGACGTCCACGACATGTTGGACAGATCGTACGCAACGCTCCGGTCGCCCGCGACGTCTCCGACCACCGCACCGGCACCGGCGCGGGAAGTCGGGATGATGTGCGGGTGGGCGTGAACGATCCGACCGTTGGCGTGCGCGCTGCCCCGGCCCCGACCGCCGCCGCCGCTGTTCATATGGTGCCGAAGGTAGTTCGTCACGACGTGGCCCCTGTCGAAGCGGGACAAGTGGCGCAGCTGGCCGGCGCCGTCGTCGTCGGTCTCACCCTGATCGCGGTAATGCTGGTTTTGGGAGTGCGACTGATGCTGATGCTGGACCATGACGCCCGCGTCGAGCCATTCGTCGACATCGAGCTGGAACTGCATCGTGTTCTCGGCCTCGGTCCGGAGTTGCATGACCTCGTCGACCTCGCCCTCGCTCGGCGTCGTCTCCGACCCTTCCGCCTCGCGCCTCTGGCGCCGTTGTGCGGCCTTGAAGCGCGGGTGTCCCGGGATAGACGAGTAGAGTGCCGACTTGCGCTGCGCAAGCGTGGCCGCAGCAGCGCCGCTCCGCGGTGATGCGAAAGGGTCGAAGCCGCCCGTTGTGCTGCGCGACCGACGCTTGGCTTTGGCGACGGCAGCAGCGGCCGCAGACGCACCTCCAGCTGAAGATACGTCGTATACGCCGTTTGGTCCGGCACCGGGCGTGCCCGCTGCGGTGCCCATGGACGACATGCTGCCAGCGCGGCCCTTCTTGACCCGCCGACGGTGAGTGAAGGGAGAGGTGGTGACGGTCTTGGTGCCGTCAATGACCGCATGCTGCGATGGGTGGTCCGTAGTAGGCATGAAAGTGCCCATGAAGGGGAGCTTCGGCTGTGGTGGGGGCGTGGCTGTGAACTGCGCAACAGCAGGGCCGGCGGCAAAGTCGAATTGGGTGGGGAGGATCATTGGCGCAGTGATGGCCGGTGTGCCACCAGAGGATAAGGTTGATAGTGGCGGGGACTCGATCAAGCTCGTGTCGGTGACGACAATGGCTGGCGCAGCGGGCACGGCAGCACCCATGGGTGCCTGCTGGTACACAGGCTCAGGCGAGGGGAGGGGCATGGGGCTGATGGCTCCATTGGCAGCCGCAGCCGCGCCGACCTGCTGCTCGATAAAGCAAGCGAGTGCAGGCGAGTCCAGCATGGGCATGTCCTCTTCGGCCATGCTGTCGGTCGTGTCGCCTGACTCCTCGTCGCTGACACCGCTCCACTCGGACGACTCGTCGCTCGCGATGGCGCCATCCTGGTCGTGGTCCGCGTCCGGATCGATCAACAACCCCTGCTGGTCGTGCGTCGACAGCACGGTCGAGCCGCTCACGGATCCGGTCCCGCCCGTGGTGCGCGATGACCGCCGCTTGCGACTCTTCTCTTTTCTTGGCTCGACGAGGATGAACTGTCCGTCCCAGTTCTCCATGAGCACAAGCGGTGGGTCGGCGCCCTCGGATCCGGCGTCCGCCGTGCGGACGATCGGAAGACCGAACTCGTCGACGCCGTCCTCGGTCGAGTCGGACACATCCGAGTCAGACATAAGCTCGTCCGTGTCTGAGTGCAGCGTCGATTGCGACTGTCGGTCCGCCTCGGATCCAGACAGTTGCGTGATGAGCATCTGTCAAATCAGCACAGGGCAGATCCAGATGTGAGCATGACCTACCTCCTCGTCCTCGTCCTCCTCTGGCTGCCAGAATGCGGCCATGGGGTCGTTGTCCTCCTCCTCGCCTTGCGATCCAGCACCGTACGCCAGATCCTCAACCTCCTGCCCTGCGAACGCGTCCGGCAGCATGAACATGCTCTCCAGGCTGTTCTCAAAGCCGAAGCTGCCGAGGCCGAACGATGGGGGCAGATCGTCGCCAAATTGGCCGAAAACATCGGTCGGGTCCTGGTCGGGTCCAGACTCGTCGTCGCCGTAAGAAGACGCGCCGTCGTCATCCGCGTACGACCGCGGGGTGGGCGAAGTGACATTAGGTGTCTGGGCTATCAGCTCGAACCCTGCGAACTTGTGCATAGGGAGACGCACCATTGCGCCGCCAACACCAAACTTCTCGTCTCGTGCTCTGCGCCGCTCCTGCTCGCCGAGCCGGACGGTTCTTCTTCTCTCGCGGCCAGCAGGGCCAGTGATGGTGACTTTGCCAGGCACAGGCTCTTTGCCCGTCCGAGCGACCTTCTTCTTCGACGCGCTGGTAGCAGGAGCGGCGGGACTCTTGCCCTCCGCAGCTTTGCCTTTGCCCTTCTCGAGAGCTTTGCGAGAGGGCGTGCCAGATCCCGCGGCGTCGGCTTTGCCTTTTCTTGGTGTTGAAGCGCCCTTCCTGCCCTTCTTGCTGGATCCAGCTTGCGGCGCCAACATGTCGTCGTCGTCATCGAGGTCATGGTCGTCCTCGTCATGCACGAACGCGTCGTCGTCATCGTCATCATCGTAGATACCGGTAGGATGTGTATCGTCGTCGAAGACGTCAAGCATACCGGAAGGCGTGTCGTCGCCCTCGTCGGGCGTCAGCTCGGAAGAGTCTGAGTCGCTGTCCGACGAGATGAAAGAGAAGCGAGACCGGCTCTTGGCTTTGCTGCTGCCTGCCTTGCTCGACGATGCGATTGAATCGGCGCCACGTTGAGCCGAAGCGGATTTGCGAGGGCGACCCACCCGGTTGCCTGTGCCGGTGCTTCCGCTGCGTGACGAAGAAGCAACTGCTGAGTTACCGTATGTAGAGGCACCAGCGGCACCCGGTCGGATGCTGAGCTTGACTCGGGCGGAAGAAGGGGTAGGTGACGGCTGGACCGAATTCAAGGGGGAGGTAGAAGGTCCGCTGCCTGCGCAAGAGTCAGTTCCTGCTCTCGGATCCGGGCATCAAGTCATGACACCATGCGGGCGCGGGCGGAGTGGCTCGCACGCCGTGGCTGGCTGGAACAAAAGCAACAGCAGGGCGGAGTGGTCTGTGCGAGACCACGTCCCCAAGCAAGCTTTGTGACTGGGATGTAGCCAGCGTAAGAAGAACCGCGGACGGTATGACCGCATCACACGACCTTTGTGAACGGAAAATCTGCGCAAGACTCACCCTTCCGGCCTCCCCCTTTGGCATCCCTACTGCCCGCTGGCATATGTGTGCAGTGGCCAGTGGAGTGGTGAAGATGATGTGGTGGTTGTCTGAGACAGGACGTCTGCGTGAAAAGGTGTCCTCGGCTGACGATGCTCTGGGGACACCTTAATGAATAGCGGTTGTTTGGCTATTGCGAGTGTTGAATTTTTGCAAGGAGAGCACCAATCAGAGCCGCTTTCGAAAACGATGATAGTCTTTGGAGTAGATGGTGAAGAGTCGTGGTGAGACAAGCTACACGAGAGACGGGATGACGAGGTGAGGCAAGCAGTAGCACACGAGTGAGTAGAGAATTGTCTCTTGTTGCAGCATGCGACCTGGTTCTAAAAACCTGGTTGAGTCTTAGTGGACCTCGCCGCTTTTTACCCGAATAGGCAGTTGACCGCTGCGGATCCGAGCCATGACGGCAAAACTCTAATCCCTTCAACTCCGACCATTTCCCGCCCCTGGGCCAGTAGTCTCTTTACTGTCCGATGCATAAGTCGTAATATGGTATCACTATCACTCTATCATTGGCGTACACCGCCGTGATAGGGGCTCATGTCTCATGCAAGATGTGCGTCAGGTGTCTAGGCGACCAGCGCCATGCCGAGTCCGACAGCCACGAGGACGACTACGGCACCAACGAGGCCAGTGGTGCCTGCCGCGGGGGTGAGTCGGCCGCCAGCAGCCGACTTGGAGGTCGTCGCGGCGCCGGCAGCGCCAGACGAGGCGGATGAACCGCCAGATCCAGACGAGGCAGTACCGCTGCCGGAGGCCGCAGAGCCCGTAGCGGACCCGACCTGGGCCTGGTAGTACGACGACGCAGCCGACGTGATCATGGTCGAGGTGGTGTTGGACGACGTCTCGATGTACGCCTCGGACACTGCGGCCAGTCAGTCAGGTGTCTGGGTCGTTCGTAATACAGAAATTGACTTACGCGACTTGCCGAGACACGAGATGATGCTCTTGAGCTGGTACTTGCCGGACGAGAGGGCCATGGGGAGGACATAGCCGACGGCGAGGTCGACCGTCTGCTGGTACAGGTCGTGCTCGAGGACGATGAAGCCGGTGTTGAGTTGAGGCGCGTATGTGTTCAGGATGTCGGTGAACTTGCCGAGCGACGACTCGCCAGTGGCCGTGCCGCCGGGGATGTTCCAGTCGGTCTGATGCGCGTCAGCGCGGAAGCCACATCAGCTTTGTATTGACTCACGGTGTCGAAGTTGGTGGTGGTGCCGTTGGCAGTGATGGAGGACCAGATGATGGGAGTGAGGCCCATCTGAGCGGCAATCGCACGGACACGGTCATCGATGTCACCGTAAGGGGGGCGGAAGGTGTTGGGCGTCACGCCCGTCACGTCCTTGATGACCTTCTTGGTCCAGCCGAGCTCGGCGACAATCTCGTTGTTCGACAGCTTGGTCAAGTAAGGGTGCGACCAGGTGTGCACCGAGAGCTGGTGGCCGGCGGCGTACTCGGACTGCACCATCTGCGGACGCGAGATGACACGCGAGCCGACGAGGAAGAAGGTCGTGGTGACCTGCTTCTGGTTCAGGTAGTCGAGCAGCAGGGGCGTGTACGGCGACGGTCCGTCGTCGTACGACAAACCCCAGGTGCCCTTGTCCGGGCAAGTCGTGATGTCCGTCGCGCGCGCTGTCCGTCGGCCAGATATACATATAGGTGAATGAAGAACTTACTGCACCCGCCGCAAGTCCACCAGCATCGGCCGTCGTTAATGGCGCTAGGCGTGCCGGCGCACGTGCCATCCGTCTGCGAGTAGTTGGGCACCTTGGACCAGTCGATCGCGTTGATCCACGCCTGCACCTCGGGCGAGTTGGTCGGGGGGATCTGGTCCAATGCGGGGTAGTTTGCCGGGATAGTCGATGCGGTGGGCAGCGCAGGGGCACCCTGGACCTTGGTCACAGTCGCACCGAGGGAATAGGTCGTGTCGAGCGCGACAGTCGCGTCAGACGCGGCACCCGAGTTGATCGCAGACAGAGAGCTGAGGTGTCAGATCGGCTTCACTGGGGCGATGTGCGCCACTCACGGAATGGTGAAGCCTTGCGGGCCCATAGAAGCGCTCTGAGGGAGGTTGGGGTTGATCGACACAGACACGGGCTGAGTGGCCGTGAGGGCCTGGGTGGCCGACGCCGTCGCAGTCGCCGCCGACGCGGAAGACGACTGAGCGGCGGCAGACTGCGCGGCCGACAGCGCCGCGAGCGTCAGTACCAGAGGAGCGAACGACATGCTGAGAGGCGGAAGATTTGATGCAGTCAATCGATCGACGATTTCACCGATGTCGAAGTACCGGAATGTGGACTATGCCTCGTCCGCACTGAGAGGTATGGGGATAAGTTGTTGTGGATGGGACGCGCTGAGGGCCCTTTTTCACCGAGCCGAATGGACTGGGCCGGGCAGAAAGACGTGCCGTTGTCTGGTAACGACAAAGAGCGATCCAGGCAGGGCGACAAGGGGACCGAGGGACCGACCACGCACCTGGCACGCTAAGGCGACAAGGGAGCGAGGAGAACAAGCCGGATGAGAATCTAATTTGGGACTCACGGTTAAGCTTGTGCCCCTTTGAATGCCGGCATCGATCAACTCCATACCGAAGCCCTGACCCCGGTGAAAAGAATGACGCGCCTGGTGAAAGCTCGTTCGGCCAAAGCCGGGGGGGATTTCCTCCGCAGCAACGGTACTGTAAGCGAGCAGCAGGACCGTGTGGCAGTGTTGTTTCCTGCAGGAAAGGATGTGGGGATGACTAGTGCGTCGAGTCCTGACAGGTTGATGAATGGCGATGACGATGAGCTCAAGCTCATCGATTGAATTTCGGATGCGGTGCAGCATTGCCAGTGACAATTGTGGGTGAAAAGGCAACAGACAGCCACATTCGCTCGGCACTTGGCGTTTGTCAACAGGCCATCTCTTCCTAAGGGCAGGAAGGGATGCTGTCCCGGACGGCAGGTTGATGGCGCGCACGCAAGTGAACTGCCTCGTCGCAGCTTGCAAAGACAGGGCCCTCAGCGGAAAACTCGACGTCGACGCGTGGAATTTCAGGATTGAGGATCTCGACGCAGAACATCCGCGGACAATTCACGTGCTTCCGAAAGTTGGGAAGCGGGTCAAAAGTCCGAAATGGATGCATGCCGTTGCATCTCAGCTGAGCAAAGGTGGAGATCGCTTTCAGCTTCGTCGATCGACCAGCGACCTTACAGATGGCTGTCGTCCCCTGTGAGCTGTCGTAAGACAGGATCCTATCTAGCCGGAAGGCTCGGTGGCATGAGATGCAGTGACATGTGTTCAGTCAATCTACGCTGGTTCGAGAGCGCGAGAGAACAGTGTGAATGAGGTGCTCAGACACCAAGTCAGCGCCATAAGCGCAACTCAACGGAAGGACCGGAACCTGTGGGAGCGCAGCCTCTCCCCCCGGGACGAAGGCAATCACTTGAGCAGGGAACCAAGAGAGCCGGCGATTGTACATTGGGCACGATTTGATACGGTATCGCTGATCCCGTTGACCGAAGACTGGACGCGAGCCAATCTGCACGATGCAGGCAAGTTGCCGGTAAGGAAGCCCCAGGAAGTCACGAGATGCTCGCAAACGAGAGTCAGTCGAGCTGGATCCGCAGCGCCATTCGTCTTTACTTAGACGCAGCCCGCTTATGCACATGAATCTCTCATAGACAGCATCAACTACGAAACACAATCACTAGCTAGGAGGTATTCAACATTCAGACGATTTGGGAGGCAAGGAGGAAAGGGGCTCAGCGCGTCGCTACACTTTCGCTGGCCTGTCCGCGGCTAGAATCACCAGCTCGGCCCGGTACCGCCCTGGGTGATCCTATAGGACGCGCCGACTGAGACACTCTGTCTTTCGCGCCAGGGGAGTAGTGAAGACCCATTGATATTGAGGACGCAAGCCTGTGTAGCCTTACCATCCAGCAAGAGACGATCAACGTTACCTTTGATTGTGAAGCCATTCTCGTCCAGGTCCGTGGGAAGAATTCGAAGCGTCGAGGTTCCGTCGTCTTTAGTCGATACCAAATATCCAGAAGTCTTGTTGTTGTCGTCGTTCATCCTAAGGATAACCAGCTTGCAGTCGCCGTTGTGCGAGTTGCCTTCGAAAGTGGAGGCCTCGTCGACGGAAAGAGAGTGCTGCTCGAGGGCGGTCTCCCATTCCTTCGCTCGGTCGAAGATCCTGATATCGGGCGTCGCGCCGGTCACGGAGAGGACAGATTTCCGCTCGTTAGGCACGGACAGACCTCTGGTGAGACTCTGGAGAATCGAGTCCAAGGAGCCGGAGGTCATCATGATGGATGGGATTGCACTGATGTTTAATCTGGGTACGAAGATGGAGGTGCGGCCGGTGTGATGAGGTGGAAAGGGAAGTGGAGAGATAGAGCGTCCCCTCGAGGCGCTGCTACTGTATATATATGCCTCGCACACATCTCTTAACGGTGCTCACCTTTCAGGAACTTTCGAACAGTCCTTTCACCAGGACTACAGATGTTACGCCTCGGGAGGCGACGGGGCTGAACGGAATGCAGCAGAGCCCTCTAAGGTGGTAAACAAAGGTCGGAACCAGGCTTCGCTGCATCTAGGTCCTTCGACTGGACTCGGTTGCGCTCCCCCTATCCGAGCGGTCCACCGGCTAATGGGCTTCTCGGATCGGCTCGCGAGGAGACTCGCCTGAGCTACGCAGCACGACGTTCCCTGGCCCCATTTTGACTAGGATTCCGAGATACATTATCATCCATCAGATGGTATTGTAGCAGTACAGTAACATGTGTCATGCCCATCGCTCGATTCTTGTTCGCTTTATCGGAAAGCTGCGCCGGCTGCAAGCGGTGTGCTGAGCCCTGCTCGCTGCCACTACCATGCAGTAGCCTTGGGCGGGCAACGTGCCGAATCCTATCGGCTGATCTTCGGCTTCTTCGGGTTCTCAAGGCTTCGGATTACCCCGCGCCGCGCTATACCGGCTGAACGATCAACCGTCCGCAGTGGAGGTATATACCGCAGACCATACTGAGCATGCATGCCGAGCTCCTCTTCCCGCCTCACTGAGATAGCATGACGACTACGCACCAGACTGGCGGAAGCCTGCTTGAGCAGGTCGAGACAGCGCTGAATGTCGATGCCGACACGCTCGACGCCAAGTTCATCTCGGAGCTGCCCATCAAGGTCCACGATGTGACGTCCAACCAGCGCTTCGTGCACGAGGCGCTCGTCGCGGATGTGAACAAGGAGATCGTTGAGCGGACCGTCAAAGAGATGAAGGGCAAGTCGTGGGAGGAGGTGTATGCCGTCTGCGTAAGTCACCTACTACCGGGTGGCATGGTAAAGAGGCTGACCGTGGCAGATTGCTCGGATGGGAACGACCGTCCTACCGCATATCTCCGGGCGGCTTCTCGCCCAGACATCGACAACGCACCCGAACGCGTTCGACGAGGAATACGTGTATCAAAACGCCAAGCGGTATGCGGCCGCATGGAACGCCGAGGGTATCACCAAGTACGCCCGCAGCCACAGTCACAACGTATGCTCTAGCGCTGACTCAACAGCGACGGCTTCTGCGTCAAGATCGCCACGACGTCGGCTGGTGTCCGAGCGGCGCGGAGGCTCAAGGACGAAGGGATCGCCACGCTTGGCACAACGCTTTTCTCCCTGCACCAGGCCGTTGCTGCTGCCCAGGCGGGCATGCACGCCATCAGCATGTACTATAACGGTAGGCTCCCGGTGCTTATGGCTGCGTACAGCGCTGAGCGTGCAGAACCCGCTGCACACACAGATGCAGCTGCCTGGCCAGACTTGGCAGACCCGGCGGTCGAGCATCCGATGGCGTACAGGCACTACCGGATCCGCGAGTACTACGACTCGCTCAAAGCCGAGGGCAAGCCCGCTCCGCAGATGAAGACCGCCTCGCAAGTTTCTCTGCCTGTCACATGGCAGCACCGCGCTGACGCGCGGCAGGTTCCTCTCTGTGCAGGAGGTGATGGCCATGCCTGAGCTAGGCGCCGATAACATCACTGTCGGCGCTCCCTTGCTGACTGACTTGGTGGCCTGCCGCGCCATGCCGCGCTACAAGCCTGGACGATGGCACCAAGCCATCAAGGACACCCCTGACGTCGAGTTCGAAAGCGAGCCGTGGCGCGCGCCGGGACAGGAAGCTGCGGCCCGTAGGGCCAAGGTTCTCGCGGGCGGTGATCCCGCCGCGGGGGGCAAGGCGTACGAAGCCGATGTCGAAACGAAGGATTACCTTGCTGAAGGGGTGCTCGACGAGGCCAACGAGAAGGACGAGGTAACGCGTGTCAGGCTCGAGGAGGCGCTCAAGCGGTTCAGCCAGGTCGAAGAAGAGAGCAAGCGCTTCATCCAGGCGCTTCAGGCGTCTCTGGCTTGATGATGGGACCTTATCGTTGTATGCGAATGATCCGAATGTGAAAGCTTGCATGTATTTTGATATGCTATGTGATGATTGTGTGATTGCCCTTTTACGTTGCGTTTTCGCGCGCGCGCTTAGGCGCTCGGCGCCCAGCCTTTCCTCCTCAACAGGCAGTACGAACCCTGTACCTGTCCCTTCTCGAGCACTCCTCCCGGCAACCAGATGAGCCTGCTCCACCACTGCGAGCTCGGAGCGTCCAGGAAGGTGGTGCAGAACTCGCGATCCCATGTATCTGCGTCAGCGGCGTGGTCGACCTCGACCGCCGTCTTGGGCAAAGACGGCATGTTGAGGGACACGAGGTAGTTGCAGCTATCTATGTCGACCTGCGCCATTAGCCCGAAACTCAGAACCAGACAGAGATGACTAACGTAGGTGCCGGGCTCGGCGGAAGCCTTATTCTCGCCGTTGAATCTGCCAGGGCGAACTACACGCGTCTCCTCTCGCGGCCAATACCCCTTGGACTGGCCGGACGGCTCCCACCGACGTGGCATCATGCCGTCAAAGTCGGTCTTGATCCACTGCACCTCGATCCCCTCAGGAACGAGGTAGCTGCCCGGGAACCGGTGCCATTCTGTGCCGTAGCACAGCGTGACTTTGTTCTCCATCCGCTCGAGCGGGGAGTAGTCCCATTCCTGCGGAACCTTCTCTCCCGGTCGAGGCTTGAACGACTTGGGCGGCGGGATCGGCGCGTGGCCCAGCGCCGACAGGATGGCGGGGATCGACTTGTACTCAAAGTGGTGCGCAACGTCGAGCGGTGCGTGGTAGAACTTGTAGATGGCGATGATCCGCAGGAGGGAGATCACGCCGGGGACGAGGATCGCGAACAGGGTCATGTTGGAGAACACGGTCGTTCGGCTTGCCTACGTCACAGGTCAGAACCGTACCCTGTATAGAAGGGAGGCAGGCTTACACGGTACGGCGAGTTTGTGAAGTAGATGAAGGTTGTCTCGGCCCAGCCCTTGACGAGGAAGACCGTCACACAGGCGTTGAAGCAGAGCAGGGGGTACACGGGGAACATGAACCTCTCCTCCTTGTGTGGCTGAAGGGACATGATGCCCAGCCAAAGGTAGAAAGGGAGAAGTCGCAGGCTCAGCAGGGTGTAAGGGCTGGTCTCGCCGGCAACAGGCGCTTGTTGTGTCTTGCCGAGACGGCGGTTGTCGAAGCGGTAAGTGACGAGCAGCGCCGGCAGGGCGAGCAGGGCCAGCGGGAGCAAGACGTTGAAGTTGAGGAACAGGTTGGCAAGGTAATACGTTGGAGGCGAAGTGCCATACAGGTCAGGTCCGTTGCCGGAGAACATGTTGTACAGCACGATGTTCAGCGTCGGGAAGGTCCTTCGGCCGTACGCCCACGAGTCGACCAAGTAGACGGGGATCTAGAGGGTCAGCGCCGGCTGACGCCATGACAAGAGCAACTTACGGCGACACTGGCGCCAATAACGATGTTGCGGATCATGGTGGTAATTCGCCTGGACGCCAAAGCGGCCCTAGCGTCGCCGACGGCCACTTCTCCGCCTGTGAGGAACAGCTGTTCCAGGACAAACGGCACGGCGAGCACTGCCGAGAACGGCCATCCGACAATCGCGCCAATAGCAAAGCATAGCGTCGCCTTGAGCGCTCGAGACCGCCCTGTTGCCGTCGACGTCGCGGGGTAGAAGCTCCATGCGCTGGCAAGCATTGTCGTGTACATCGTGAATGTCGAAGGCAGGAAGGCTGCCCTCGTCAGCGCCGCAATGGCTGAAGGTGAGGCACTCACCCGTACTGGCGGTCCACATGCCCGCGCTGAGGAGAAGCGAGAACATGAGATACCTCCCGACGCGCTCATTTACCGCTTCGACTACAGCGCGGAAGAAGAACGCCTCGCATAGGGAAGAGATCGCTCCGAGCGAAAGCCGCAGCGCGAAGAACGCCTGGCGCTGGCATGGTCAGCGCAAGCCGTCGTATGACCCGACATAATCTCACCTTGCCGAGACCGAGGAGCTTTGGACCGAGATGGGCCAGAGGCCAGTGCAAGAGGACGTATGACCAGCTCCGCACGGCAAACTGGGGCGAGAGCTCCCATGTCTGGAACCCAGAATTGTACTGGAAGTAATGCAGCGGCTCGAAGAAGTTGAACACTGGTAGTCAGCGTCCGTCAGCTGCTCGACTGCTTACCCTCGTCGCAGTCGGAGATGATGGAGTACATGGCGCCTACGGCGCGCATGAGGAGCAGTAGCCGGAACGCCATGGAGAAAGACGGCACGATTGGCCCGTTGTTCTGCCTTCAACCAAGGTCAGCACATGGTGCTTGGCACAAGCTCGCCTAAAGGCTCACCTGCCTACGCGGTCCTGCAGGAGGCCCTGGTGCCGCCGCTTCCACCCTGTCGCGGCCAGAGCGCCAAACTCGTCCTTCTTGACTTCCATGCTGGCCGTCGGCGCCACGGCATTGGGACCGTGGGTCGGCCGCCTGAACCGAATGGTTTCCGTTCCGGGCAGCGCCATTGCTTCAGCTCGTACTGAGGAATGGTCCTCCAATAGGGTTCTATCTACTCGAGTATATGCACACCACCAGTTGCGTGTTTATGTCGGGCTCGTCGCATGCGCCTGCGCCTCCGGTGGTGACCAATAATTCGGGGACAAGCAACGGCGGCGCCCGACAGTTACCGATGCCGGCACGAGCGAGCCAGAGAAATCAAGACCGAGTTGTGAATGCTCATGCGGCCGCGGTCTTCTCGTGCGATCAGATCGAAGCTTCACACGACGTCGCGATGCGTTGGAACTTGCTTGAGCGTCAGGCCTCGTCGTCGTCGTCAGCGGTCCCTGTCACCGAGAAGAATCCATCAGTGGACGGGGAGTCTCGCGAGATCTCCGGCACATCATCCTCCGCAAAAGTCGCCGACGGAACGACGTCTCAGCGCAGTGCACCGACGCTGAACCGGTTCGAGAAGGTCCTAAAGGACGAGGAGCAATATCAGGCAGCGCAGTATCCGACGCCAGATGACGTGCCGAAATGCATGACCATCTTGTGAGTCGAGCTTCAGCCTTCACCAGACGAAAGGGACTCGGCTGATTTGGCAGGGACGAGTTTTTGATGTCCTATGGTACAGCACATCACCTGGAAGTGGGACTCTTGGCTGACTTGCGGTAGCACTAGTACCTCAATTGCGCTCGTTCTACCGATACGGCGAGTTCGTGGACGCCAACTGGCGCTGGCACGACTTCAAGTACTGCCTGTCACTCAAGTCGGAACCTATGGAAGTGCGCCGGCAGCTATGGATCCGGAGAAAAGCCGAGTGGTGGGCTGCAAGGCGACTAGGAGCCAGCAGCGAGGACGTCTGGGATGTCAGAGAGTGAGTTTGGATTATCGGCCAGAGAGGGTTCTTGCTGATGCGGAAAAGTCAACCGCCGGACAACTTCCCCCCCTTGCATCCGGAGGAATCGCCAGAAGAGGTCGTGCAGCAGGACAACTAGATCTCAATGACAAGCAGACCGCAGCTGGATGAGATGCATCGCTGCGCCGTACAAGTACACCTGCGCCGTCGCTCAGATTGGCAGCACGTTGCCCGCTCCTCTCAGCAGCATCTGGCCGCCAAAGCGTAGTGTTGTGATGCCGCCTGGGAAGTATGCCGCCAAGTACGATAGCAGCGCCACGACCTGTGTCTGGTCAGCACCGCAGACTGACCGGGGGCTGAGACTGCTCACCTGCACGATGGCAGCAACGAGTGTGCCTAGTGTCGAGCGGATGCCAATGGCAAAGAACAGCGTGAGGCCGAGGCTGCCGAAGTAGGCGGCGGAGAACGGTAATCGTTCGGCGGAAGTGATGTGCTTGAGATCTGTATGCTGCGTCAGCGCCGTCAGACCATGTGTCGGGCCACATCGGCAATCTGGACACTTCGCGACTGACGGTTCCATGGTCCATGTAAGATGGCGAAGCCCAGCATGAACAGACACGAGCCGAGCGTGAATGCCAGAGCGAATTTACGTGGCTTCACGGCGACTGCACAAGCCTGTCAGCTGCGCGCGCTCTCCCTTGCCTCTTGAGAGTGCTCACGGAGGGGAAGGAAGAGGAAAGCGATGCCGAAGCACGCCATGCCGCCTGCGCAACATGCCAAGAAGCCTAGAAACCGTTCCCACCGCTGTCCAGACGCGTCAGCACTTCCATTCTAATGGCTCCGTTCTATGGCGATCAGGAGTAATCACGTACAGATAAGGCGAAATAGGCCTCCTCCTCCTGACTCCGTCCTTCATTCCGCAATGGGATGTAACCCGACAACCCGCCCCAAGCGCGCGAGAACGCGTTACCCGACTGTGCGCCACCTGCTGCCCCGCCGGCCGCAGCCGCAGCGGGCGAGTCGTCCTGTACCGAGTTGGCCCATCGGAACCCGGACAGCTGATTTCGGAACGACTGCTGCGTCGAAGCTGACATCTGGTCGATCGCTTCCGAGATTCAATGTCAACAGCTGCACTATACGGTTCAAGCTTGCTTTGTCGCTTGTGCTGGGTGCGATGCATCTCAGGACCAGGCTGGGGCCACGCTGCACACAACGGGCCGAGCCGGATGACGTGGTATTTACACGAGACGATTGTTACGTTATATGCGGCTAATCTGTGTTCAGCATGCGTTCACTTGTCCGGCCCGTCGGAAGAAGAGGAGACAGGCGGTGGTCGGCTTGGTTTCAGCTGTCTGCTTCTCTCTCCCATCTCATCTTTGTCCACAACAACACACCGGATACCCTTCACTCCCCACATCGACTATCATACTGTTCATCAGCCATACACCATGTCCAAATTCCAGTCGCAGACTGGACCACCGTTCTCTTCAAACCTAGCCATACTCCCCCCGGCACACCAGGAGTCCAAGCGGGACAGGAAGCGGCGGGAAACAATCAACAAGGTCCAAGCGCTTCACGATGAGAGCTGGCAGAGCAGGGATGAGTGAGTACTCCGTGCGCAGTCGCGAGAGCCATGCGGCTCGCGCCTACTTCGCGATCCATACTCATCCCGCGCAGGCGCTTTTCTACGCTTTACAAGGAGTACCATAACGAAAACAAGGCCGTCAACACTCAACCTCCCACGTCCCAGAAGTACCTCCTCACGCTATACCCTCACACCATTGAGCGAGATGCGCTTTTGGAGGAGGCCGAGATTGAGTACCAGTACAAGTGTGTTTACCCTCTCCTTCCCCTTACGCGAGTCTAGCTCACACTGGCAGGTCTGGCCAAGCGCGGAAGATGTACGAGTCAGAGCGAGAGGCTATCGAGGCGCAGTACTGGGAGGCGCGTGATCTGGTCAAGCAGCGCTTGATCGCCAGCCTGGAGGACCGACGGCGGAGACTACGCGAAGAAAAGGAAGGCGGAGACAATATTACCGAGTCGTTGCTCGAGCAACCTGACAAGCCACGCCCGACGCGGCGGTTGCCGTTCCGCAAGACCGAGCCGAGCGCAAATGGCAGCGCGAGCGGATCCAGAACACCGGTCGCGGGCGGGTCACATTCCATTTCTCCTCCGGGAGACGCGACTGCCGGCGAAAGCAGCTCGAGCGGTATCAAGCGAGACGACCTACTCCTGCACCGGCTACTTGCCCCATCCCTCTCGGTCATATCCATCGATAGTATCTTACCGCCCAATACGACCTCGCTGGCCGTTGCGCCACCTATCGCCAGCTCAATCGCCAACGCCGCACAGCCAAAGGGCGGTCGCGGCGCACGGGGCAAAGTCGACAAGGATGCCAATGGCGACAAGGACGCCAACGGCGCTGCACCGGGGACGGCGGCTGCGCTCGCCGGTGTGACCACCGGTGCCAAGGGCAGGAACGCAGGCGCAGGCCAGGGCATGGTCTTTGGCAAGAGTCTCGCAGAGCTCAACAAGGCCCTCAGCGCCAGCCAGCTCGAGATCGAGAGCGACTGGGCGCGGATGAACGGCACGTCCGGTCGCGGTCGGCGCGGTCGCGCAGAGTAGGCATGATTTGGCACATACTTCTCGAGCTGGTATCGAGCGAGTCGATATACCTGTACTTTATTGTCTTGTAAACTCTAATTAGGGAGCGCTGCCCATACGGGCTAGCCTCATCCGAGCTTTTTGGTACTCTCGTGTCCGAGGGCTATGCATCACATGGCTTTCGAGCGCATCAAATAGGCGGTTCACGCCCGCTGGCGTCCCGCTATGCATGGCTGAGTAGCCCGCGCCAGGGCATGAGCTCAGGTGAAACAGCCGGTGCCGTAAGGAATGGACCGGCGAGGCGTTCCAGTAGACTTTGAATTCCAAAGGCAGAGAGATAGCGAGACGAAGAGACAAGGGGTTCTTGTTGTCTTTCGCACATTGACACACTCGCACCGTCCTTTCCTTCCATCCGCTTGTTTATCTACTCGTTCGACCTCGTCATCCACTCGCCATGCGGCCCTAAGACTGCCAGACGAAAGAAGCGATCGGCAACCAGGCGACCAGCACCTGGACTGGCCCTTAGCGTTGGGTGATCTGGTGCATTTATCGTTGTCTTCGTCTTCTTCGACGGAAGGAGCCCTGGCTCGCACTTGCCGCTCGGACCCGACACCATGCCCATCCGTCGGTCCTCGCAGCCCGGGTCGCCGGCAACCATGGGGTCCATGTCGACCTCCCAATCGCACGCATACCTTCCCACAGCGGGAGGGTCGGCCTCTTCCCGGATGCGACAGCCGGGCGAGCTCACGAGGGAGTACGGCTCCATTGGCGACTTTGGAACCGTCAGTGGTCGTGCGGGAGAGAGCAGCGGCGAGCACAGGGTGGTTCAGGCTTTGGTCGGCAGGCTGGTCAATAAGGTCAGTCCGTTCCGCAGGTCACAAGGGGAATCCACTCAGAGCGAGCTGACGATGTTCAGCTGCCTGCCAATTCGGGCATGCGGCTCGCGACGGTAGAGCAGGATCATACTGTCCAGGCGACTGTCGAAGCTCTGCTCAAACTCGCTAATGTCCGCTTACCGCTCGTCGTGCAAGGTCTCGCGGCTGCTCTGGAAACTTTGTCCAAAGTGGGTTCTTCCCGTCCATACGCGGGCTTTGGCTGACGTCCGTAGTACTCATCTGCAACGCATGTACAAGACACACCCTTGGATACTCTCCAGTCGCAGGTGTTCCTCCTGCATGTCCTGCACTTGTGCCTCACGGCGTCCTGGCGGCAGCACGCGTACCGATCAACCCGGCCGCCTTCAAGTCTTCCGCGGATATGGCCCGACCCGCCAGCGCTGGACGAAACCACCGCCCGGTTCCTCCTTTCGACCTTGTTGGCGTATACCCGGGTCGTATCGTCTGATCTGTCCGGACGAGCCGGGACGAGCAGCCCCGCACCCAGCCGTGAGCGGAACAGGGAGAGCGCCATGGCGGCAGCAGGGCGGAGAGGCGGCGTTGGGCACAGTACCTCCTCCGCCGCGAGCAACTCCGGAGGGTACGCGCTGGGAACCAAGTTCCTCCAGGCAAGATCGTTCGCGTCCGCCCATTCGCCCACACGCGCGACTCCACCTTCTCTCCTCGGCGGGAACAGGTTCATAGCTGCCAAGTGCCTGACGCTTAACGGGACCATCACGCAGATGACCCGCCTCGTCGCCCGCACAGTGTTCTACCTGTCCGCATCAAACTGGTCCCTCATCATGGCGC
The DNA here is from genome assembly GCA_037040355.1 of Cutaneotrichosporon sp. M94-02A. Classification (NCBI taxonomy): domain Eukaryota; kingdom Fungi; phylum Basidiomycota; class Tremellomycetes; order Trichosporonales; family Trichosporonaceae; genus Cutaneotrichosporon; species Cutaneotrichosporon sp. M94-02A. The sequence goes on from JAXQGU010000055.1 coordinate 27,099, forward strand.
GCATCAAGGCCAAGATCTCGTTCCTCACCACTACCATCGAGGAGTCGCCCGACGTCACGGACCTGCGGTTGCTCGACTGGGTCAATGTTGACCGCCTACGCCTCGGCCAGCTCATCCAAGAAGTGTCGAGCACGCTACTGCACGTGAAGCGCCCGGGTCAGGTTGCCGTGGCCATCGGCCTCCGCAGAGCGATCTGGAACTTCTTGGATGCCTATCCGAACGAGTACGAGGCGCTCGTCGAGTCGAATCGCAAAATCGAGGGTAACGCCGAGATGCTCTTTGACGTGCTGGCCTCTGCGGCGGATATCACCTCCTCATCGAGTCTCCGCAGGACAAGAGCGTTCTATCCGCTCATGGCCATGTTGCTTGTCCTGTGCCCGGATACTATGAAGCGCGCGGTCATGGGCGATACGGGCACCACCGGTCGATCGATTCTTGGAGTCGGCGGCGGAAGCGCGTCTGGCGGATCCGGTGTGGCGAAGAAGGTCCAGTTTCTGGAAAGCCTCCGGAAAGGTATCACATCGGCCAAGGGCTACGAGGCGTGTGTATTGTGCTATGTCGACCTGGCCAGGGCTTCGCTGCGGTTATCACCACGGCTGGAAAGCGCGGGCATCAAGTCTCTTGTCATTGATATCCAGAATGAGCTCAAGGTGAGCAAGAGGATCGCGATTCTACACGGACGGGCTGACTCCATTTAGAATGCCGTGCTCTCGCCGATGGCCAGCGACCTAAGCGACCAACAGACAATCGTAGACGGCCTCGTCAGCGTATACCGCCTGAACGCGGCATCTCAGACCAGCTCCAATGTGCTTGCTCGGCTGCTCGTCGATGCAAGCGAAGCGAAGAAGCTCCTGGCCGTCAAGGCTTGTATTGTCATCATCGCCGAAGGTAACTCGTTGCCGTGGCTGCCGCCTGTGTCTGGTCTCTGGCGTGCGACCTCTGCGCAGATCCGTGCTCTTCTTAGGGTAAACCTCCCCTTCACGTCGTCCTGGGTGTGCGCTGACAGGTGCAGAGCTGTGCGTCTGGGATCCACGGCGATATTTCGGTGGCACGGAGGCCTGTCCCGCCAGCGGATATCCCAGAGGGTCTTTCCGACTTGACAAAGCAAGTCCTTGCGCTCGTTGCCCTCGACCCGGCCTTTGCGTTCGCGGGCTCTTCGGCCGATCAATCACCCTCCGACGGACTCACCCAGTCACTCCTCTGCTTGAGCGCGCTCACTGTCGGACCGACACCGGAGGACATCCGCCTGCAAGCGTCAATGACGGTTGTGTCGGTTCTCGAGCATGTTGCGCTCTCCGTCAAAGGCAACGAAAGCATGGCCGGCGCCTTATCAAGTGCAAGCACTGTCTTGTCAGTCCATACCATACCTAAAGCTAGATTGCGCTAATGGGAATCAGCTGGTCGCTGCTCATTGACGTCGCTCGTCAGCAGATGCACGACTTCCACCTCTTCGACTTTGAGGGCATAGGCATTTCGACCGAGGCCCTGAAGATGACTATACAGGCTATGCTACGAGTCATTGAGGACGCACCAGAGGTCAGTCTTACTGATGCGCACCCGAGTCTTCACGCTGATATCGTCAAAGACCGTGGTATTCGCGCCAAACGCCTCGTCGGCCATCTTGGTCGGCATGGTCGCGGGTCTTATGTCAGTGATTGCTCTCAATCTCCGTTCGACATCGACATGCCAGCCGATGTTCTCCTCTCTCGCTGCCATCCAGAAAATCGTGGCGAATGCCCAAGCCAATCGCATCTCGCCAGAGGTCCGAGCCATAAGGCAGCTCGAGTCGGAACGGAGAATAGCCACCTGTCAGCAGCTGGCTGCACTGAAGCCTGCGCTCGGTCGACAGCATTTCCAGCGCCAACTGCGGTCCATCATCCGCGATAGCGCACATCCACAGCCGGATATCGTGGCGCTACTGATCAGCATGGTGTCCGCGGTCAAAGCAATGTCCGGCAGGATCATCGCCGCAGAGAGTCGGTCGATGGGTAATCGGGATCCCCGACGCCGCGGTCTCGCAGGGGACATAGAAGGTCTGGACGAGGTAAGCAGCGCAGCAAGCCGACCATATATGAGCGGTACTGTGTCTGACGGCGATCAGGAGCTGGCACGCTTCTGGCAAGATCTGGTCGCGCTGGTTTGCCCACTAAGCGCTGTGTCCGCTGTCGACCTCAGCCAAGTGCCCCATATCACCAGCTCGGTCGGCAGGGGGATCCTCCCGAAGCAGCTCGACGAGACGACCGAGCCTGCTCAAGCCGTCGAGAGCTTCCTGCGAGATTGCGTGGACTTGCTGGTCAGCAACTCTGTGACTGTTAGAGAGACAGTCAAAGAGGCGCTCGGCAGCGAGTTGCCGCGTAGTCTCTGTCTCGTCTTGGTGATCCAAATGACCAAGTGAGCCCCTCTAGTATATGATACGACGTGAGAGGCTGACAGTCGAAGGATGCTGAACCACGCGTCTGGGCCCGCCGGCATGATTCCCTCGGATCCGTTTACGACATTCATCGAACAGGCTATCGCCGTGCTTCGATCGAACGTCGATCGCATGCAGCCCGGAGCCGACGGCGCTTCGGTGCCGCTTGACCTTGGCGATCTCCTGCTCAGTATGGGCCAGTACGTCCAGCGGCTGGGCAGGGACGATACCTCTCTTCGCCTCAAGTCGCGATACTGCCTTTTGACCGAGGCGGTATTGTCGCGGCCGGAGGATGTGACGATCTCGAATGAGGTCAAGTTCCGCCACCTTCTACTCGAATGGATAGCGGAATGGTCGATCGACGTGTCGAGGGTAAGCGCGGCGCACAGGAACGGCAGACAATCCGCTGATCCTCGTAGGATACCGAGGCGTATCAGGTCATGCTTGAAGCAAATGGCAAGGCTCAGCGAGCACTCGACACCGCTTGCTTGAGAGTCATGGTCCCATTGACGGAAGACCTTGTCCTTAAGTCACCAGGAGACGATGCCGATACACAGACGGCGATGAAGTCCCGTTTATTCCATCGACATTTCGCTCATCTCGTCAAGGTGTTAGAACGGAATACCACTTCAGAGGTGGGCACCTTCGTTTTCAGTATGGACTAGGGCTGATGAGCAGGACGACTCTTTCCACAGGTCGAGATCGATGACCAACGTGTCCTCTCAGCACGACAAGTCGGCAATCGACGAAACAGCACCTAGCCTTGCTATTGCCGCGCTGTCGAATCTCCTCGCTGCGAACATGGACGTCGGGCTCAAACACTGTCTAACCCTTGGCTACCATGACGACCCGGCCCTGCGCGGAGCCTTTATGCAACTCGTCTCACGCGTTTTACAGCAAGGCACCAAGTTCGGCGGTACCTCCGGTGGGCTCGGTGGACCGAGCGCGAAACGTCTCTCGAATGCGCCGAAGCCGTACCTCGACCAGCTCAAGGACGGCAATCTCGCGCTGGCGGTGGCGATCATCGAGGCGTGCCCGCCAAGCGAGGTCGATGAGATCAGCTTGTTGCTGTTCAGGGTGTTTGAGGCGAAGGGCACATTGTTGGCGCTTCTCAAGGTGCTGGTTGACCGCGAGGTGACCTTGACGAGTGAGTCGGGTCTTCAGTGGTGCCTAGAGCATGAGTTGACGACCTCTTCACAGATCACGAGTCGGAGCTGTTCAGAGCCAACTCAATTACGACCCGGATGCTCACCATCTATGCCAAGACCTACGGCTAGTGAGTATAGACCACGTCTTCGGAAGAGATGCACGGCTGACGATGCAGCAACTATGTCCGAGCAACTCTCCAACCTCTGGTCAACTCGCTCTGTGAGAAGCCAGAGCAGTGCTCGTTTGAGCTCGATCCGAGCAAAGCCGCCCCAGGGGAAGATATCGAGCGCAACGCGGACCATCTCCGCTTGATGTGCCAGGCTCTGCTGGACCTCATCTGCTCCTCAATCCCACGCGTCCCTGTGTAAGCACCGTCCCCGCACTGAACCGGCTTCACTCTGGGCTGACAGGCAAGGATGTTCCGGGCTCTGTGCCACCATATTTGGGAGGTCGTGGAGGATCGATTCCCGGACTCGCGCCACTCCGCCGTCGGATCCTTCATCTTCCTGCGCTTCTTCTGCCCTGCGATCATCGCCCCCGAGTCGATCGACCTCGACGTCCGGCCCGACTCGCCTCAAGTCAGGCGTGGCATGCTTCTCATCACCAAGGTGATCCAGAACCTGGCCAACAATGTTGTCTTTGGCACGACCAAGGAGCCGCACATGCGCATTCTCAATCAGTTCCTTAGTGAGAACATTCGTCAGGTCACGAAGTTCCTAAGCGATGTCGCGGTGAGTTTGTTCCATCGTCGCGGCTATGCGGGATCTGATGCACTCATCAGGTGCGGCCAAGAAGTATGGAGGTCGCGCAGGCGATCAAGACGTATCAGGACGAGGCGGAGCGGTCGGCTGACCCTGATGGAGACAATGCGATCATGTACGTCAATTGTCTCTGCAGTGTCTTCGGGCACAAGCTTACTGTCGCAGTCACACGTTCGCGTTCAAGCATCAGGGAAAGCTGGCCGAGCTGCTCGACGGAATGCCGGTCTCGTACCGGCATGCCAGCTCGACCAGGTCGAACAAGCACGAGCTGCAAGGACGAGCAGCTTGGTCGAAGTTGCGGGAGACCATGGAGCTTACCGGGGCTCCTGCGGACCATGCCAAGCTCAGTCCGGCGACGCGTACCAAGATATACGAGGAGTGCGTGTGACCGGTCAAACCGAGTCCGGTGTGGCGCTGACGCTCGTATCAGGTTCATGCGGCAGAATCAGGGCAGAAGTACCGAAGCGGCGGCGTCAGCCTTCTACGAAGGCCCGGCAAGCCAGAACGGCAAGCGCATGTTCTACTTCATCGTGGCTCGAGCGGCCATGATGGACTATGACTTGCTCGCATACCGCGTCTTCTCGGTGAGCCGATTCACCGATCGGGACGATCTCGGCTGACTGACGCGCGATAGGTGCTCGAGAGCGTCAACGATGTGTTCGATATCATTGTCGATCTGACCGATTTCTCGCCGGCTACGGAGCTGCCCATGCCGTGGTTGAAGCGCTGCGTGCAGTTGTGCCCTTCTGGCATATTGTCCGGCATCGGGGTAAGTCCGGTTTTATTCGCAACTCTCATCTCAGCTCACGCAGCAGACTGTCATCCTGTACAACCCGAACTCACACGCCAAGAAGAGGGTCCGGCGAATCATGGCGGAGTTGACCCTCATCAGTGAGTTTTATACAGACAGGGTGTCGCTTGGGCCAGGAGCTCATGAGTCAGGCGGACCGGTCGGCAAGAATGTCATAGCGGCGAGCAGCCCTGCTGAGCTGGCGGAGACTATCTCGTTCACTTCGCTCGCGCTGCCTGAACACACGCTCGAGCTGGCATACGAGGCGGACAATGTATTCACAGGTCTGCACGTCCTGGCTCAACATGAGCAGCAGGTGCCTGTGGTCGTCAAGCTTGGCCATGACTGCCTCCAGATTGCCTCGGTGAGTGCAGCGATGATGATGAAATAGAGTGACGCGCTAAAACTCGGCAGTGGAAGAAGCAGGACGTCGCGGCCGGGATAAAGGCGTACATCATCGACGTCGTCCGACTGAAGGATGTAGAGGATGTGGTTCTCGGTGCCGGACTGGCCAGCGACCAACTAACGGTCAAGCACTCCCAAAACGAGTCTGTCACCTTCATCTCGCGAAGTAAGTCTTCTCGCGGCATACCTCGAGACCGGGACTGATGCACGATAGAGCGGAACGAGATGAGCCAGATCATCCGCGCAGCGAGGGCGAAGTTGCGCGATTCGCCAGTCGCCGAGCGCGCTCTTCGCCCGGGAGACGTGCCGGGAGCTCTGCTCAATGTGGCCCTCCTCAATCTGTCATCCGAAGACGAGGCACTTCGCCTTGGGGCTTACAACCTCGTCAACGAGTTATGCCATTGCTTCAAGTACGACCTCGGCAGTGCGGAAGGCGCCGTCTCGGGTATGTCGAGCGGCCAAACGCCTTTCGCCAGTGTTGACGCAGATGCATCAGCCGGCTTTGCCATTCCTCGGAACGCAGTGCCATTCGCAATTGCCATCTCGCGGCAGCTCGCCGCCTCGGCGCCGCAGCTCACCCTCGAGCTTCTCAAAGAGTGGATCATCGGTTTCTCAAAGGCGGACATCACGCAAAAGACGGCGTGCCTGCATTACATCCGACCCTGGCTCGTCAACCTCGAGGTCTTTGCCCAGCCGTCGCGTGACGATGCTGCAGAGAGCGTCAAGCAGGTCAACGATATCATCAAGAGCTTGATCGCAATCACAGTCGCCGAAAGACAGGTACGCGGTAGTCATGCAGTGCTTCCGGCGGATGTGTGGCTGACGCCGTGTTTGCAGCGACTCCAGCTCTTGATGCATGCCAACGTCTGGTCCGTCTTTGTAGGCGCTCCCGACCACCTCATCGACATGCTGTTTGGCGCGCTGATCCACACCGCCATCGACTCCGTTCTAGAGAGCGACAAGTCGGAAACAGCCGCCGAGATCCTCGTTACCATTGCCAATCTGTCGATCCGAGGCAAGCTCGTTGCTCGACTACGCAAGACTATTGCCCAGACATATCTCGCCCCGTCCAACTCGCTCGAGGACAATGCGGCGTGGTCCGAGATCTGCGTGCTCACTCGCCTGAATGTGCTGCTCTCGTTCCACCCGGGCCTCGCCATGGATACGCAACTATACTTGCCCGAACTCGCGCACTGCATCACCATCCTCCTCGGATCATCTCCGCTCGTCATGCGCCAGATGATCTACGCTCTACTCGTCAACGTCTTGCAGAGCCTCAGCTCCTCCACCCCAGCAGGGGATATGGACCAGACAACGCTGCAGGCTTTACTGGGCAAGTTGCAGACGAGCGAGGCGCAGGGTTGGTTCGGCCTACACCGCGCTCCTGGAACGGTCGAGCTCGGCGGAGCGCCCAGAGAGGAGGGAGGCGATGCGGTCCTAGCGCATGTCGAAGCCGTGGCGCAATTCCTGGGACAGGTCCTCGGCGCTGCTGCTGTATCTATCGGTAAGTGGACACATAAGATCCGTGACCGACCGCTCACCTGTAGACTGCTGCAATGCCTGGCGAGCACGCTGGATGTCGCTGGTAGCCGCGACGTGTTTCCAGCACAACCCTGCCACCCAGCCTCAAGCATTCACCGTGCTCGGGTACCTCGCGTCAGACGAAGTCGACGATGACCTTGTGTACCAGATCCTGGTCGCCATGTCAACGACACTTTCGCAATTCGCCGAATCAGACACCGGGCTGGTTATCTCCATGCTGCGATGCTTGACCCGAGTCGTGTCGGGTCTGGTGCCCGACAGCCGATACGCCACCAGTCTGTTTTGGCTTGCCGTGGGCGTTCTTCAGCTCTCGTGGATTCCGCTCTTCCCCGCCGCGCTCGATCTCCTTGTCACCAGTTTGCGATACATGGTCACTGCGGGCCTTATCCCACAGGACCAGACCCTGTCCGACAGCCTGCTGGAAACGAGACGGCTAGCTGCTGGCGACACACCTAGCCGCCTGGATACCGCCACAGGTGTCAACTTTGACGCCGACCCGAACTTCTCGCTCGCCGCGGTACTCTTCAAGGGCGTCAGGATCCAGGCTTCGCGCGCGTTGACCATCGAAGCGTTGATGGAACTGCTCAAGCTGTCAGTCCAGTCGGCCAGGGCGCAAGCGTCTCGGCAGGGTAAAGCGCTCGAAGCGAATCAGGTGGTCCCTGCTAGCTTGGCGTACTTTGTCGCTCTGTTGCCTGCTCTGGCGGGCTCGCCGGCGGAGCTCAAAGGGTTGTTTGAAGCAGCTGGCGTCGCGATCAGCGACCAGCAAGCGGCAGACGTCTCATCGCTTGGCATCTTCGACCTGCTCAACATCCCGTGAGTCGAGTTGTGCACCAAAGACCAGAGCACCAGCTGACACCTGCAGCGACAACTCGACAGCGCTGATGCTGATCACGCTCGTAGTCGCCATGCTGTCCTCGGCGTCATCCGAGACGGAGCGGATCGTGCTTTACTCACTGCTCGCCGACGCATCTCACGACATCCCCGACGTGCTGTCAATGGTGTACGACAGTCTCGTGCCGAGACTCACCGCTGTCCTTGGCACGACATCGAACACGACAATCCTGAACAGCGTGTCGACTATCCTGGAACGGGCAATGCTCGACCCTGGGTACACCTTCGGAACCGGTGTAGGGAGTATCGGCTCGAGCGGGATGCAGCACTCGGACAGCCTGAACTCGCTGCACGCTAAAAGCGCGTACGCTTCGGTCGGCGGTGGCGGTCTCACCGCATCGCCCAGCATGGCTTTCACAGCCAGCATGTCCGCCTCGGGTACTGGCTCACCAGCCCTTGGCGGTCCGGCTCGAGCTGGCGGCAGGGGCGAGGCCGTCCTGGACGAGCTGGGCATGAGAGGATTGGCGGACGTTGGGTTCCCGGCAGGCAAGATGGAACGGTGAGCAAAGAACAGTTGTGAGACTGCGAGGTCGTGTACTGACAATCGTCAGGGTCGCGCCTGCAGCGAGATATGTGTCTGCCCTGATAGAGAGTTTTACGATTTGATCAAGTCCGGCAAGCAATATAATGCCAGGACAATCTGGGGAACAAAGAATGGCGTGGTTGCCTGTATCGTTATGTCGTGAATGCATGATAATGAAGTGATACAGTACTGGTACACGGGCTCGTGAGCGGCGTAAACAGGAGGAGCAGGCGAGCACTGGCTACAGAGGAACAAGCGGGACCCGGGAGGCTATGCCTCCAGGATGCCCATCTCTCTCCATTTCTCTGCCAGCTCCGCGACGCCCTGGCCCATGCCCTGGGGGGTCATGAGATCCTTCATGACCAGCAGGTCGAACTCCTTGCCAAAGGCGAGGAAGTGCGCGAAGAGACTGTTGAAGTGTGCCTCGATGCTAAGGTGGAGGATCGTCTCAAAGTGCGCGTGGTACAGGTGGGCAAAGACGCGGAACAAGTGCTTGTAGATGTGTTTGGCGGTGTACGCGAATGATTGAGGGAAGTCACGCCCGGACTTGGTCGGGAACACCGACTCATCGTCCAGCAATTTCTGCAGCCATGACAGGACGAAGTCGATATAAGTCGGTGCTGGGAGCGAGACGAGCCGCTGTGTTTGGTCGGGCCACAGAAAGTTGAGTCTGCACGAGCGTTAGAGGGTGAACGCGCGCGGGCAGGCATGCCCGCTTGCGATCCCCGAGAGACTAGCACTCACGAGGGCCCAGCAGACATAGAGGGGCAGTTCTGAAGTGTGCAGAACTCGGTCAATGCGCCGTAGAAGTGGTTCAAGTTGTGGTAGAAGTCAAACACTGAGTTCGTCAGCCAAGTGCCGCAAAGGTACCAGCACGGCCACGCCGGCTAGACTCGGCTGCACTTGACGGCCGACTTACGGTTGATCGCGACCCATTCATTCATGTCGACGTATTTTGGCGGCGCGACAATGGTCTTGAAGCTGCCTTTGACGAGCGCGGCCTTGACGAACGGCTGGCACAAGTACAGCGGCTTCGGTCCGCCGGACGGAGCAGGGGTGTAGTCGACACCAGGAGAGGGCAGCGGCTCAAAGTAGCCTTGTTGAGAGTTGACCTGGAGATTGGGCGAGGGCGGCCCGCCAGGGCGTTTGGGTGCGCGGAGGCGCCCAATAGATCCAAGGAAGCCGGACATGACGCGGCTTTAGATATAGAGATCTCGAAGCTAAGATATGTCCTGGTTCAGAACAAGGCCGCCTGGTAGATCTTATCGCGGGACGTCTGCAGACAAATGTGAATAGTCCTTGTCTCAGAAGCACCGACGCAATCTCCAGACAGACATGGACACGAACACGATCAGAGCGCGTCGCTTTGATTTCTGACGTGTAATCCAAGAGTGAGGGCAATAACGTAATGATAACACTTCACCTTGCCAGCTGGGTCGTCAGACTGCATCTTTCGGGCATTCATAGGGGTATACATCTAGCATAGACACAGGGTTTGGGCAGCGAACCTCCTCTTAGACCGCTACATATACTGGCCGAGCGGGAGGTGATTGCTAGGTGATACTTGAAGGACCCGGCATTATGGTGTACATCAAGAAGTGGACGGATTTTGAGACGGTAAGTCACTTCGCTCGGTCCGTCGAGAAAGCGCAATCCCTAGCTACATGTCCTCCTCGGGATGAAGCCGGATCATGCTGGCGAGGCTCTAGCTCACATTGTCTCAGGCGGCGACGGATCTCTATGCCAAGTCACCAAAAAGGGTGAGTACGCGTGCACGCAGATACGCATTCGGCCCTAACCGCTCTTCCAGACAAGATATTGCGTCAAGTTCATCCCAAAGACCGGGCAACTTGTCCTCAAAGTCACAGACGATATCTCTGTAGGTCTGAGCTACATCTTCGGGGCTTTCGATGGGCGTGACACCACGCTCGTCTGCCCGACGCAAAAGCTCTCTGACCGTCCAGTGCCTCAAATACAAGACCTTCTCCTCCATCATCCTTAACCGATTTGAATCTCTCAACCTTCGCCTTATGTCGCAAATAGCCAACGTGCGGCACAGGCCGATAACGACCGCTGCCAGTCGCGTACTGGAGGGGCAGGGACAAACGCGCGCAGGAACACCAGGCGCAGGGGATGACGACGTAGCAATGGATGGCGGTCGGGCAGGCGTTACGCGAGAGGGAACACCTGCGCCAGGCGAGAAGCCGCCTGCTGCTCAGTCGACGGGAACACCAGGGGGCGGCGGGGGCGGAAAGAAGAAGAAGAAGGGAAAGCGGTAGAGGGGCGCCTTCGCTGCATCACTGGGAATCAGCGCGGGTCAGGGGTCATTGCCGGCGGTGTGAACTCGTCCACCGGGGAGAGGACGCGCTATGTCGAGGACAGCGTGTCATTGGCAGCTCTCTATCAGCATCCATAGGAGCTATTTTGCATTATACGGGCTACAAAAGCTAAGACCGCGTGGTGTCGAAGGAGCGCGTCACGTTCTCGGCTATTCTCCTCAGCAGACTGAGTGGTGCGGGAAGTTGTCTGCGACAGTCTACGGATTTGCTTGATGGCCGAGACAGGGCGAGGTTCGAGGACCGACACTGCAGGTGTCGCACTGTGCACGTGTGACCCCGCGTCGGGGGATGCCAGACCAGATCGATCTCAGATCCGGGTGGGTCGACCGGTGGGCGAGGCCCGTGGGCAGCCGGTGAGCTGGGAGATAAACCGAAGCCGACAGGGGATTCGTTTCCCGATGGTATCGCGCGACTCGCGAGGTCTTGCCCGTCCATGCTGTTCAAATCTTGACATCCGAGAGGGCGGCCTGGACTTGCTCGCCCCTGTGCCGAATCTGATCGATCTGGTCCCCCAGTTTCTCCAAGCTGCCGTCGTCCATCTTCCTTAAGTCTTCCATAGCTCGAACATATGCGCCAGCGAGGGTTATGCTCGCATCATGGTCTTTGGTGGAAGTCGAATACGACCCGAGTAGCTCGTGAGCTGGGGTAGACTCGGTGGAAGGAGCGTTGGCTGATGATGTTGACGAGGGGCCGACCAGAGCTTTGAGCTGGACAGTCGACAATGATGCCAGCTGATCGATATCTCTGCTGAGCCCTGCTCGACTGAGTTGCACTGGGTCTGCCTGTTGCTTTGACTCCATGCTTTGCTTGTGAAGTGAGGATCTATAGTGACGAGGTGGTGATCGGGATTAGCCGGTCTAGTGCCGAGATGTGAGATTTCCACGTGGCGTTAAACCTCCACCACGCCCCAAAGTATTGACGGAATGACATCTCATTCTCTCCGCTGGGGACCTGGCCGATGGCCGGTAAAACGTACGGCTCCGGTTTTGGCTTTCAGCACATCTCGAACAACCTCCTTCTCTCTCTCTATCCCTATCTCCCCCACCTTCTCGATCACCCCACAACAAGGTGGCCTGTCCCGTAAACACTGCTTGGTCAGACTCAGCACTCCACGGGTCTACCACCGCCAGCACCAGCAGCAGCAGCAGCTCACGACTCCGTCCCCACAGCAACTCTAAGCTCGGGGGAGACGTAACGGACATTCACGCGCAACGCGCACGCTCAACCGACAGAAAGTCAAGGGTAGCAAGACTTAGAGCAACATGGCTTCGGCCGCTGCCAACAGCGCGGCGAGCACCAGCTCGTCCGACATGTACGACCACGCCAGGGTCGCGCACTTCATCGGTGAGTCCTTAGTTCGCAGTAGCGGATAAAGCCAGGAAGGGTCCAGCTGGCTTGGATTGGGCTGGACCACCTTCCCTAGCGCTATGTAATGTCGCTGACGCTCTTCTTCTTCGCCCGTTACGTCTCGACCTGCCTCTTGCTATCAATACACACTTGCAACAGGCGCCAACAACCTCGAGGTCGCGACGCCCAGCCGAGTCTCTGACTTTGTCAAGGCTCAGGGCGGTCACACCGTCATCACCAAGGTCAGTCGCGCTTCAGTCACGCTGGATCTCGGCTGAACCCCGCAGGTCCTGATTGCGAACAACGGTATTGCCGCTGTCAAGGAGATCCGATCGATCCGAAAATGGTCCTACGAGACGTTTGGCTCGGACCGCCAGATCGAGTTCACCGTCATGGCCACGCCCGAGGACCTGCGCATCAACGCAGAGTACATCCGCATGGCTGACCGCTATGTCGAGGTCCCCGGCGGAACCAACAACAACAACTACGCCAACGTCGACCTCATCGTCGACGTCGCTGAGCGAGCCGGCGTCCACGCCGTCTGGGCCGGATGGTAAGTTGCAAGCAGGCGGACGCGGCTGGTTCTTTGCTGACAGACCAGGGGTCACGCTTCGGAGAACCCCCGGTTGCCCGAGACGCTCGCCAAGTCCAAGATCATCTTCATCGGTCCTCCCGGCTCGGCGATGCGATCGCTCGGTGACAAGATCTCGTCCACAATCGTGGCGCAGCACGCTCAGGTGCCCTGCATGGCCTGGTCCGGTACCGGCATCTCAGACACGGTCCTCTCCCCGCAGGGCTTTGTGACTGTCCCTGACAAGGCGTACGAGGACGCTTGCGTCCACTCGTGGGAGGAGGGCCTCGAGAAGGCCGAGAAGATCGGATGGCCTGTGATGATCAAGGCGTCCGAGGGCGGTGGTGGAAAGGGTATCCGAAAGGTCGAGGACTCGGACAAGTTCAAGAACGCCTTCCAGGCCGTCGCCGGCGAGGTGCCTGGTACGTGCAATTGTAGGCTTCTGTGAGCATTTGGCTGATCTGCAGGCTCGCCCATTTTCATCATGAAGCTCGCTGGCTCGGCGCGACACCTGGAGGTGCAGCTGATTGCCGACCAGTACGGTAACGCCATTTCGCTGTTCGGTCGAGACTGTTCCGTCCAGCGACGACACCAGAAGATCATTGAGGAGGCTCCCGTCACCATCGCCCGGCCGGAGAAGTTTGAGGAGATGGAGAAGGCCGCTGTCCGACTCGGCAAGCTCGTCGGTTACGTCTCAGCCGGCACGGTCGAGTACCTGTACTCGCACAAGGACGACTCGTTCTACTTCCTCGAGCTGAACCCTCGTCTCCAGGTCGAGCACCCGACCACCGAGATGGTTTCGGGCTGCAACATCCCTGCCATCCAGCTGCAGATCGCAATGGGTATCCCCCTGCACCGCATCCGTGACATCCGAACGCTCTACGGCATGGACCCGCACGGCATCACCGAGATCGACTTCGACATGGAGTCTCCTGAGTCGAAGACCACCCAGCGAAAGCCCAAGCCCAAGGGCCATGTCGTCGCCTGCCGAATCACCGGCGAGAACCCCGATGCTGGATTCAAGCCCTCGTCGGGTAACCTGACCGAGCTCAACTTCCGGTCCAACTCCAACGTCTGGGGTTACTTCTCGGTCTCGTCCGCTGGTGGTCTCCACGAGTACGCCGACTCGCAGTTCGGCCACATCTTTGCCTACGGCATGGAGCGGTCCGAGGCTCGCAAGAGCATGATCGTCGCGCTCAAGGAGCTGAGCATTCGAGGCGAGTTCCGGACTACCGTCGAGTACCTCATCAAGCTGCTCGAGAAGCCCGAGTTCGAGAACAACACCCTCACCACGCAGTGGCTCGACGGCCTCATCGCCGAGGGTATGACCTCGGAGCGACCCGACTCGACCCTCGCCGTCGTGTGCGGCGCTGTCGTCAAGGCCCACATCGCCTACGAGGCGTCAATGGCCCGATACAAGTCGGTCCTCGACAAGGGTCAGGTTCCGTCCAAGGACACGCTCCAGACCTTCTTCAAGAGCGAGTTCATCTACGACAATGTCCGATACTCGTTCGCCATGGCCAAGTCGTCGGCCTTCTCGTTCACGCTGTACCTGAACGGCGGACGGATCTTCGTCGGCTGCCGAAGCCTCAGCGACGGTGGTCTCCTTATCTCGCTCGAGGGCGCCTCGCACACCGTTTACTGGCGTGAGGAGGTTGGCGCCATGGTCCTGTCGATCGACAGCAAGACGACCATGATCGAGGACGAGCAGGACCCGACCCAGCTCCGCTCGCCCTCGCCCGGTAAGCTCGTGCGATACCTCATCGACTCGGGCGACCACATCGACGCCGGTGACGCGTACGCCGAGATCGAAGTCATGAAGATGATCATGCCCGTTACCTGCTCCGAGAGCGGTATCGCCCAGTTCATGAAGCAGCCTGGCCAGACGCTCGCGTCCGGCGAGCTGCTCGGTATCTTGACGCTTGACGACCCAACCAAGGTCAAGTTTGCCAAGCCGTTCGAGGGCATCCTGCCCACGTTCGAGCTCAAGAACGGCCGATACGGCACCAAGCCGCACCAGCGCCTCAAGGAGCACCTCGAGGTCCTGTACGACAACCTTCGAGGCTACGACAATTCGGCCGCGGTCCTCACTTCGCTCAAGGCCGTTGAGACCGCCCTCCGAGACCCCGACCTCCCGTACGCCAATGCCCAGGATGTCCTCTCGACCCTCAGCGGCCGTATTCCCTTCAAGCTCGAGGAGGAGATCCGTGCCACCGTTGACTCGTGCCGCGCTAAGCAGCTCGAGTTCCCTTCGATCAAGCTTCGCCGCACGATCGACTACTACATCGAGGAGAACGTGCCTGCTAAGGAGAAGCAGGCGGTTCGCAATGCCATCGCGCCTCTCGAGGTGCTCATTGCTGCCTTCGCCCACGGCCTCAAGGTGCACGAGTGGCAGACTTGGGCCGACCTCCTGAGCTTCTTCGCCGACGTCGAGGAGCCTTTCGCCGACTCGACTCGAACCCAGGAGAACGTCGTCCTCAAGCTCCGAGACGACAGCAAGGATCTCGACCAGGTCGTCGGCCTTGTGCTGTCGCACTCCAAGATCGCCAGCAAGACCAAGCTCGTCCTTGCTCTGCTGGACATGATCAAGTCCGAGTCGCCCCGCGCGTCCATGACCCCCGAGAGCAAGGTCAACCAGACCCTCAGCCGTCTTGCTGCCCTCGACTCCCGCCCCACCGCCAAGGTTGCCCTCAAGGCCAAGGAGGTCCTCATTGTCGGCAGTCTGCCGAGCTACGAAGAGCGACTCGCACAGCTCGAGTCGATCCTCAAGGCGTCCGTCACGACCTCGTACTATGGCGAGAGCGGGCACGGTCACCGACTGCCCTCAGCCGACGTCCTCAAGGAGGTCACCGACTCGCGATACACCGTGTACGATGTGTTGACCACGTTCTTCGAGCACCAGGACCCTTGGGTCGCGCTCGCCGCGCTCGAGGTCTACGTCCGACGTGCGTACCGCGTTTACAACGTCATGCACCTCGACTACGAGGAGGGCCGCAAGGACGGCTCGACGCCCCACATCATCACCTGGCGGTTCAAGATGAGCGGCTCGACCGTCGAGCCTGCGACGCCCCGCGTCGATTCGTCTCGCGACGTGACGCGCATCGCGTCCATGAGCGACCTCAACTACATGGTCAACGCCGTGCACGAGCCCACTCGCTTCGGTCTCATGACCTCGTACAACCACGTCGCCGACGTCGAGCACGGCTTCGACGACCTGCTGTCCATGTACCCTGCCTTCAACCAGAGGGACCACATTGACAAGTATGGAAAGGACGCGCGAAACCCGCACGTCATGAACGTTGCGCTCCGACTGCACGACGCCGAGGAGCAGCCCGACTCGGAGCTGTTCGCGCGCTTCAACGCCCTCGTCAACCAGTACAGCGCCAAGGTCGTCGGCAAGGGTATCCGCCGAATCACCTTCCTCGTCTGCCGCGAGAACCAGTACCCTTCGTACTACACGGTCCGCGAGTCTGCCGACGGCAGCTGGAAGGAGGAGGAGGCGATCCGAAACATCGAGCCTGCGCTCGCGTACCAGCTCGAGCTGTCGCGTCTCTCCAACTTCAAGATCACGCCCCAGCCGTCGTCGAACCGACAGATCCACGTGTACCAGGCCGTCGGCCGGGAGAACACGTCGGACGTGCGATTCTTTGTCCGAGCGCTGCTCCGACCGGGCAGGTTCGTCGGCAACATGAAGCAGACCGAGTACCTCATCTCGGAGACGGACCGACTCGTCGGCGACATTCTCGACACGCTCGAGGTCGTCTCGTCGCAGTACAGGCAGGCCGACTGCAACCACATCTCGGTCAACTGCGTCTACTCGCTCAACGTCACGTTTGACGATGTCCAGGAGGCGCTCGCCGGCTTCATCGAGCGACACGGCAAGCGTCTCTGGCGTCTCCGCGTCACTCAGGCCGAGATCCGCGTCGTCATCGAGGACGACGACGGCAACCAACTGCCCATCCGGGCGTTCATCGAGAACGTCTCTGGCTTCGTCGTCAAGTTCGAGGCCTACCAGGAGGTCACGAACGAGAAGGGCGTTGCGATTCTCAAGTCGATCGGCGAGCAGGGCCAGTTCCACCTCCAGCCCGTCAACTTCCCGTACGCGACCAAGGAGTCGCTCCAGCCGCGAAGGTACCAGGCGCACATCATCGGCACGACTTACGTTTACGACTTCCCTGACCTGTTCCGCCAGGCGGTCGAGAAGGCGTGGAAGTCGCTCATGGTGTACCTCCCGCACATCAAGATCCCCTCGGACCTCGTCACGGCAACCGAGCTCGTGCTCGACGAGACGGGCGAGCTCGCCGAGGTGTCCCGCCCGCCGGGCATGAACCACTGCGGTATGGTCGCGTGGGTTTTCACGATGAAGACGCCCGAGTACAACAACGGCCGAAAGGTCGTCGTCATCTCGAACGACATCACGTTCAACATTGGTTCGTTTGGCCCTCTCGAGGACGACTACTTCTACAAGGCGACGCAGTACGCCCGAAAGCACGGTCTGCCGCGGATCTACCTCTCGGCCAACTCGGGTGCCCGTATCGGTCTCGCCGACGAGGTCATGGCGCTGTTCGACGTTGCGTGGCGCGAGCAGGGCAAGCCCGAGAAGGGCTTCGACTACCTCTACCTGACGCCCGAGAACCTCGACAAGCTCAACGCCATGGGTCCCGGATCGGTCATCACCAACGAGATCGAGACGCCCTCGGGCGAGCGCAGGCACCAGATCACCAGCATTATTGGTCTCAAGGACGGCCTCGGTGTCGAGTGTCTCCGCGGCTCGGGTCTCATTGCCGGTGAGACGTCGCGTGCCTACGACGATATCTTCACCATCTCCATGGTCACTGCCCGATCGGTCGGTATCGGCGCGTACCTCGTCCGACTCGGCCAGCGTGTCGTTCAGGTCGAGGGCCAGCCCATCATCCTCACTGGTGCCCAGGCCATCAACAAGGTTCTCGGCAAGGAGGTCTACACTTCCAACATCCAGCTGGGTGGACCGCAGATCATGTACAAGAACGGTATCTCCCACCTTGTCGCCGCCTCGGACCTCGACGGTGCCCTCCAGATCGTCAGCTACCTCATGTTTGTGCCTGGTAAGTGGACGACATCACGTGTGTCAGCGACGATACTTACACAACGCAGAGCGACGTGGTCGAGCGATCCCGATCCTGCCGACGGGCGACTCATGGGACAGGGATGTCGAGTGGAAGCCGACCAAGGCGGCTTACGACCCGCGAAACTTCCTTGCCGGTTGCCACGAGGATGTGGACGGCACGTCGGCCTTCAAGTCGGGTATTCTCGACCAGGGCTCGTTCTTCGAGACCATGGGTGAGTGATTAGTCAAGCACAGAGAAAGACCACCGCTGACGCGGATCAGGCGGCTGGGCCCAGACGATCGTCACAGGCCGAGGACGCATCCATGGTATTCCCGTGGCTGTCATTGCTGCCGAGACGCGAACGATCGAGCGAGTCGACCCTGCTGATCCGGCAAACGAGAGCTCGGTCGAGTCGCGTGTCGCCCTGGCCGGTACCGTCTGGTTCCCCGACAGCTCGCGCAAGACCGCAACCGCGATCGAGGACGCCAACCGCGAGGGTCTGCCGCTCGTCATCTTTGCCAACTTCCGAGGATTCTCGGGCGGTATGTCGGACATGGCGCAGGCGATCCTCAAGGAGGGAGCCAAGATTGTCGACGGGCTGTCGAGCTACAAGCAGCCTGTGATCGTGTACCTCGTGCCGAACGGCGAGCTTCGAGGCGGCGCCTGGGTCGTGCTGGACCCGTCGATCAACCCGGAGCAGATGACCATGTTTGTCGACAACGAGTCGCGAGGCGGTGTGCTCGAGCCCGAGGGTATCGTCGAGGTCAAGTACCGGAAGCCACGAGTGCAGGCGACGATGGCGCGCCTGGACAAGGAGTACGCCGAGCTCAAGGCGGCAGCCGAGAAGCCGGACCTGACGGCCGACGAGAAGGCTGCGGCGACGGCGGCGCTCGAGGCGCGCGAGAAGCACCTCGCTCCGGCGTACCAGTCGGTCGCGCTCGAGTTTGCCGACCTGCACGACCGATCGGGCCGCATGAAGGCAAAAGCCAACTGTATCCCGTGCGACTGGCAAAACTCGCGTCGGGCCATCTACTGGTCTCTCCGCAGGAAACTGTCCGAGACGCGCATCATGAAGAAGCTCGCGGCGGCCAACCCGGAGCTCACCTACCCCCAGCGCAAGGAGCTCCTCGCTGGCTTTGTCCCCGCCGAGCTCGCCGCCAAGGGCGACGCCGACGTCGCTGCCTTCATCGAAAAGAGCGGTGACGCCGTCGAGCAGTACGTCCAGAGCGTCCGTGACGCCTGGTGCGCAGACTCTATCCTCTCCTGGGCGTAAGTCTTCTTCTCCACTACCAATTGGTACGTGCGCTGACGGACCAGGTCGACTAACCAGGACGGTGTGCTGTCGGGCTTCAAGCGCATCTTGGACACGCTCTCGCCCAGCGAAAAGGCCCAGCTCCTCGACCAGCTGTCCGCGGGACAGCAGTAGACCGATTCCATACCGCTATCAAAGACATCTTGACGTTCCACTTCTCTCTCACGGGTTCTCCACATCGTTTTGATTCGTAATCATGCATACTAGATTCTGTCCGCTAGTTAGTGCCCTAGTACGGCTGCTGTCTCTTCTGCTTTCGTTTCTCTCTGCGATCGTCGACGGCTGCGCCGCGACCCAGCACCGGCCCAGGTTCTCTCCGCCGGACACCACCTGACGCGAACCCATCGCCGTCGCCGTCGACGTCCATGCCATCTGAATCGTCGTCGTCGTCGTCGTCCGACTCGTCCTCCTCTTCCGTCTCAATTTCGCTCTCTTCGTCTTCGTCGTCATCTGACGCGACGTCCTCTCGGCCATCACCGCCATCGTCGTCGATGGCCGGGTCACCAACGCGTAGTCGGTCCGACAACGAAGCGAGGTTCCAGCCACAGAGGACGCCGTCCTCTGAACCAGTATACAGCGCCTCGTTCCGCTCGGAATGGTACAGCGCGCGAATGACGTCCTTGTGCCCGCGCGAAGGCGGTTGAGGTACAGTGAGGAAGTACCCCGACGGAGCGTACCCCGACGAACCCGCCTGATGGTGCTGCAGCACCATGTCGCCCCTACCCGCGCGTCAGCGCGTTCACGACCCTCGTCGTCCCGAGAGGAACACCTACCCGTTAGAGCCGACGGCTGTAATGGGGCCGCCGCGGGAGGAGAGGCCGAGAGAGGGGACGACGTCGATCAAGTAGTCGCTCTTGAGCTTGTTGGACGCTTTAGCGTCGTGTGCCTCTGCGGCAGTCTGCACAACATGTGCCGCAGACGACGGTACCGTGTAGTCTCGGAACTTGAACTGCTCGGTCGGCAAGTCCAGCACGTTCTGCAACTACACCCGAGGCGTCAGCCGCGCAACATCGCTATCTTGCAATCACTCACTTCGAGCTCGTTTTCTTGACCGCCGCGGGTAATGTCCCATACGGCGACTTGGTCCATATCGCTCCTTGCCCAGACTTTGGCCCGGCCATTATGCGCGTACGCGCCCGCGTCGGCAATACTGACGCCCCAGTTCTCTTCCGCGACGACCGCCTCGTCCTCGTCGGTCTCTTTCACGTCGCTCAGCGCAACGAGCCCGTCCGTGCTTGTCGACAGCAGTAGCCTGTCAGGAAGCGGCCCGCCGCCGCCGCCGGGCAGGAAGGTCGACGTGCTCGGCAGAAGAGACAGGTGGGTAATGTCGTCCGAGTGGGTCGACGAGTGCGTGTACGCCGCTTGTTTCGTGTTGCGCGTGTCCCTCCGCCAGTCAGCCCATGTCTTCACGGGGGGCAATGCCCAGCTTACCAGAACAGGATGTGCGCTTCAGACGAGGCGAGCTCTGTTCCTGCGATGACGAGGTGGTCCCGCTCGCTTGCAGTCACTGAAAGTACCGGAAGCGGTCTCCGCACGACAGCTGCCGAGTGAGCGACACTCTTTCGCGATAGACCTACCCTTGATGGTGAGGGCTGGGCGCCGACTACGCTCATCCCATCGCACAACAGTCGCATCTTTTGCTGAACTGTAGATAGCCGTACTGCCCGCACCGTCACCCTGCTCGACATACACGTCCGTAACGTCTCCTGTGTGTCCGCCCTGTAGCTGTTCAACTGGCTGAAGCGTCTGTCCGTCCGCGACAGTCAAGGTTGGCGACGGGTGCCGCAGGATGAGGTGGTCTGAGGCCGGACCCGCAGGCCGGATCTGCAGGATGTATGGCCGAGAAGGCAGCCCGTTGGACAGGGTCGGGTACGTGATAGGTGGTGCTGCTGGCATCTTGCAAGAGTCACGGTCAAGTGGGCAAAATACAATGGTAACAAGCGGAGTGGACACAAAATCTGGAAATGGACCGGCCAAGCGGCGGGTCATCCGGTGGAGGTCTCATCCCCTAAGGTGGCTGAGGACAGGATACACTGATGCATGGGATCGTGGGATGAGTGGCCATAGGGATGTGCTTGTTCGTGAGCCGTGAGCAGCCGTGCGGACAATAGAGGGACAGTAGCGTATAGGATGGAAAGCGTGTTGTGCTCAGTCGTTTCGGTCGAGGTTCTGGAGGAGCGACTGGAGACACCGCTTGGTGACTTGGTCGGCCTTGAGTGTCTGCTCAAACGTCCTGTCTTTGAGTGCTTCGGGCAAACAAGCGCGCAGGGCCTCGCGCGCCCTGACAGAGTCAGCATGGTCTCGGAGGCCGGCAGCCTCGCCGCTGCGCGGCTCGGCGGGACTGACCTTGGGTTATCGGTCATGCGGAGGTAACACCTGACGACGTGCTTGAGCAGCCTTGCCGCCTGAGACTCTACCAGCGCCTGGGTCATGTTCGCAAGCACGGCGCCGACGGCGTAGAACCGCTCGTATGTCTGGCAGATGTACTGCAGCCCCAGGTCGTCCGACAGGATCTTCTGTACGATGAAGATCGCGACAGTCTTGGACAGCTCCGAGCCAGTCTCCATGATTCGCAGGCACAGCGGGATGATCTCGGTCGACAGGAGGAAGTTAACCACGTCCGAGTTGTCATTTTGCTGTCACCGCATCAGCACCGGTCCCTCTCGCACCCGCTTTACGGGGAGCCTCACCTTGACGAGGGCGCCAATGACGCCGAGGGAAGTCAAGCGGAGGTACTCGAACGGCCGGGTCTTGCTCGTCGTGTTCAGGAACGGATACAGGAAGAGAGGCACGTGCGCTTGGGTGATCAGCACAGTCCCCGGATAAGCTGCTTCACCCGACTCACCTGCGAGGAAGAGTCCTCTGGTCTCTGGATGGCTCGCCACGCATTGCAGGAGCGCAAGCGTGTTGCATACGCGATTAGACGCGTGGGCCGTCAGAGCGGGCGGCGATAGGGCCGGGTACACAATCACGATTTCGTACAGCAGCGACGACATGATACCTGCGTCGCGTCAGCCAAAGACGATCTACGCTCGCTACGCTCGCTGCGCTCGCGGCACTTACCGAACCCTCCCCAGAGGACGAGGGCGAGGTCGTCGTACATCTCACGCTTCTTGCTTAGCTCAAGCAAGGCGGTTTCCCTGGTCTGCGGGCTGAGCAAGTCCGAGATCAAAGCGTAAATCTCGGCTTCTTCGCTTCCGGGAGCAGGACCCGTTCCTGCCCCTTGGCCCGGCTGGCCTAACCCGCCAGCGCCGGAAGGACCCAGAAGGAGTTTCCCTCCGCCAACACCACCACCACTGCCGGCGCCGGGGGCGCCTGCGCCAGCGGCCCCGGACCCAGGCCCACCGGCTCCGCTTGCGCCAGTACCGCCCGAAAGCGTGCCAGCCGCGGTGCTTGCCGAGTTGAAAGCGTATGGCGCCATAGACGACCCGTTCCCGCCGCTTGCTGGTGGTGGAGGCGGGTTGTTCAAGTGTTGCGCCAGGTTGTTCAGCAGAAGAGGAGGCTGCGACGCCGCCGCGGCCGCAGCAGCGGCAGCCGCTTGCGCCTGAGCGTGCTGCTGCTGCTGCTGCTGCTGTTGCTGTTGTTGATCGGACTGTTGTGGCTGCCTTGACCCAGCGCCGCTGTTGTTCCCGGCCGCAACGGCGCCGTATAACCGCGGCCGGTCAAACATGAACGATCCGGACTGTTGTTGTTGCTGCTGTTGCTGCTGCTGCTGCTGTTGCTTTTGTTGCTGGGAAAAGTGATGCCATGAAGCCGCTGCAGCCGCTGCTGCGCCCTCCGAGTCGGGAGTCGCTGGTGCGGTAGGTGGACGATGCTGAGAGTACATCTTGCCCGACAACGACTTCACAGACGTAAAGCCGAGTCGGGTACTAAGGGAGACACAAAGGGACCGCTAGTCGGGGCAGGTCCCAGCGGCCAGTGTCGCGATTTCGTTCGTTCTCTTTCACTGAAGGTGATACGTCAGGGCCGTTCTGTCGTCCGTACCGTGTACTAGCTCTCGCTATGTGAAGTATAATATGAGTAGTGAAAGTGACGAGGAACGCTAAGCGTTTACGCCGAATCCAGGCGAACCCAGGCCCGAAGTGATGAGGCATCTTCTCAGTCAATTCCGGACGCGGCGGCGATCGCCGCCGGTATGTGTGGCTCACTCACCAGTCTGAGACCTCCGTCTCGGCCTGGTCTGAGATCTCATACTGGTACATGATGCATCGCGGAGTGTCATTCCTGAGGTGAAACTAGATATGCAGGGTGAAGTAAGATTCTGACAAAAGCCACTGAGAGACGTCAGGCGCCAGCGCCTATCCGATCAGACGCAGCCGGGTGTTGTTGGCCGTGCGCATCAGCACGCCCATGTTTTCGTACTACCGCAGTCAGCGCTGGTCTGCATAGGGTAACTCTGACGGACTCACCTCAAGGACAGTGTCCATGAATGCCGTCTCTGTGAATCCCTTGGCGATGACACGGTTACGGACGTCCACCATGGCGACCTCTTCTGGCTCGCCGTCGTGCTCGTCCTCGTCCATGCCGTCCGTTTCGGCCTTCATGACCTCCTTGATGATTCTGTAGATCTTGGACGTCTCTGTCTGGTCTTCGCCCGCGCGGCGTGCTCGGCCGGCCTCGTCGTACAAGCTGGCCTTGCTCTGCTCCATGAGCTCGAGCGCGGCGTCGACGTCGCCCTGCTCGACCTGGCTCGACATGCGCAGTCGCGCCAAGGCCTGCGACAGCCGCAGCACACCGAGCAGCGTTCGCGCCGACACGTAGGCGAAACCCTTGTCCTCGGCTTCCTTCTCCTGCTGGTCCTTGCGCATGCGGACGTATGTGCCGACAATGTACTCGGAGATCGAGGGAGGGACGATCGGCCGGATCTTTCGGCACTCGGCGATGTAGTGCCGCATGAGCGTGGGGTCGATCGGCTCAAACTCGGTCGGTGGGTGCTCGTTGTGCATGTGCACGTACGCGACGTGCTGCGCCAGGCGCTCGTCGGCCAGCCGGTCAGGCGTGTCAAGGATCAGGAACAGCAGGTCGAATCGGGACAACAGCGCCGCAGGCAGGTTGATGTTCTCGTTGGGCGACACCTTGGGGTTGTACCGGCCGTAAAGCGGGTTCGCCGCGGCGAGAATCGACGTGCGCGCATTGAGCGTCGTCGTGATACCCGCTTTGGAGATCGAGATGGTCTGCTGCTCCATCACCTCGTGGATCGCCGTCCGGTCCGCATCGTCCATCTTGTCAAACTCGTCAATGCAGCAGATACCGTTGTCGGCCAACACAAGCGCTCCGCCCTCTGCACTCCGTCAGTGGCGTTCTGTCTCTCCGGGACAGTACTCACCCAGGACCATCTCGTCGGTGACGGGATCACGCATGACAGCGGCGGTGAGACCGACGCCGGACGAACCGCGACCGGTAGTGTACACCCCGCGAGGGGCGACCTTGCAGATGTATTTGAGCAGCTGGGACTTGGCGACACCGGGGTCACCCATGAGGCAGATGTTGATGTCTCCTCTGATCTTCATGCCATCGCCGACCTTTTTGTTGACACCGCCGACGAGGAGCAGGAGGAGTGCCTTCTTGACGTACTCGTGTCCGAAGATTTCAGGGGCGATAGATGCCGCGAGGCGGGGGAAGAGGTCCGGGCCCGAGTTGAGCAGGTCCTGGATAGCTTCCTGGATCTCGGGCGTGGCTTCCATGGCGTGGTACTGCTTCTTGAGCTGGTGAACGTGCATCGCCTCGAGGAACGTGTCCTGCAGGAGACCGGCGCGGATGGCGCGGAAACCGGTGTACGGCGTGGGCAAGAAGATGCCCGAGATGTTGACAACGTCGCCCGGGTTGACAGAGCGCGTGAGCGTGCCGTACAGGTGCACCGTCATGCTGCGCGGGATATGGCCCACGGGCACCTGGTCCGCCATCTCCTGGATCTTGACCTCCTGGAACGGCTTGAACCGACTCGCCCGCGTCTGCATGTACAGCGTCCCCGACGTCCGGTCCCGCGTGCACGCCTCGGACGGGCAGCTTACTAGCGGCGTGAACTGCTTCGACGCCACTTCCTGGAAAATCTCGTTGCCGCATGATTCGCACGTGTACGCGTTGACCAGCAGTAAGGGCTTCACCTCGGACACGCGCGTCACGATGCCCCGCACAGTGATCAGCTTGCCCAGCTGCGCGCCCTTGACCGCCCGCACCGCCAGCACACCCGACCGGTTCTTCGGCGGCTTGAAGTACACGTTGCTGTCCAGTCAGCGCCGGTCCGCCTTGATGACCGGACTACTTACTACCGTCGGAGCAGCTCGGGGGGGAAGAGTCCGCTCTCGGTGGGTCGCTCGCCGTTGAGCGTCGCCTCGTTCAGGTCCCGGCGGTGCTCCATGATCACGTCCAGCACGTCGTCTGTGAAGTCGAGGCGGTGGTCTGGCTCAGGCAAGAGCTTGTCGATCACTTCCGAGAACAGCGCAATGTATCGTCGCGTGTTACGCATAATGTTGTGCAGCAGCGTCTGGTCCGTGCTGAACTGCCCCAAGTATCAGCATGTGCGAAGCACATGCCACCGCTGCCTGACTCACCTGCTTGAGGTCCTCGAGGTTGATGGTGATCTCGGATGTTTGGCGGTTCGCGACACGGCGGAACAGCTTGACGTACTTGGCCTTGCTATTCCGCTCTCGGCCCTCGGCGTCGACGTCCATGTCGCCCATCCCGTCCACGAGGTCGTCCTCATCGTCCTCGTCATCCTCATCGTCCTCCTCCTCGTCCTCGGCAGCAGCGTCATCGTCTGCCGGGATATGCCGCCGCCGATGACTCCGAGGAGGCGTCGTGTACGTCGTCAGAAACTGTTCAATCTTGCCGAGCTCCTCATCGTAGTTGATCTGCGAGGGGTCAACTGGTACGTCAAGCGAGCAGGAAGACAAGGCGTACCGCAAAGTTTGCGACGGGAAGGACGCCCACAGCAGCTGCAGCAGTTGCCATTATGTCGTGAAGCGCAGTCTAAGATGGTATGGGATGGAGACAGGAGAAGGAGGATATCAGAAGACGAGATCCCCCCACGCGCGTCCATCCAACGGGGTGTGTCATTTCGCGTTCGACGCGTCTTTCGTGCCTGAACGCGGCCTGCCACCCAACCCAGTCAGAGAGAGACTGTAGTCCATTCAGAGGATATGCATCGTTCGGTGCTGGGAGTCCCATATGTACATCGATAGACAGCACTGCGCTCTAGCATGCTGGCGCATGCACTATTTTGATCATTTAAGCACCAACGCTCAGCTTGGCCACGTCGGGCATGTCCTCCGATTTCGTGATCAGCTTAGTGACTTTGCCAATCGCGACCGTCTTGCCCTCGTCTCGGAGTGTGAATCGGCCAAGCACTGCCAGTCAGCCGCAGTCCTAGTCGCACACCTGTCAACTCACTCTTGTAATCGTCAAACTTCTCGATACCTGACAATGATCAGTACAGCATTACCGACGCTTCGCGTCAGGACTCACAGATGGGCTGGGGCAGCTCGATCAGGACCGAGATCAGCATACCCTGCTTGCCGAACGCGGGCGGGCGCTTCGACTTGCGCCTCGTCTTCCGCTCAAAGTAGTGCAGCAGGGCCTGGCGGGTGAGCTAGAGCGCGACTTTGTTGGTGACTAGAAACGTACCGAGATGGTGCACTCCTCGGCAACGGTGTGGACGTGCAAGACACAGTTGTAACCAGCAGCGACTGCTTCATCAGCATCGATCCCGCTCCACCAGTCGGCGTGACTGACTGATGTTCTTGGTCTCAAGAATGGAGATATCGGCCTTGAAAGCCGTGGCGACCTTGACAGGTGCCGAAGGCGAAGTGAGCACGAATCCGGGCGAAACGTCTTCGTCAGAGACGCCTCGGAGACGCAATCGGATGTTGTCTCCGCAGAACGCCACGTCGATCTCCTCGGCCGACTCGGTGAAGATACCCGCAATTTCGACGGTCGTCTGCATTAGAGTCAGCGTGTGTGGCTACAGCGGTAGGACAAACTCGCCCTGTTCGGCATCATAAGAACCGTGTCGCCCTTCTTGACTCGCCCAGACTCGATCTTGCCCATGACCATGGTACCGAGCTCGTTGTACTTCTCGGACACAGGGAACATGAACGGCGCGTTGATGTCTCGGTCGAGCACCTGCAGCTCGTCCAGGTAGCCCAAGAGGGATGGGCCGCTGCGCAAGTCAGCACGGTCCTCCGACTAGTGGGACCGAGGTCACTTACTCGTACCACGGGGCGGTCTTCTTGTCGATCTTGACCTTCATGTTCTGGCCCATCTGAGCCGAGACGGGAATGAACGTCAGATCGGTCTTGGGGTTGAAGCCGACTGCCTTGAGGAACGGGGTAATCTTCTGCTGAATCTCGATGTATCTGCCAACTGATCAGCGGCACGAACCCGCGTATCTATGGGTATGGACTGACCGCTCCTCGGACCACTCGACGGTGGGGTCGTCCATCTTGTTGACCACGAGGACGAGCTTGTTGATACCGTTGTTCTTGAGCAGCAGAGCGTGCTCACGCGTCTGACCGTCTCGCTCGAATCCGGTCTCAAACTCGCCCTTTCGCGCCGAGAGCACCTGCCTATCAGCGAAGACCACTCAGACGGTATGTATGGCACTCACAAGCATGGCGACGTCGGCCTGAGCGGCACCCTGAATCATGCTAGGGACGTAGGTCTTGTGGCCTGGGGCGTCGAGGATGGTGTACCGCTTGCTGTCGGTCTCAAAGTACGCCCGGCCGACCTCGACGGTTTTGCCCTTGGCACGCTCCTCCTTGCCGGAATCGAGCGCCCAGGAGAGGTACCAAGTCTCACGACCGGCGGCCTTGGCTTCCTGCTCGTACTTCTCCATTGTCCGCTTGTCGACCGCTCCCGTGAGGTACAGCAGCTGGCCGCCCATCGTCGACTTGCCGGCGTCGACGTGACCGCAGAAGATGATGTTCAGGTGCGCTTTGACGTTCGGGTCCGCTGCTCCGCCGGTCTCGTCGCCGCCACCGTACAGGTCCCGCATGGCGTCCGCACCGGCTGCGGCCTGCTCCTTGTAAATAGCCTCGGCGTCGTTCTTCGCCGACACCTTGGTGAAGTTGGTGCCCTTGCTGGCTGCAGCGGCAGGCTTGCTGCTCGGTTCGTCCGCGGCGGCGTCGCCGCCAGCAATGACCTTGGTCTGCGCGTCCGTCGCCGGGGGCACGGCCGCTGCGCTGACAGCGACCTTCTTCTCCGGCTCGCTGACAGGCACCTCCTTGACGGCCGGGGTCGCAGCCGCGGCCGGCGCCGGCGCCGACCCGAACTCTTCATCGATATCGTCCGCGTTGTCCTGCTTCGCAGGAGCTTCCTTCTTCGCCTCGGCCTTCTTCTCTGCTGGCGCCGCAGGTGCAGTCTCCTTCTTCGCGCCGATACTGAGCGACGGCGCGGCCTTGGGCGCTCCTCCACCGATACTGAGCGATGGTGCGGCCTTGGGCGCCCCACCACCACCGATGCTGAGGGAGGGCGCAGCCTTTGGTGCACCGCCGCCGATGCTCAGCGAAGGAGCCGCCTTTGGTGCGCCGCCTCCGCCAATGCTCAATGATGGCGCAGCCCTAGGCGCTCCGCCGCCGCCGATGCTCAAGCTGGGCGCAGCGCGAGACCCGCTGTCGTTGTTGCTCGAGAATGAAGGAGGGACGAAACCCTGCACCTGGCGCTGCTGACCGGGGACAAACGCCCGTTGTTGCGACTGCTGTTGCTGCTGGGGAGGAACGTAGGTCTGTCGTCCTTGGCCGGGATAGAACGGCTGCTGTTGGGGAGCTTGCTGCTGGTACCCGCCGCCGCCGTACTGTCCGTAGCCACCGTACGGCTGCTGCTGCTGCTGCTGCTGGGGATAGTATCCCTGGCCGCCGCCGGGCTGACCGCCGTACATGGCGTATGGGTCGAACCCCTGGCCGCCGCCCTGCTGCTGGCCAGGCTGGCCCTGCTGCTGCTGCTGCCCGCGGGGGACGAACGGCTGCTGTCCGGGTCGGAACTCGAACGCGCCGGGGTTGAAGTTGCCAGGAGGAGGTCCGCCAGACATTTTGCCCTGATCCACAAGTATAGCAAGTATGAATCACCGAGTAGCGAATACCCTTATGACTCTGCTCGTCTTTGAACCTGCGCCACCGACAAAACCGAACAAAGGGCGGCAAAAGGAAAGACACGTCATACCAACTTCCTCAGGTGGAGTGAGGGTCGTACTTTCAAAATCACAAGGCACTTTCAACCCTCTGATTCTCCAGATTGCATGATCCAGGTGTCGAGAGCGGCTCAGCACATCACCAGAACTCGCATCTATACCACACAGACACTGAGGAGAAACATGTCCAACGTCGCCGCTTTCGTCGCTGCGGCCGAGAAGGCCGAGCCTCAGCTCGTTGGGTCGACCGACAAGGACAAGGCCGCCGTGGCTAAGCTCGTCGGCGAGACCGAGGCCATGTCCAAGGACCTCTCGGTATGTATGCTCTGCGAGAGGAGTATGTCATTGCTGATGTTCAGGCGCTCAACGACAAGCTGTCGCCTCTGACTTACTTGTACTCGAACGCGGCCACGTCCGCCGACGTCTCGCTCTACGCCCACCTCCACCCTGCGATGGTACGTCTGTACACGGACAATGGTAGGGGTCAAGCTGACAAGGACAGGCGGCCGCTCCTGCGTCGCAGCACCCGACGCACCCGTCTGTGCTGCGGTACTTCCTGCAGGTCCAGTCCCTGCCTCCTGTCCAGGCGGCTCAGTCGTCCATGCCAAACGACTTCCAGCCGGTCGAGGTGGACATCACGTCTCTGCCCACGCCTGAGCGCAAGGCAGTCGCGCCTGTGAAGAAGGAGAAGAAGGAGAAGAAGCCCGCTGCGGCAGCTGCCGCGGCGACCGAAGGCGCCGGAGGCGTGCTGGCTTCCGTGGCGTCAGCCGTGTCTGGTGCTGCGGCTGCCGCTTCCGCTACTGTCGTCGCTGCCGCCGAGAACGTCAAGGCGGCCGTCGTTGGTGCGCCCGCCGCCGAGGGCTCATCCGCACCTGCTGCTGATGCTGCTGCCACGGCGGGCGGCAAGCCCAAGAAGGAGAAGAAGGAGAAGAAGGAGAAGCCAGCCAAGGCCCCTGCGCCCGCCAAGGAGGAGCCTACGGGTCCCATGCCTAGCATGATTGACATGCGCGTCGGCAAGGTCCTCGACGGTCAGTCCTGCCATCTGCCCCAGCTACCGCTGCAGGGCGAGTATTTACGGGACTGACGCGGACAGTGCGGAAGCACCCCGAGGCTGACTCGCTGTACATCGAGATGATCGACGTGGGCGAGCCTGAGCCCCGCCAGGTCTGCTCCGGCCTCGTCAAGTACATGTCCGAGGACGACATCCGTGGCCAGACCATCATTGTCATTGTACGTCGCGCCCCCGCGATACTTCTGAATAGGAATGCTGACTCCCTAGTGCAACTTGAAGCCCGTGACGATGCGAGGCGTCAAGTCGTTTGCCATGCTGCTGTGTGCGACCGCCAAGGACGGCAAGGAGGCTGGTGGCGTTCAATTCGTGCTTCCTCCCGCCGGCAGCCAGCCAGGAGAGAGAATATACTTTGAGGGCGAGAAGTACGAGAGTGAGTCTATTCATGCCTGTCTATTCCACACACCAACAGGATGTGTCGGTTTATGGACGAAGGGCTGACACCCCAGATGCGACGCCCGAGACACAGCTCAACCCCAAGAAGAAGGTCTTCGAGACGATCCAGCCCGTGAGTCGATGCATCCGCAGGGTCGCAGGGGGAGAAGTGCTGAAACTTGCAGGGCTTCATCACGCTGGACAACCTCGAGGCCGCGTGGATCGACCCCGAGACCAAGTCGGTGCACCGCATACGCACAAAGGACGGCGTCTGCAAGGCCCAGTCGTTCGTCGGGGCCAGCCTGTCGTAGGCGGGAGGAGAGCAGCGCAAGCACGGATGCATGCATTGCATATGTAATGTCCATACTGATGAGAAATGAGCCTGCCCGTCGCCTGTCGACGGGCGAAAGGGCGAGCAAAGCAGAGCAGAGCGCGTTAGGCAAGGCAATGAGTGTCCATCTAGAATCGGATGCTGGGTGCCCGACAGGTTCGGCCTATGTGAGGCCAGTGCGGACGATGTGGTGTTGTATGTACATATTATGTCGAGCGAGACTGGCTATCAAGCGTCAGCGGGATGAGTACTGGCTGAACCGAGGTGGACGTACTGATCGATCTGGGCAACGGGTTTTATTGCTGAGCGAGAGACTGGGCGTCCTGCGGGCTGCGAATGACGCCAGACTTGACGAACGAGAGGCCACGAGCCCAGTCGAGGCCTTCGCCGCCGTACGTGACGTCTGGCGTGCACTCAATCTCGATGTCCTCGGCGACGGACGCGCCGGCGTTCTCAATCATCCAGCGGCGATGCTGCGCGAGGAGGTCACGCCGGGACGTCTCTGGGCAATCGGCCTTGCTGCCCGGGGCGTTCTTCAGAGGCGAGAACTCCTCCTGCCGGTCGACCTCGAGCACGCACAGCGCGGGGGTGAAGGGGAAGACGTCAAACACGAACAGCTCGAGTTTCATGCCGTTAGGCTCGGTCGGCTTGATAGGCTGGCCGGTCGCGAGGTCGACGGTGGGGATCTTTTTGCGCGCAATGTGGAAGGCCATCTTGCGCTCCATGGCCTCGACACTCTCGAGGAACTCGGTCGTGTAAAAGTGGTTGGCAATGTTCGCCGCTCGGAAGGCCAGCTGGCCGTCGTGCGTGCGCATCTCGGCCTTCTCCTTGCTCAGCTCCGAGTATTCGACGACCGAGAAGTGGTCGCCGCGCTTCGCGAGCACGCCGACGCTCTCCGTCGGGATCAGCTTCCGGACGACCTTGGCGCCGACGGGTGACTGCCGAGCGATACAGCAGCCGACGAAAACCGGGTCCGCGACCTTGACAAGGCAGTTGTCCACGCAGTACGCGTGGATGTACTCGATGTTACGCGATCGCAGGTCGTCCAGCACCGACATCGGGTTTGACGCCGACAGAGGCCGCCGCAGCGCAGCGTACAGCCCGCCGTTCCCGTCTGGCGCAACGGATACCGACGACTTGCTTGCCAGCAGCAGCTTCCCCTCTTCTGACAGAGCGGGTAAGACGCCTGTCCAAGCGTCAGCACCGTTCAACGCCACTAGTGCACCCACTCACCCTGCTCGAAGAAGATGACGTCCTGCGGGTCCAGCCCGAAGAACCCCTTCTGGGCGAAATACTTCTCCGTCTCCTCGCGCGTCGGTCCGCTGGTCATGACGTACCACCTGATCCGGACGGATCCGTGCGGCTTGCCAGCGCGCTGCTCCGCGACCCGCTCGAGCTTCTTGATGCGGCCGGCCTGGTACTCGAACAAGCTCATACCGCTGGGAAGGCCAATGTCGTACATGCCCTTGGGGCTGGTACTCCCGAGCCGGGTGCCCTGTCCGCCGGCCATGAGAAGGACGGCGACCTGGTTGGAGGCAATAGCGTCGAGACCGCGTTCGCGCCAGACAGCCTCTTCGTGTGGGTTGTTGACGATACTGGCGCACGCTTCCTCCGGCAGCGGGAGCACTTCCTCTGGGGCGGGCGACGGCGTCCGAGATCGTCCGATCAGTCGCACGCCCGCAACGGCCAGCGAGTCGTCGTGCACCACCTCGGGCGGAGGCGTGATCGGTCCGTCGGCAGCGACCGCATTGTGGTAGATCCGGTTGACACGGTGCGGGTCGATATCCGCCAGCTGCGCCAGGAGCGACGCCTGCTCTGCAGGCGGCAGCTCGTCGTAGAACGTGAAGACGTGGCCCTGGTCCGCAGACTCGTACAGCGCCCGCAGGCGTGCCGCGTCGGGCGTCCCGTTGTGCCCGTTGCTGCTGAAAGGTTGGGTTTTGGCGTGCGCTGGCGACGTCGGGAGGGAGGCGTTGTGCCCGTTCAGGTGCAGGTCGGGAAGGACGGTCGTCATGGTGTTTGGACCGGTGAGAGTGATGGCAGGTCCGCTGTCCATCGTTAGAGCTGTCAAGAATAGTCGGATAGAAGAGGGTGGGCGGGATAACAGGCCAGTGGGTGCTGAAGAGGAGGAACGAGGAAGGATGGGGGATATATGGGTTTGCTTGGGAGGTATGAAAGGAGCGGCACTTGCTTACCTGAGAAAGCTATGCAGGTCCTTGGGAAGCTTGAACGCTCGCTACCCTTATCCTTGGCAGAGCGCGACCTTGAGCTGTATTGACGGGTTGTATTGGCGGGAGCGTGAGATACCGCTGTAGTTGTTGTTATTGCTGAAGCCCCGAGTGAAGATCTTCTTCTGTGCAAACAAGAGGGCGTTGGTGGGATGTGGCGCGTGTAGTTGTAGTGTGCTGATCGGACAAAGCGGCCGTTGCTTCACTTTCAAATGCCAAAGGAAGCTTTCAGGTCGCCAAGCGAGTGTGTGAAACGCAGTGGCGGGGTATGAAGCAGTGAGGCTCGGAAAGCTGTATAGAGTGGGGTATGTATATACTGTACAGGCGCTGTGTTGAGGTGTGCTCAGCTAAGCACCGAAGAGGAGGACGAGGTGGGTGTTTGGCACAAGCTATGCACTTGTGGACTAGGTTGTTGCTGAAACACGCCCAGAGAAGCAGCAAGCAGTAGTAATTCCCGTCCCTGACTTTTGACCCGCGCCTGCGCCCTTGCCGCTTCGGCTGTGCGCTCTGCAGAGGAGTATGACGCAGTGCACTCAGCCCCCAAATCCAATTCTCACGGCAGTCCTCGTCTTCAGGGACAAGCCGCTTTTGGTGCCGTCCCGCGGCAGTCAAAGCCAATGCCCCGGAATAAGCCATAGCCGGTCGTCGCTCGGCCAGGCCAAAAGGTCCAACTGAGTTGACAGAGTGATCTAAGTCGTCCTTGTTACACACTGCACACTGCACACTGCACACTATGCCGACCTCCCGGCTTTGGCTCTTGCTGGCTGTCGTACCACTCCTCGCAGTGCTGCGGACACGCCGCGGCCCGCCTAGAACGAAAATCATCAAGCCAGAGACCGAGCGCGTCGTGCTCCTCGGTGCGAGCTCTGGCGTCGGCAGAGACCTGGCCCATGCTTATGCTAAGCGCGGAGCGAGAATGTCAGTCTTAACCGAAGGTTCAGTCTAGGCTAGACGTCCAGCTGACTCTGGCAGATGTCTTGTGGCGAGACGGAAGGACGCGCTTGAGGGTGTCAAGCAGGAGTGCGTCAGCTTGGGGTTGAGCCCGGACAGAATCCTCCTCGTCCCTGCGAGTGTGACCAGCGTGGACGACCTCGTCGCAGTCAGAGAAGCCGTCGTGAAGGGTGAGTACGCGTACGGCTGGCCCTGGCAGTGCTGATGGCTGTTCAGCATGGGGCGGGCTGGACACGCTGCATATCCTGGCAGGTGTTCCGTCAACCTCGACACTGCTCCAGCTCGCCGGGACGAAGTTTGAGAAAGCACAGGAGCCAAAAGGGGCCAAACGATTCGAGTTCACGTCGGCATCAGGGTCAGCAAGTAGCGACGAGGAGACTCTCCCAGCTCGAGAGGGGCTCGAGCGCGTGGCCGTCGAAGCACGGGCATGCGCGGAGATCAACTTTGTCGGCACAGCGATTGCCCTCGCCTGTTTCGTCCGTCCCTCCTCCTTCTGCAAAGCGGTAGCTGATCCGTCTAGATCCCATTACTGGCGTCGACATCGCCTTCTCCTGCCCTGCACCACCTGTCCTCCGTGGCAGCCACGATCGCCGCCCCTTCGCGAGCGATCTACTCAGCGACCAAGAGCGCGGCGTTGATGGTGGTTGAGAGCTGTCGTGTGGAATGCGAAGGCAGTGGCATTCGGTTCTTCAGTACGTGGTGTCATACCTCAGAACTAGGTGTAAGGGTACTGATGCTCAGGCTTGTTACCCGGCACAATTGCGAACGATTTCCGGACGAAGACGGCTACGGCCGGGACTGGCGGACGCGACGAGACGAAGATGGCCGTTCAGGGAGACTTGACCGAAGGTCTCCTCCTCCCACCATCAAAGGGTCCGTGGTGCAAATACTGCTCCGGAAGCGGATTGTGCTGACAGATACAGTACTGGACACCATCATGCACCACCTGGACCTGCCTACCGGCCGATACCCCTTGATCCCCTACCCGCCGTTCTCGTTCGCGTCCAAGCTGAGCCTGCCACCAAAGTCCAAGGTGTTCCTGCCGTTCGCGTACCGGGTCTTCACATGGCTGGGAGATACGCCTTTGGGGTATTTGTTCGTCGAGCCGATGGCGAGGAAGAAGTATGCGTTACCGAACTAGAGCAGCGAAGTCCGCCTTATGCATGTATCACTCGCCCATCAGTCATTTGGGCTAAGTTGCACGCATAACTACGGGTTGATGTATCCTCCGCCACCCGTCGGTCACCTCCACCCTGTGACGACAACGAGACATCTCATGGACGGAAAGGTCATTCGTTCTCTCTTTACTGCTCGTCCGCCAAGATGATCCACGCCGTGCTCATCTTCAACACACACGGAAAACCTCGCCTATCCAAATTCTACACTCCGCTTCCTGCTCAAGTCCAACAATCGCTCATCGCTCAGATCTTCTCGCTTATCTCGGACCGGCCCGCAGACGTGTGCAACTTCCTAGATGCGCCAGACCTCGTTTTCCCGTCGGTCGCGCAGCTGCGCACCGGCGAATGGGACAAGGGGGCTATGATGGCCGGTCGCGCAGGAGTACCTAAAGTCCCCGGACGGCGGAGGAAAGGCAAGAACACTATGAGTGGTATTCAGGACGATGTGGACGAGCTGGTGGAAGATGAGGACGAGGTGCGCGTCATTTACAGGCACTACGCGACGCTGTACTTTGTGTGAGTCCAAGTCGCCTGTCCGAGCCGTGTTCGCGCAGCTTGGCTTCTGGGACTCGAGACTCACGATGCAGGTTTGTCGTGGACGGCGCAGAGTCTGAACTCGGCATCTTAGATCTCATCCAGGTGAGCAATTCACTTCCTGATTGACCAATGCTGATGTGCTTGTCAGGTGTTTGTCGAGTCACTCGACAGGTCATTCGAGAACGTGTGTGAACTCGACCTCATCTTCCACTTTGACGAAGTACACCATGTCCTGGCGGAGATCATCCAGGGCGGTCTTGTTCTCGAAACCAACATCAACGAGATCACATCATGTGGTGCGTGTCCGCCAAGCATCTCCAGTAGCATACTAACCCGATCGCAGTTCAGGTATCCAGCCGGAATCGCAAAGCGTCAGCCGCGACGGCCAACACGCTCATTCCCTCGGCGTTCACTTCAGCCGGGTCGGGCGGAGGAAGCGGGAGGAGCTTGTCACGGGGAGGAGGGAGCGCCGATGGGCCAAGGCGCTGGCTTGCGGCTATTGGCGTATAACTCGCTCGAGTCTGTTGTTGTATGTATGCGGCGTGCAATTAGGGCAGTACATGTGTATAGATAAATGAATGGCTCTCTAGCGGCCGTCACTTAACGGCTTCTGCTGGGCGGGGCTGATGTTGGTGCAGCACCAGCGACCAGCCTCTCAAGCAGGCTCTCTATCCGCCTCTGCCTCTCCTCAATCCCCTCGAGCCGGGCGCCGAGGGCGATGTCCTCCTGCGGACGCTGCAGCGCTGCAGCTTCGACATCTGACGCTTTTGCAATATGGCCGCCGCTCTTGCTGAGCCCGGAAGGACCCGCTGCCAGATCTGGCGCGAAGCGTATACTCGTCGTCCGAGTCATGGGACTGATCAATTCCTCGTCCAAATGGGTATCTGGGCGTTTCGACGGCGCGGAACCGGTCCGAGCGGGAGATCCGGACCTCGAACTGGGGCCGGTGTTGTTCTCGCCCAGTCGCGGGAAAGCCACTGACTTGAACGGCCCCGCCTGGGTGTTCGGCGCTTGCGGATCTGGCCGGTCTGACCCTTGGGAGAAGGATAACCGCTTGCCCTCCTCGATCCGCTCCACGGACCGCCTGGGAACGTGCCGCCTGGGCACCTCGCCCAGCGGTAATGGGACGGACCCGCTACGAGAGTGGGCACGCGGCCGCACGGCTGTGCCGACCGCTTGGGGCAGCATCATCGCTGCAGCGGCGACGGCCGGCTGGGCTACCGCCGAAGGAAGGTTCAGGGCGTGGACCAAGGACTCGCGTCTCTGTCGCAGTCGCTCGGCGACGCTGTTGTCCCCATCGGTCTTGACGAACAAGCGGGCCAGGGGACTCGGTTCATGGATCGAGCTGTTGCGTCTAGGCCGTAAGGGGAAATGAGGCCGAGTCGGAGGGTAGGGCGTCACTCGGACTGGCGTCGGCTGTGCGGACGACATGGATTTGCGCCGCGATACAGGTGTCGATGTCTGGCTCGATGTCCGATCGGTATCTCCGGATGGACCCTGGCTGTCCTGCTGCTGCCTCAATGGCGAAGCTGTGAGAGGAGCCGAGGAAGGGAAGACGTAGGTCTCTTGACCCGATGAATTGCGACGGCGCCCGGAGCGCACAGGCGTTCCGGGACCAGCGGTAGACCCGCTCGGCCCGTCCACCAACTTGGTTCCCGCGTCGACCGATCCATCACCTGTCTTTTCTCCTTCGCCTCCCGCAAACGTTCCGTCATCATCGGTATCGTCCTCGTCGTCGCCGTCGTCAAGGTCGAAGGCGGGCGGCAGATGGATTTCAGATTCGTCGAAAATGTCGTCTTCCCATCCTCGGTAAAAGCTCCCAACCTCTCGCTCGATCTCAAAGATCATGGAGACATCATGTCGGGACCCGAAGTTGTCGAAACCAGCTATGGCCAGGTCAGCCTCAGTCCACTATCAACCATGTCTACGTACCAGCTGCGCGCAGCCGACGGGGCAGACTGCCGACGTAGCGTTCCGCGAAGTCACCGAGCTGTTCCAACAGGCTCGTCTCGCGATACTTCTGCCGCTCGTACAATGCGATGATGAGGAGCACAGGTAGGTTGGACAGCCGGATCATGAAGACTGCCAGTGTTACCCGTGACTGACGGCCCGGTATCGCTTGGACTCACCATTGACTTTGTGAAACCACCTGGGGCTGAGGACGTAGCTCATAGGCCAGAGCGTGATGACCATGGGCAGGTTGAAGGGCAGCTGGTACGAGAAGACTGCGTCGGCCTTGACGCCCTCGATAGTCGATACAGCTTTCCGGAACATGGACTACGAAATCAGTACGACCGCGCGACATGCGAAGGAGGAGACCCACCTCGGCAGCGGCATCGGCGTTGATGGTCGCAAAGGTGTTGCCCAGAATGGCAACCAAGACAGTGAGCAGGAGAGTGTTTGAGAGCAAAGCGTAGGATATCATCAAGACCGGTCCGAGGAAGGGATGGAAGTTGTCTGTGACCGTCAGCAGTGCGGAGGGACACAAGTTGTCCTGCGACGCAAGGCTCACGAGCTGCCTCGAAGCCGGAGGCATCGAGTCCGAAGTAGACCTCCAGCAGCCACCAGCCAATCTGGCCAAGACCGAACCTGCGAATGTCAGCACTTGCGGACTTCTGCAGCCCCTATGCGGGACTGACCGTCCTTGGCCAAGGGTGAACAAGGCATATAGGAAGCCTAGGAAGCAGAAGATGCCGATGCCCATCAAGACTGAGCTGGCATCAGCATCCGCAACACAATAACCTCAGGAGCACTCACAGAAGAACTCGGTCAAAAGCGCTCGAATACTCAAAACCATGAGGTTGTTGGCAAGCGTAACAAAGGCGAGGCGAGGAAACATGAGCACAGCACCTGAGCCCATTAGCGGGCCGGTCGGCTCGCGGAAAATGCACCATACCAATCGCCAGCCAGTCCGCGCCGAGGGCAAGCGCCTCCGCGTTGTCGAAGTGAAACCCATACGTCCGTGCAGAGAGGTACACGCCAAAGATGAGCATGAAGACGAGGTCGAACCCGTTGACGAGACTGCTGCTGAATACTGGTCTGTCAGCACGTACGCCAAGAGCCAGAATACATTCTGCCATGTGCGCACCTTTCAGACCGTGCTCCCGGACGGCTGCCAGCTTGTCAAGCGAGAAAGCTGTCAAGGTCAGACCGGGATTCGCCACGACCTGATCGACTCACACAGGGCATAGACAATGAAGATGCCTTCTCGCCAATTGAGCCGGGACTCCTCCAAGCCTTCGATGGCCAGGATGTACAGGATGAAGAGGACCAAGAAGTTGAAGTACTCGATAAGAGCGCGGACTTTCGGTACCTTGAGCCTGATAGCCTGGTCAGCAGGGCGAGCGAGGGGTGAATACCGCCGGACCGACCTGTAGTGGTCGAGCAGTGGCGCTTTGTGCGGGTTGTACAGCTGTATGGGTCGTTTCTTGTAGTTCTGCCATTGTGTCAGACATCGCAAACCTTTCGACGGTGCTTAGGGCCCACATCCGCGATGAGGGCATGAGCATTCATGGCGGAGTAGATGATCTTGCCGGACCAGATGCCCTCTGCCCCGTCAGCTCGCCCTCCGCGTATCCGGCATCTACCCACCGATGACTTTCTGGCACGACGGACTCCGAATGAAACGTTTCGATCCGCTCACGATCGCCATCTGGCCAAACCTCAGCATTGGAAATCTCGCCGCCCCGCGGCGCACTTACCTCCAGCGCGTTGCCTGACTGCTCTAACAGCTCATCATCTCCTTCTTCTCGAGCTTTCTCGACGACTTCCGGCGATGCGCCCTGGAATAGCGCCCAGGGGGTGAGGAGCACTGTTGCCAGCGGCAGCGAGCGTTCAGACCATCCGCCTGTCTCTTTATCAGCAACGTCTTTGATAAATCGATTGGGGACGATGGACGCACGCAAGACTCGGACTGCCAGGATCTCGCATAGCGTCGCTCGAGACATTGACAGCGTCGCGATGGACAGCTGAGCGGCATCGTGTAGGAACTGAACGCGATTGAGAAGAAGGCAGAAAACTACCTCGGTCAGACTAGAGCCGCATAGCGAAGTCATACTGTGCGGACTGACCTGTGGCTTGATTCTGCAGCTGAAGATATTTCTCCGTCAAAGGTCTGAGCTACCTGTCAGCCCCGCGAACGCCTGCCACAGAGGTCATGACTGACCGAACGATTGTATACGTCGAGTCAGGCGCGCACAGTTGTTCATACGTCAAGGGCGTGTCTATCAAGCGTGAGCTCCCTGCCCGGGAAGAAGGCGCCAGCCTAGGTTCGTAGGTGCGCTGCGGCACTCACCTATGTGAGCAAGGATGTCCACCCTGATGAGATGAATCAGAGGGTAGACTTTCGTCTATCCAGCATGTTAACGCTTCCCGGTCTGAACCACTTGAACTGAACCGGAACTCACCTCGCTCAAAGTCTTGCTCGTGGGAGGAGCGGCGGCCGGTTCGAGCAATGGCGTCCGCTCGTCCGCCATAGCTGGGTATGCCATGTGACCAAGAGCCGCCTCTCAGCCCTTTAGCAGCTCTCCAACGCGCCTCTTATAGTGAGCAAGTGAGCAGACATAGAGAACAGGCTGTTGAGAAAGGAATCTTGACGTTACTGGTTTGTGCGCCGCTCGCAAGGTGGAGGCGCGTTTCATCTCATGTTGCTCAGTTGTTTTGACGTCAGAACCGGCCCGATGAGACTCTAGTGTTCCAGGTCTCCTTCCCGTCCTCTGTTCCCCCTAGAGCAATCTCAACTGCGCAAACTGCGCACAGCGTCAGTCTTCACTCTCGCTTCTGTACTTCTACAAACGACCCTGCGGGTACAGAGGGAGACGAAGACATATACATGAATGGCATCTATGACAGGACGTATGCGGCGTCAAGCCAGGGTACATTGGCCGCAACCTTATCTCTATTACTGCTTGCGGTGGTTTATTGGAATCCGGCGGCTGCGACCTTGTCGGGAACCTGGGTCTTGAGGTGGTTGACGAGTTCGCGGAGCTCGGCCTTGGTCTCGTCGGTTGTGTCGTCCTCGTGGGACGGGTCGAGGAGGACGTAGGCGAATGCGCGCAGGAGGTGGTCAATGTGGGGCATGAGCATCTGGGGCTGAGTGCGGAAAAGGCCGAAAATGGCGTTGTACACGGCTCGGTTCTCTATCGTGTCGAACTGGAGGGGCAGGACGCCAACGAGGACCTGGACGGCCTGCTCGAGGGGAAGCGCGCCTGGGTTCTTGGCGATCATGCGAGCGAGCGCACCGGCCGCGTTGTCCCGCGCGTTGTAGACCGCAGGCGCTGAGTGCTCAGGAGGCGAGAAGAAAGGCTGCAGGGCAGACAGAAGGGCGGCGAAGTGGGGGCCGAGGTCGGCCTCGGTGTTCTCAACGAGCACACCCGCGGCGAACGCAGCGTTCGACCGCACGTCAGGCTCCGTATCTCTCAGTCCGCGCGAGATGATCTGCAGCAATTGCTACGCGGGTCAGCGCGTCTTTATCATCGCAATGCTATGCACCAGACGTACAGGAGTGAACTGGGTGACGCCACCCTTGAGGCCGACGATGATCTCGCCGAGGCAGCCGACGGCCATTGACCGCTCCGAGTTGGCTCTTTGCGCGTCCGAGTACTTGGAGATCAGGGGCAGCACCGAGCCGAATGCCTGGGCAAAGTCCGGGCCGAGAACGGTGGCCATGGCGCCAAAGACGTCGGCGGCGTTCGAAATGAGGGCAGCCTCGTACTCCGAGGTGTCGCCGTCGATGACGTTCTCGTCGTCCTCGTCAGGGTCCTGCTGGCACAATGAAGTCTTCTCGAGGATCTCCATGGTCAACTTGGCGATCTCGTCCAGGCGCCCCTCGACAATGGCCGGTCCGCACTTGTTCATCGTGTCGGCGAGCTCGCTGCACAGGAAGGTGACAACGGACCTGACAATTGGTCAGTTCAGGTCCCGTTTACCGCTTGATTATAGGAAGGGGGTGGGAGGGGTAGAGTCAGATATCCTCTCTGAAAGAGTTTGCCTCATTCGCCGTGGCGTCGAAGTGAGCTGAGTATAGTGATATCATCATGCAGATGGCAGAGTGAGGGGAATGGTAGTGTGGGGAGGCGGAGCAATGGCTCACTTATCGTCCTCGGTGGCCCAGATATCGAGGATCTTGGGCAGGACATGGTCGGCGAGCTGCTTCACGTTGGCGTGCAGAGGCACTCGCTACGAATTATGAGCTACTGCAGGATGGCCGTCGTGCAGAAGGCAGGACTCACGACCACACCGCCTGGGACCCAGTCCTGAGGTTCGGACATCTCGTACATGGTCTTGATGTACGTGAAAAGAGCGCCGACGGCCGACTTGCGGATACCCTCGTAGTAGTGGTCGAGCATGTCGATGACGACCTCGACCGACTTCTCGAGGTAGGGCACGAAGGCGCCCTTGGTGTAGGCAAAGAGCTCGCCGATGGTGTCGACGGCGACCTCCTTCTCGATGGCGATGGCCGAGTTGACGTTCGAGAACATCTTCTCGAGGGCGTCGAGGTCGGTGTCGTCCTCGTCGTCAATGTCCTCCTCGCCGGCGGCGGCGTTGGGCTGCTTGCTGGATCCGGCACCGGTCGAGAACGCAGCAGCGAGGTCGGCAGTGGTGGCTGCGCCGCCCTCGCCGTCGTCGAGCAGGTCGTCGGCCGCCTCGACCTGCTGGCAACTGGCAATCAGGGCGGGCACGCAGTTGGGCAGGTAAGGCGAGAACTCGGCCTCGAACACCTGCGCCATGACGCCAAAGAAGATGAAGCTGCTCTCGCGCAGGCGCGTGTTGTCCATCGACAGCGCCTCGAACGCAGCCGTCATCAGTCCCGAGAAGTAAGGTCGGAACATGTCGGCGCCGACGGCGTCGGCGATCGTGCCGATCGTGTCGGTCGCGACACCCCGCAGGTCGCTCTCCTCGTCGGTGCCCTGCAGCGACAGGAACGGCGTCAGACGCTTGATCGTTTCCTCGAAGTATGGACGGAACTTCTCCTTGGCGGCGTGGGCCGCCGAGCCGATCGCGCCCGTGACGGTGATCTTGACGGGCACGGCGCTGCCCTCGAGCAGGACAAGCAGGCGCTCCATCAGGAGCGCGAGGTAGTTGACAATGTCGTCGCCCAGGATCTCGAGGTACGAGTCGAGGCACGTGCACGCGTTCTTCTGCGTCGCGGGCTCGACGATCAAGTCGAACAGGATGGGGACGATGCTGGCGTGGCGCGTGGCGCACTCCTCGGACAGCCATTCGCACAGGCATCCGAGCGCAATGCACGCCGCTTTGCGGACGATGAGCTCGCCGTCCTTGAGACCACCCTCAATGACCGGCCAGAGCTGGTCGACGTGCGGCCGGATGAACTCGCTGCAGCCCTCGACTGAGACACCGAACGCCATGAGCGCCGACTTGCGCATGCGCGGGTCCGCCGAGTTCATGTACGTCTGCAGCTGAGCCGTCAGGACGGGGAACACCTGCTGAGGAGGCAGAGCCTGCGACAGCGTGTCAAGCGTCCGGAACGCCAGCCGTGATGGCGAGTCCTCGTCGGCGTCCTCCGGGTCGTCCTCGGTACCAATGGGCAGAAGGCCCTCGATGATGGGCTTGGCCAGGCCCAGCGCCTGCACCTTGCTCTTCTTGCTGCAGGACGGTTAGCACAGTGCCGATCATCTGCGAGTGATCACTCACTATCGGACGATCCAGGAGAGGGTGTTGAGAGCACCGCATCGCATCTCGTCCTCGACCTCCTTGTTGCTGGCAACGCCGAGGAAGAACTGGACGAGCTCAGGCACGTGCTTGGACACGAGGGGCGCCTCGAGGATGAGGAGGGTCTCGAAGACGTCGTAGCCGTGCTTGACGCCCTGGTCGTCGCCCTCCTGGATGGCGCGCTCGAGGACCTTGAGCATGGGCACGATGAGCTCCTGGAAAGCCTTGATGTCGTGCTTGTCCTCCGAGGTGATGTACTCTGCGACCTTGGCGAGGGCTCGCAGCGTCGTGATTCGGACCTCGCCCGACTCCGGGTCCAGGAGCGACTTGGCGAAGATACCAAAGAGCGCCTGCAGGTGGTCCGTGAACGACTCGGCGACCGTGTCCAGCAGCGAGAACAGGACGTAGATGGCCGTCTCGCGGTGCTGAACGGTCGCCGAGCCCGCAGCGCTGTACAGGCCCGGCAGCAGCGTGGGCCACTGTACAGGCTGCGTGTTGAGCTCAATCTCCGCAATGGCAGACACGGCACGCGAGAGCGCGTGGCGCACGAGCGCGCTGCTCTCCTGCGTGAGCTGCTGCAATAGGCTCTCCTTGATCTGATTCCTCATCTCAAGGGGCACCTTCTTCCACAGCCGGCCGTCGCCGGCGGATATCCGCTTCCGCAGCTCGACCGAGGCAAGCTGTCGCAGCTGCAAGGGTATAAGCCAGGTGCTCCCGAGGTAAAAGGATATGCCAAGACACGCACAGCCTGGTTGGGGTTGGACGACGCGATGTGATACAGAGCTGGAATGCAGTTGGCGTTCTTGTAGAACTGGGTGTTGAGCTGCGTCGTAGCCTGAACAGGAGTATGAGCATTTGACTACCTCGCGTGATGAAAACAAGCTTACAGCCTTGATGACCGACGTGTCGGGGTTCATGGTACCCTCCAGCAGCTGCTGGAGGTTGGACAGGTAGTTGGCCTGGCGGTACGTCAGCGGTGCTGCAGAACAGCAGAGGAGCGGAACAACTCACGTCCATGATGGGAAGAAGCGAGTGCTCCGCTACTCCTCTGCCTCCAAAACGGAATAGACAGGCCCAGGCAAGGCCTTTATGTGAAGAATACGGAGAGTAAGGATGGCCTGCTGGCTGTTGAAATATTTGGGCGTGGGTCGTGGAAAAATCTGAAATCCCAGCGGAAGATCCGGGGTGCCCTTGATTTCTTACGTGTCATCATTTTGGACGGAATGCGGAATAAGGCATGCATCAAGTGGCAGCATGCAGAGTGATCTAAGTACCTTGTGCTAGCTCTACTCGACATCCTGGACACCGCTGTACGACTCGAGCTTGGCGCTCGCGCCCTGCCAGTCGATCTCGCCCTTGACCAAGTCCGACACGACAGAGATGACTGTGTCGATCGGG
Organism: Cutaneotrichosporon sp. M94-02A; assembly: GCA_037040355.1. NCBI lineage: Eukaryota > Fungi > Basidiomycota > Tremellomycetes > Trichosporonales > Trichosporonaceae > Cutaneotrichosporon > Cutaneotrichosporon sp. M94-02A. The sequence goes on from JAXQGU010000055.1 coordinate 72,084, forward strand.
CCAATCAGCTGAGCCGTCGAGTCTCGCTCTCGCAGCGTCATCGTGCCCTTCTGAAGCGCTGCCTACGTTAGCCATGATCCTTGCGAATGGGCGCAGAAACGCACTGGCAAAGTCGACGGTGCAGCCGAAGGGCGTGCCCAGCTCGTCGTTTCGGGCGTACTTCTTGCCGATCGAGACGGACGAGTCGTCCACTCGGCTGGCAATACCCAGTCTGCGCATCTTTCGCGCTGTCGAGGGTTAACGTGGTCCAACCCCAGAGATGGAAGTCCTAGCCACTCACAAACTTCGTGGATCAGGTTTCGGAGCTCGGGGTTCTGGCTGATGGTGACGATCAGGCACTTTATGGGGGCCACCAGGGGAGGAAGCGACAGGACCTGTGCATTTGTTAGCAGTGATCCTGTATCACCGCTAGCGGCGGACGAACCGTTCGGGTCTTGTCCTGCTCTCGGGCCCAGAACGAGTGCTCGAGCAGCGAGTACAGGATACGGCCAATACCGAATGACGGCTCGATGACGTTGGGGATAAACTCGCGCACTGCATTGGGTTAGCAGGATCACCAGAAGGCAAACAAGCGCGCGACTTGCCATGCTCGGTGACGGTGATAGGCTCGATCTTGAGCAGGTCGGGCGTGAGCTCGTACGACTTGCCGTCGGGGCACTGCACAGAGGACGACCTAGGAGATCAGCCAAACCCTCAGGAGGATCAGGAGATGGCGGTACGCACCCGTTGGCAAGCTCGTTCTTGATGCACTGGAGCTTGTCCTTCTCCATCTCAAGGAGGAACTCCTTGATCATGCCGGCCTCCTTCTTGAACTTCATGCCGAACGCCTTGGCCTCGAAAGTGATCTCGAGCTTCTCGACTACGCGGGGCTCGTCGAGCTTCTGCTGCACCCGGAGAGGCGCCTTGGTCCGCGCGGCATGGACCGACAGGTCGTACGCCGATCGGTCGGCGCAGCCGACACACTCAATCCAGCCATACGACGACTGAATCTCAAAGTCCCAGCAGTCCTATCCTGTTAGCATACTGCGACGCATTTCAGACCCGGAATGCGACCTACCGCAGCATAGTGGGCCATCTCGTTGGCCATGTGCTGTCGGCATCGAGTCCTTGCGGGGTCGATACCAATCTTCTCCAGGAACAACTGCGTCCGACCGAGGAAGTAGCCGAGCGTCTCATTGTCGATGATTTTCTGCGGCAAGTCAGCCAGACTCATACACTGACTTCTGCGAACTGACCCGCTCGACGGCCTCGCCAACGGTCATCTTGGTGAGCTCGGTGCGGCCCTCCATCTGGACGTCCTTGGGCAAAAGGGTGAGGACGACGTCCTTGACCTCGCTGAAGCGTGCGTGGCGCTTGTCCAGAGGGTCGACGTAGTGCTCGATCTCGGCCATGGTGAACTCGCGGACTCGCAGCAGGCCCTGTCGGGGCGCAATCTCGTTTCGGAACGAACGGCCAATCTGCGCCGACGCGAACGGCACTCGGCCGTTGTTGAACTCAAGCAGGCGCGCAAAGTTGACAAAGTGGCCCTGGGCCGTCTCAGGTCGCAGGTAGCTGCGAGCGCATCAGCACCCATACCTCGCCTTCTGGCTGCAAGACGTACCCCTTGATGTGGCCAGTGGGACCGATGTTGCTCTCGAACATGAGGTTGAACTCGACAGGCTGGGTCAGCTCGTTGCCGGTGACGGGGTTGCGGATGTTGTGCTTGGTGATGAGCTCGCCGAGCTGAGGGCCGGTGTAGTCGTCGATCTGCGAATGTCAGCGCAAGACATCACAAAGGATAACCCAGAGGAGGGCTAGCTTAGCAAGGTAGCGCACTCACCTTGGCGAGGATGAAGTTGAACTCCTTGACGTCCTCGTCCGAGAGCTTGACAGCAACGCTCTTGACGGCCTTCTTCTTCTTCTTCTTTTTGTCGGCCTCGTCCTCGGGAGCGGGCGCCTCCTCCTTGACGCCTCGTGCCTCCTTGTCGCCCTTCAGTCGCGCTTCGAGCACCGCCTCGACCAAGTGGTCCGCACGGAAGATCTCGCCGGTCTGCACGTCCTTGACCATCCAGTCGGCGAACCTGGCAGAAGCATCAGTACCAGCTGGAGACCCCTTTGACACAACGTACTTGTCGACGTGGCCGGAGGTCTTGAGCACCTCAGACAGGGTCATAATGGTCGTGTCAAGCTCGAGCATGTCCTCCTCGATGATGTAGTGCTTTCGCCACGCATCAAGAACGTTGGCCTGCAGACCGGAACCGGTCGGTCCGTAGTCGTAAAGACCGGCAACACCTGCGGAATGAGCGACTGACCAGATATGGACGAACTGCAAGTGGACCCACCGCCGTAGATCTCGAACGCGGGGGCGAAGAAGAATCGCCGGGTGAGGAGAGCATCGAGGACCGACTTGTCGAAATCGTGCGCCGTCTTGTTGATGGCAGGGACAAGCTCAGACGGCTTGTCTGTCGAGGCAGCTGAACCGCTGACCATCTTGGCTGTTCGTGGAAGAAAGTGGGCTTGGCGGGTTGAAAAGCGGGACGTAAAGCCTGAGCTATTTTGTCTGATGGGTCGTGCGAACGCTCTGGAGAGTGGTGCGAGACTTCTAACACAGGTGTGGAGCATACACGTCGAGCGGGCAGATGCAAAGCACTTTGCTGTTCTTGCGAGTGAGACTGACTCGCTTCAACATTTGGTATCACCATTCCGCTCGGGTCCAGGCACTCGGCCGGCAGCCAAGAGGAAGGTGACGTGTAAATCGAGTCAATGGCAATTCTCAGTTAGCGACTGCGCCTTAAGCAAAAACGCCTAGTCCTCTGGTGTCTCTTCTGCCTTAACGATACACCGCAAAACTCCACGGTATGAGTCAACTCATCATCGTCTTCGCACAGATACCTTAAGCACCCCAAATGCATGCTTGAAAGGCGAGATATTTGATACCCCTCTACAAATGCGGGGCGGCAGCAGTTGGTCACAAAATAATCCAGTCCACAGCGGTTTTACTTGAGTCGTTCATTTCTAGTCGGAGCGACTAATCATGCCGTAATTCCTGAGTCGCCAGAAATGAAGAAACCTAATGATTCCCCCACTTCTCCACCTTTCACGTGCGCCTGAAGTCCCTGTTGATGCTACAAGTACTCTATAAATATAGACGATGACGAGTCCAAGTCGTGATCAGCAATCTTACATTCACCATGAGATCCCTCAGACCAGCAGAGTCCCAGTGGATCTTCGACTACTCAGCACTTGAGAACTCGCCATCGCGCCATGATGAGACTACGCTACAGGACGAGCTCGAGCGACGGAAGAATGCCCTGTTCATGATACGGAGCCTAGCCTTCCGGACTTTCTTGTATGTCTCAGGTGATGGTCCAGACTGACAGTAAAGGGTCACAGAAGACGACACATACGGTACAGCTGCAAGAGGAGTGCTCACGACGGCCTCGGTCTTCCTGCATCGTTTCTACATGCGGCGGTCTTTGCTTGACTTCCCCGAGCCCGTGAGTCTGGCATCCGTTTCCTGTCTTCCCAAACATTGAACCCCTCCCTGCCCGTCCGCCAGACTGCGCAGAAGTTTGAAATCCGAAAGATGGTACTTTTGGAGCATAGAAAATCGACCAACCACAACCAACATCTTTAGGAATCTTCACTGACATTGAGGCAGCTCATCGCGGCGACACTTTTCTTCTTGGCTTCGAAAGTGGAAGAACAATCCGTCAAGCTGCGGTACATCGTCAATGCGTGCCTATCAAAGTTTGAAAAGCTGCCCGAAGACAAGCTCTGGGATCCGCACCGTCCAGGCGACGTGAGCATCGATACATAGCAAGGCGACGAAAGCATGCTAACAATGGGCAGCCAGGACCGAGCAGCGCGTACAGGAGATGGGAGGCGGAGATCCTCGCTGCCGAGGAGATCGTTCTCGAGACGCTGTGCTTCGATCTCTGCGTCGAGCACCCTTGGACGCTACTGCAGAGGTCGGTCCGAGGGATGGACATTCTGCGGGCAGACCAAGGATATCCCGACGAAAGCCGGAGTATCACAGAATCAGTAGCAATGGAGCTCAGCTGGGCACTCCTCAACGAAGCGTCAGTCCCTTCTGCCTGGAGCCACCTCAAGGCCTGGACCTCTGAGCTGACGCCCCGGCAGATACCTCTCGCCAATAGGAGTCCTACACCACCCTCTCATCATCGCCTTCTCAGCGCTCGTGCTCGTATTCGCCCTCGCTGAGCGGCGACCACTACAAGAAGCCCTCGCCAAGGCTGCGGAGCTGGGCCGGAAATTCGACCTCGACATCAGCTTCGATGAGGAGGCAGGCGCCACTGGTACAGATGTTCAGCAGGTCAAAGGTCAGAGGCTTCCATCATGCCCGTCCTGTTGCTCGCTCACCGAGACGCGCAGGTTGTCTGAACCATCTGCTTCGGTTCGCCAAGATGGGTATATGGGAGACGGAGATCATGTCGCTGTTGCCGGTACGTTCTTGCTTCGGCTCGCAAGCACAGGGACTGAACAGATCAGGGTGAGAGCGTGATGCGCGGGAAATCCTTACATCACCGGCGATTCCGGTCGCAAGAGGACTCTGTTGAGCAGGCAGTACAAGAGTCCGCCGCAGTGGATGACAAAGATCCTGTCCTCGCATGAATACTTCATTCGCAACTCTTCGTTACTGCTATCGCCCTGCATGAATCGCACTTCATGTGCTCGCACGCATCTATTTCTGAGATGTCGCTCGGCCGGCCGCCGAGGTGCGGGAAAGCCGACAGATCCCGCTCTTGGCCGTCGTACCTGACGTGCAGCGGTCTCGAATGGCCGCGTCATGTGTGCTGCTGTGCTGGCGATTCTACTGCCGAGCATGCATGGTCCGTACTGAGCGAATCGCTGTACGCGTATATCAGTAGCTGCCTGAACTGCTCACCTTCGGTTCTATTCTTCCAAGAAGCGGCATGACAGGCTCTATCTTGTCCAACCTGCCCGTAGTGCCTTTTGTGCACGATGCGTCTTGGGCGCAGATTGTCCTAGGTTCGCTGGGCGGACTGGTCGTATTGCTCGGCGGAGCCTACTTCTATCTCTGGCACATCCGTGAATGGACGCTTCCGTACCGCAATGTCCCAGGTCAGTCAGGTCGCGCGACACCAGCCCTGTATCAGTGCTGATGCCAGACAGGCCCCAAGCCGGGCCACTGGTTCTTTGGCAGCCTGGGTCCGATCATCAAGGCGCCGCCGAACGAAGTGCACGGCAAATGGATCGACGAGTACGGCCCTACTTACCGGTACCGCATCATCCTGGGCGGGCACCGATTCTTCACCGCGGACCCCGTTGCGCTCAACTACATCCTGACGCACTCGGATGTGTTCGGCAAGCCGATGCAGGTCCGCAAAAACATGGCCGACATGCTGGGTAACGGCGTGCTTGTCGCCGAGGGAGCAGACCATCGACGGCAGCGTCGAGTGCTCAACCCGTCGTTCTCGCCTGCGGCGATCCGTGACATGGTGCCCATCTTCTTTGACAAGGCGTACGAGCTACGAGACAAGCTGCTGAGCCTGATCGACGACGAGTCTGCGACAGACACCGCGGCCAGTCCGCCGACCGAAGCAGACCGTAAGCAAGGAGGCAAGAAGATCGACGTCATGAAGTACCTCGGGATGACGACCATCGACGTGATTGGCATCGCCGGGTTCAACTACGACTTTGAGGCGCTCAGGCAGCCAAAGAACGAGCTTGCCGAGGCGTTCAGGGAGATGTTCTACGTCGGACAGAGCTTGACATTCGTGGCGGTCTTGCAGGCACTTGTGCCGGGTCTCGGGTGGATCGTGAGTTGGCGAGCCACATGCCCGCGCAGCGGGCCAAGCATGCAAGGCTGACTCGTTCACAGCCTACCAAGCGGGTACGCACGATCAAGAAGAGCCAGGCGACAACACAGCGCATCGGTCGAGTAAGCCTTCTTCCAGCCTTGAGACCGCGCGTGATAGGTACTGACGGCCAGCGCCTGATCGAGGAGAAGAAGCGGGCCGTGCTGGCGGCGCACGGCTCGGGTCTCGAGAAGGGCACCGAAATCGGCAAGGACCTGCTTTCGCTGTGCATCAAGGCCAACATGGGCTCCGATCTCCGTCCCGACCAGAAAATGACCGACGATGAGATGCTCGGCCAGATCACCACCTTTGTGCGTTCTTCGCGCGTCTCCTCTGCTGAGGGCTGCGACTGACGGGCAGATGCTCGCGGGCAACGAGACGTCTTCGACGGCGCTGACCTGGCTGCTGTGGCAGCTGGCCCTTCACCCCGATGTGCAGAACAAGCTTCGAGAGGAGTGCAACTCGCTCGAGGACGAGAAGCCGACACTGTGAGTCTCTGTGCCGCAAGACCCGCTACTAGCGGGTCCCTGGGGGCCAGGCTGACTCTTCGGTAGTGAGCAGCTGAACGGCCTGAACTACATGGACGCGTGTATTCGTGAGATCCTGCGTTTGCTGCCTCCCGCACCGAGCACGATCCGCGAAGCGAGCCAGGACGTGGTCATCCCGCTCGGCACGCCCATCAAGGGCCGAGACGGTCAGCTCATGTCCGAGGTCAAGCTCTCCAAGGGCACTACCTGCTTCCTTCGTGCGTCGGCTCTACTGCCTGACTTCCGGTCAAACGCTGACCTTCAGCCATCATGGCGGTGAACCACAACACGGAGATCTGGGGCGCTGACGCCGCCGAGTTCAACCCCTCGCGATTTGCGGCTCTTTCGTCTGACCCGAGCAAGACCGAGCTCGCGAATCAGGTCCCAGGCGTGTGGGGCAACATGCTCACGTTCCTCGGCGGAACGCGTAACTGCATCGGGTACAGGTTCGCCCTGGCCGAGATCAAGTCGATCCTGTTTGTCCTGATCCGTAACTTCACCTTCGAGGAGTTGGCCAGCAAGCCCGTCATCGAAAAGAAGTCGGCGTGAGTCACACAGAAACGGGAGTAGGATTGCGTGGCGCTGATCACGGTAGGATCGTTATGCGTTCGCGTGTGGTCGGGGAGGAGAAGGCTGGCCCGCAGATGCCGTTGTGCGTCAAGCCGATCTCTGCCTAACTGGCGGGAGTATCTGCGTCAGCAAGATGGTCCTCAAGTTCTAATCGCGCGTCTTCAGGAGGGATGCGCATTGTACATAGCCATGCAAAAGACTCGCGTGACGCGTGAGTGAAGCAAAGACTTGTCCGGCCGTGGTTCCCGCTCTGCTCGCCAAGATGAGATGTGCTACATGCGACATGGTTGATATGCTGTGCTTCATAAATGCGAAGCGTTTCACTCTCGCTCGGTCTCCTGGCCACCACGCGCGTCAAGCTATTCGGCATCGACGCCACGCCAGCTCTTCTCTCCTGCCGCTTAGAGGTGGTTCTTCTGCTGCTCGATCTGCTTGACCATGTACAGGCTGCTATCTAAGAACCGGTCGACACAGTTCTCAAGGCACGAGGCCTCGCCCCTAGACCTGCGTCAGCATTTCTCACTGCTTGACTACCACGAGCCCGGACACACCTCGAGAACTTGGAGCTGATCGAGCCGGTGATGCACTTCTTCCAGCCTACCCCGAGTAAGTTCGCAATCAGACAACGCATCTCCTACACCTATCAAGACGCACACTTGTCGGTCAGCTCGTGGATGCTGGCCTGCATTTTGGCCTTAGCCTGCCTGAAAGATTATCAGCAATTATAGATGATGTCGGAAAGATCTGGCTCACTCCTGCTCGAGGAAAGTCTCAAGCTCTTGCTACGGGTTGTCAGCCTGGCTCTAACGGTGAAACATGCGTAGGACAGAGCAAGAGAACATAGACTGACCCGGCTAGCGGCGTCAAGCTGAGGGACCTGGGTCTGTGCGGTAGCCATTGTAGGTGATAGATATGCTCCAAGCGAATCGTAGATGTGAAAGTGGAACAACTCATCCTTGACTTTTAGGTGGCAAAAGCTCAGTCAAAATGCTTCCGCCGGGTTCCGCCGGGAAGTTGTCGTTGACGATCCATACGTTTCTTGGACTTGCTTGCATCCAGTCTGTTCTGATATACTCAGCATGAGCGATTACGCGCACCGGCCAGGAGGGTCTCTGAAGTTCAAGGGAGACGACGGAAAGTGAGCCTCTCTGTTTGCATCTTGGCGAGCTCTGTCCCAGAGCTACGTCCGCCAGAACGGACAGAGAGCTGACGCCTCTGATCAGGAAGAAGAAGAAGAAGTCTCACTCGTCTTCTGACCGCTCGGCTGTGGACCCTGCTGTAGCATCGAGCAAGAAGGTCCGGGAGGCCCAAGATAAGGCGGCTGACCGGTCGCTTGCCGGGCTGGAGAACGACGAGGACGACTTGTCGCAGGAGAAGGAGCTCGAGCTGGAGAGAGTGCTGGCGGCCCAAGCGGGCAAGGGAGGGCGGAAGATGACTGAGGCAGAGAGGCGATTCGAGGAGAAGCGCAGACAAAGAGTGAGTCGTGTTCGCTGACTTCCGTCGACCAGCACAGGCCCGCAAGCCTGTTTGGCGATCGACCCGGACAGCGCGTCATCGGCTCACGCTGACAAGTCATAGAGAGAAGAGCGTGTCGCGAAGTCAGCAACGCAGACGCACAAAGACCGCGTCAAGGAGTTCAACGATAAGATGGACCGCATGACGTGAGTCCGCCCGTCGTCCTCCAAAGACAAACCCGCACTGACCATCCAGCGACCACAATGATATTCCCAAGATCAGCTGGACGGGATAGTCGGCTGCCATGCAGCGCATCTCACATCCTCTCGCCGATCCTCGGATCCATGTTGTATTTCTACCACCGTTCGAGAAGACCCAAATGCATTGACCGCATCTACTCTATGATCCAGCCGATCTACTCCTTGTCCGCGCCCATGTAGTGCTCGGCAGGGACGTGGACCTGCTCTGCGGGGATCGACTCGTCTTCGGCCTCTTCCTCGGAGATCAGGCGCTCCGCCTCGAGCGCCGCCATGCAGCCGCTGCCGGCCGAGGTGATAGCCTGCCTGTACTTCTTATCTTGGACGTCGCCAGCTGCGAACACGCCCTTGATCGACGTCTGAGCCGTGCCCGGGACAGTGAGGACGTAGCCGTCGGTGTCCAGCTCCAACTGGCTCTTGACCAGCGCCGTCGCGGGCTCGTGTCCTGCGGATCCATCAGCGCTGATTCTACTACCGCGCGGAAGTGATGACTCACCGATGGCGTAGAAGAGACCGTTGACGGCAAGGTCCTTGGTCTCGCCGGTCTTGGTGTCCTTGATGAGGAGCGACTGCAGCAGGTCGCCGTCTCCCTTGCACTCGGTAGCGACGGTCTGCCTCGTCAGCTACGTGGTATCGATGCTGGCGCGAGACTCACGTTCCACAAGACGGTGACCTTGGGGTGCGAGGTCAACCGCTTGGCCATGATCTTGCTCGCCCGAAGCTCATTACGCCTGACAAGGACGTACACGTGCGACGCGTACTTCGTCAGGTCTAACCTATCAGCCTGGGCACTAGGACAGTTCCTCTTGGACGACTTACAGGTGGCCTCCTCCGCAGCAGAGTCGCCGCCGCCAATGACCGCGAGAGGCTTGTTGCGGAAAATGGGCACTGCGCCGTCGCACACTGCGCACGCAGAGATACCCGACTGCCAGTACGTCTCCTCGCCAGGCAGGAACAGCCGCTTCGCCGACGCTCCGGTTGCGATGATGATACTGTCCTGTCAGCCCAAACATTCTTACACGCCCTTCCTGTGCTAGCTCACGTGTCGGCGGTCATGAAGTCGGCCTCCTCCTCCTCGCCTTCGGTCCAGTACTTGAACGGCCGTTGGGAGAAGTCCACTCGGGCGATCGTCTCCGTGATGATCTTGGTACCGAATCGCTCACTCAGAGAGCTCAGCATATACTCATGACGTAGCCCTGTACTCTGTGCTCACCTCTGGGCACGGAACTTGTCCATCATCTCGGGACCGGTCACGCCATCCGGGAAACCAGGGAAGTTCTCGACCTCGGTCGTGGTCGTCAGCTGTCCGCCAGGCGCGAATCTGCCATCCAGTCAGCGATACCTTGAGAGGTCCTGTAGGCGCAGGACTCACCCGTTGGCGAGCATGCCCTCGTACAGGACGGGCTGGAGGTTGGCACGGGCAAGGTAGATGGCGGCAGTGTGACCGGCGGGTCCCGAGCCGATGATGACCACCTGTGAGTGCATCTTCTTGGACTTTTCGCCGTGGGCCTTGGGCTCCTTGACCTGCAGCGAGGACGATCCGTTCGGGATGGGCGACATGATGTTGGCTGGGGTGCTGGGCTTTTGCGAGTCGGTGTCTAGTTGAGGCAAAGGCACGGCTGTTGTTGCGTGCCGGGACGTGGTACTTTGAGTGGAAGGACCCGACGAATGGATGGCGCGAACCGCGGGTCGAATGGAGCGAATGCGAGATGCAGGGAGAGATGAGACAGGCCTCAGTAGGCGGTATGCGCTCCTGAGTGACAGCTTGAATGAGTGTATATGCAAGTAGTTAGATAAGTGTTATGGACAAGGACCGGGCTCTGAAAGTCACACCATCCGGCTAAGTCAGCTCGCTAAAATCCGGCGGTCCTGCGCGCCGTCGCGGCGGCCAGAAGCTTCCAGCTAGGGCTGACTAAACCGGGACCAAATTCGCAGCCTCGGCCAACCTCGCAAGATGCAGCTTCATCCTTCTCCATGCATAGATATGCTCTACTAATGTACTCGTGGCTTCCAGAGCACTGTGAACTGGACTGGTTTCTTCTGAAGACTCAGTGTACACCGCCTAACTGAACTTCCAGCGGTTGCCACAGTTCTGGTCATTAGCTCAGGTCTGGCACGCGCGTCAGACCGCCACTCACTGTGCATCTGTAGGTGCAGCAAGATAGGGAGAGCAGAGGTTAGCGATCTTCTTGTGACAGAGATAAGAGCGGGGCTTTTGGGCAGAATACTCACGTCACGAATGTCTGCCCTGTCAGCTGTGCTGCGATTTTGGGCCTTCATGCGACTCACGGTCATAGGTTCATCTGCCGATCGGGTTTGCATCTGGTAGTACGTGCACTTTCTCTGCAGACATCTGCCGCACTTGAACGCGTCCGTCTCGGCCTGCGGTATAAGCGTCGTGAGGTGACTAGTCCGACAATCGGAGGCCTACCTGGGTCTCCCCAACGCTCTTCGCCTTGAAGAGGTTCTCGTTGGCTATTCTCTCGTTGAGCATCTTGACGCTCTCCGATGCCATGTCCTGCTAAGTCAGCCACTACCGTCTGGCCATGTCGATCGCGTGCGCTTGCCTCCTTGCTCATCGTCACGACTCGCTCGGCGGAGACGTGTCCCAGCACAATCTCGTTTCGCAGCCCTGGGTTCCCGGTATCTTTCAAGTTCAGGTATAGTGAGCGCATTTCTGGCTTGTCAGCCGGATTCTACTCTGACAAGCGGCGCTACATACTTGCGCGGTAGTCGTTGCCTGTTGAGCCATTAAGCATGTCCACTGCTTCCCGCTCGATGGCAATCGCCCGCTCTGCCAGAATCTTCTTCTCTGTTCACGATTCAGCGCGCATCCCCGCTTCGACTGCCTGCGGACGCCACTCAGAACTCACCGGCATTGCTATCGCTCGCGAGCGCATCGTAGATGAGCTTGACCGTCTTGTTCCTGATATCCTCCGCTTCGCCTCCTTCAGCCTTTAGCCGGTCCGCCATGCCGTCGGACGCCGCTGTTCGGGGAGTCTTGCGGTCAAAGCTGATAGTGGACAGTAGTCTGGGCTTGCTGGGTTTCTCCTCCGATGAAGCAGCAGGGGCGGGCGAAGCGGATGCTGATCCTGCAGCAGCAGGCTTCTCGTCCTTCACGGATTTGGACGGCTTCTCTCCGGGCGTGGAAGCGGCAGGAGACGCAGCTCCCGAAACTGGCTCAGTCAGACATGGCAATGAGAGTGGGAATCGCCAAGCAGACTGACCCTCCGCTTTGACCTTCTTCTCCGTCTTGCCAGCCGCACCGGCATCACCGTCGCCGTCCTCCCGCTTGCGTTTCTTGCCTGCCTCGACGGCGTCCTTCCACTTCTTCACGAGCTCCTTGGCCAGAGAAGCCACTTCGGCTTCCGAATGACTCCGCATTTTACCGACTGCAACGCCAACCCGCGAGGCCTAGGTCCGTGTCAGCAAAGACGGCACATGGGTTCGTGCAATGAAGACCTCTACGTACTCTGAGGATCTCCTCCGTTGGCTCCAGCTCATCCTTGAAGCGCTTCAATAGCCGGATGACATCCTAAGAGCGATGTCAGTACAAGCGCATGCAGTGTGTAGCGATGAAGAGCCCTGCAGCGCTGAACACGGCTTCGCACTGACATGATTTTGGTTCTTGGTGTTCGCCTCGTTCAGCTCCTTGACGAGCGAGGTCACTGTTGCCGTGTCCATCTTGCCAGCACCAGAAGGAGATGTGTAAGGCCGCGATCCTAGTCTGGTCTTTCTTAGCGCACGGATGGTGCAGCGGTGCGAGCTGAAGATCAGTCAAAATCCGTCGAGAACATTGGAGGATGATCTTAGTTGCCGGCTAGAGCCAAACATAGCGCGGAAGCAATTCGCCGACATATGTGTCCATAGTGTCTGAACAGCCAGCGCAGGTATAAGCATGCATGTATGTGTGAATCTACAGGGAAGGACGTGATGATCGATGATGAAGATGGCTTGGGAGGCTGGGACACGCGTATGAACCGCGGCCAGGGGAGAGCGGTAGAGTATATCTCAGGCCTAAATACGGGTCGCCGCTCGGACCTCCTCCTGGGCGGCGCGCTTGACCCACTCCTCCAGCACCTGCGCGAGCATCACGTCCCATGCTCCTGTACGCTTCGCAACGAGACCAGTATCGAAGTCGACGGTCTCGGGCGTTGCCTTAGTCCTGGCTATGCTCGATCCGAGTCTGCCTTGTGGCACCGCTAATGACGCGTTGGGCGCGTTGGCTGCGCTCGACAGGATGACGGCCGGCCTGCTTGCAACGGCACTGGGCTGTCCAGCCGGTCTGGGGTTCGGCGATGCGCTGCGTGAAGATTCGGCGCTGGATTTGTCCGTGCTGATGTACGGGACCTGCGGGACAGCCAGGAGTGAAGGTGTCGACGAGATGACGTTCAGCGGAACATTGTACCTCAGCTTGAGGGCGCTGCGGATGATCAGCGCTGCGAAGAGATCCACATGAGGAAAGAGAACTCACGCCGCCCAAGCTGTGAGGTTGCCAGCCCGCATGAATGTCCAGTCCCGTGCTCTCTCGTTCGCATCTGCCTCGCTGGACGCTTCGAGCGAAGCGGTGGACAAGGTGTCGTGGATATCCTCATTTGCCACAAATCCCCATGGCTTGTTCGAAGATGAGACCGCCAAATTGAAGGCCTGAACAAGGAGGTAACCATCACTGGTCCTGATCAGTACCGGTCCCTTCGAACGAGGTGTCGTGGGCTCACGATAGCCGGTCGAGCAGGTTCTTGTCAAAGAATTCCGACAAGGGGGAAGGCAAGAGAGCTTGCATGTCCGCGGACAGGTTAGAGACCAAGAATTCGTGGATCCGGGCTGTTACGGATCATCAGCGCGGCTGACAGTGCTTTGCGCTGGATCATTGTCTCTTACCTAGTGGCTGGCCATCCCACTCCCGCTCCATCGCCCATCGAGGCACCGTACGCCCGGTCGATGTGTCCCCAAACAGCCCATCGACGACCACTAGCCATCTCTTAATAGCGTCCTGCTCTCGCTCCGAAGGCCGCGGCGTAGGCTGCCACTGGTCAAGTTGTCGATACAGCCGGCCTTCGCTGACGATACGCTCCTCCCAGGTTTGGAGCCGCTCGGTTGACTCGCCCTCTGCTTGCGCAAGGGCGTTGAGATTGTACTCCTCTTCGTCGTCAGGCTCGTCGTCGTCTACGAGCTGAGATCCAGACGAGCTCGGGCGCTGAGTCGTGACAGCGGTGTAGTACTCGTCGCGCGATGACGTCGATGGCCATGATTCGCCCAATGGCGGCGAATCGTCACCTTGCGTTTCCTCGGTCGTGGCGAGCTCTTCTTCCGCCTCGTAGCGAGAGGAGCCCCCGTTCTCGCTGGCCGATCTCGGAGACTCGGCCTGAACCCTGAACTCCTCTTCCAGCTTGCGCAAGACCGCAAGAACTTCCAGCGCGGCCTTGCGCAAATCTCCTAGCTGGTCTGCATAATCGGAGAAAGCGCTCTTCCGCTCCGTCACACTGTAAGATGCGGCCCTGGGGATCTGGGCCGGCCGCGACGGCGTTGAGATGACGTTGCCTTTGGCGAACCTGGGGATGCTCGATCCGGAGACCTGTCGCCGAGTACTTTGTTCGTGTGACACAGCCAGTGCGAGTGTACGCACTCGCCGGATTGCTTCGGCTGTCGTGATAAGCAGGGTGCGAGTGTCGGTCCCAGTGGCAGGGTTCGATGCTTCCTGCTCCGTGGGGTCGACTTCAAGTCGCCAGAGAGACTTCAGCTTCAAGGCGAGCGCTCGGACCTCGGTTTTCGCAGCTCGGACATCCACCCGCTGCAGCTCGACCTCCTTCCATGGCCTGCGTTCCCTTCTGCCGCCGCCGAGGTTCTCCTTGTTCAGAACAGCAAGCGGCGGCCTGATACCCAAAAACGCGGCGTCTCGGCGAGGAGCAAACCCTTCGCCGCGGTGCTTCCCGTCCACCGCTGCTTCATCCTCCTCACCCTCATCCTCGCCGAGACTGCCTAGTCCACGGATACCGGCGCCGACGCCTGCCCTGTGCTCGACGTCGACGCGCGCAAAATGCGCTTGCAGGTCTTTGATGCTGCCGAGAAGCTGTACCGACTCCCGCTTCGCCGCTGAGCGGGAGACGTGGCGGAACCGCGGGTTCTGCAGCGGCTGTGGTCGCGCGGTCGGGTCTGTCGGTGGCTGCATCGTCCAAGCGGGTGGTCGTTCAGGTCGATTCGAGAGAAGTCTGACCTGTTGATGAAGGAAGAGGTACGTGTTCGGTACTTGCCACCCAGGGTAGACGTGTCGGGCGGTACCACAGCGGATGACACCGGTTCCTGAGCAGTCGTCTCGGGAGGTGACGACGGTGGCCTTCAGACCGTAAGCGTCCACGGTTAGATGAGGTGGGTCGATGCAGATCTGCCTATCCGAATCGCGTCGCTCAGCTGAGCCCGACAGCTTATGAAAGGATTGAAGCTCCAAGCTTTGCCCACTGCGGTCAAGCCATGTCATCCTGTCGCGCACTGGTCACTCGTCGCGCTGATCTTTAGCATCTTTAAGCTTAATTCGCTTCCGTTGGAATGAAACGGGCGGAGACCAAATTCTGCGAAACTCCTCGTCGAGCGCCCCTCATTCCTGACTTCCAGCCCACTGTGACCATACTGCTTGTAGTCCAACGCTATCATCAGTCACGGATAGGTGAGTGATGAGCGCTCAGCTACACCCCCACACCTATCCTTCTCGGACGAAACGCAAGACATTTGCACGTCAGGACGACTCGGCTGCGGTAACTGGTTTCTCCTCGGAGGACTGGGCGGCTCGAGGAGGCGTACACTTCGCACTATCTGATCATTCCCGCTCGCACCTCTGCTCCTTTGCAAGCGTTGAGCGGCGTTGGCTGACCCTTCCAGATGTCTCGATATGCAACCTGCTTGCTTGTTCCCCACTTGAGAGCACAGCGTACTGATCCAGATCGTCACAGGCTCCGAGCTTGTACAATACCTCTGATCCCTCACGGCCAACTCTGGCCATACCCTTCCTCCTACACCGCTTCTCAGAGCCTCGTCGCAGCCTGTTCAGTGCTGTCGGCGGGGTAAATTTCCGCCTGGATGGGCACGAAGCGCAGATAGATATCTAAGGAACGTCTCGACTGGGCATGTCTCGGCCCGTAACTTCTCCACTGGGTGAGAGACTAATCAGTCTTGTCGACATTCATAGCGTCTATACAACCAGTTGTCATATGCAAATCATACCGTCTTCCGATTGATATTCCTCTTCCGTTCGAGTGAGCCCCAAAACGTATGCGGGTGAATGGATAGGCACGGCCGAGGGCCCAAATGTGGTGATGATACGGGTCTCTTCCCCTTGCTTCATGTTGAGAGACGACCAAGGGAGCATGGCGTCCTCAACAGCAGCAGCACAGCCGGTGTACAGAACAGCAGCACCAGGCAGCTCGGTCGTTCGCGACTTAGCGCCGAGCGCCTTGGACGGCCTGGGACATGCCGTGCGTAATCGCTACTCAGGCACGGCTATTGTGAGGAAGTTGTTAAGCTTTGTGGTCGAATCTACAAGTACTTGTAGACCTGGTCATCCAATCATAGTTCTACAGAATGATCGTCAAGGATATCGTCGAGCGGCCGAGCGGAACTGTATCTGCCCCTCGACCACCTCAACCGCCTTCTCTACTCTCAGCCTCGAGCTCTGGGTTCCCGGCTATCACGCACCGGTCTCAGCGAAAGCCCAAGTCACAGGTCCGCCCGCCCAGCTCAACCGCTGAGCCAACGAGCAGCGTAGGCACGCCTCACCAAGATGGCCCAGCCGGACCAAGACATCTCGCCCCGCTCTCAGAGCGTGTAGCGGAGGCGGGTCCGTCTCGACTGCCCGCGGCTGACGCCAATCTGTCGGAAGCTGAGCGAGTCCGCCGAGAAGTTGACGAGGAGAACACGAGGCGTGTGGAGGCGATGACGGACGCAGAGCGGGAACAAGAGGCCAGGGAGTTGACCGAGAGGTTTGGCCCTGGCCTCTTGGAGCTCATGAGGAAACGGCGAGCGGCGAGGGAGGCCAAAGAGCAGCAACCTCCTTCCTCTTCAGGAACCGCAGCGACCGAGACGCCACCAATAGCGTCGACGTCAAGGGTACAATCTAGTAAATCTAGTAGGTCGGAGAGCCGTGAAACTGTCATAGACCTATGTTGACCCTCGCAGGATCGGATCCGATCGAGCCTCTACCCCGACCGTCTGATCTCCCCCGACATCTTGCTGACTCCTCGCGGGACACCGACGGCACACCAGAAGCTATCCGAGCCAAGTACTTCCCGGAAGAGCCGGAGCGTTCCGACCGTCTTGCCTGGATGGAGCCTGTTCGACCGACGGATGTTTCCGACCCGAGCTTCAGCGTTCCCCGCTTCGACCTGTCCGGACGCGTTCTATCGGCCGAGCAGAAACGAGACCTTCCCACAGACCGCGGGCTGCACCACCACGGCGATGCGGCAGATCTGGCGGGGTATACCGCAGACGAGCTCATGACGCTCTGCAGAAGTACGATGCCGGGTCAGCGAGCAGGCATGATGGGTGTACTGGCCAGGGTGCTGGAGCGATACGATTCCGCGAGCCTGGCCGCAGAGGAGCATGGAGACGTCAGGGCCGCGCTGGCGAAGGAGAAAGTGGTGCGGAGAGCGGCGGATATCGGTCTCGATGCGGTCATGAATGAGCGGTCGATCAGTGTCCTCCGAGCTGGCATTGGACTACTCCTGGCGGCGGTCGACGTCGGTTCAGAACAGAACGAGCGTCGCCCTAGTACGACGATCAAGCCGTTCCGAAAGGCTTCGCCGGCACTCGAGTCTCTGCCGTGGGCAGACCTCATCCCTCGGCTCGACGAGCTTCTAACCACCAAGGACTACCTCTCGACAGTCTCCGTCGCGCAAATCATCCGCATTCTCGAGCTCGGTGCTACTAGTTCAATCGCTACGGCCAACGAAGTCTGCCGTCTCGTGCCGAACCTGATCCAGTCGCACGTTTCGCAGGTGTCGTGGCCGCCATCGCCGGCGTCGCGCGGGATGAATCCACCGTCAGTGCAAGCCATCGGTCTCCTGAGAGCCTGTATCGAGAGCTCGAGAGCTTGCGCCGAGGCGTGCATCGCGACAAATGTTAATGTTGTCGAGCCCCTACTCCGCTTCGTGCTCGTGGCAACCTGGGACCACGAAGACGACGAGAATGCGCAGTACACTCGAACTCTCGCCACGGAGACGATGCGCGTCCTCGCTGCCCTCGGCGCCTATGGCCTTGCTGCCTCGACGGCCATTTCATCGCATGAAGTCTGGGCCGCAATGGGCGACCGAGTCAACAAGGACGTTCATGGTGCCGCCCACGCGAGCGATGTCGACCACCGAGCTGGACTATCAGAGGCGTATTTCGGTCTCCTGGAGACCTGGACGGTATGCGCGACCAACCCTCACAAGACGACGCCAGAGCATGACGTGACTTGGTCGGCCGTCTCAGCTCTTGACTGGGTCGAGCACGCCCTCGAATTCATCCAGACGGCGATGTCGAACGACTCTGAAGATGAAACCAGTCTTGCAGGACCGCTGAGATATCTTGCCGCATGGATGGATGGAGTGGCGGTCAACTCGCTCGACGGCGCAGAGACTGCTCGCGAGGGTGTCCGACGAGGAATTGAGAGAATGGCTCCAGTACTCCGCCAATGCTGGCAGCTCGTCATCTCCGCCATCGACCGACAGGCGCCCATCCCGTCTCTGCTCGTGTCATCGATCCTGCGCATCGCCAATCACCTGCCCCTGGACGATTTCGAACGCTTTATGTCTTTTGACAGCTTCAATAACGGACTCGAGCGGCTGAACAGTGCGATCTCGTGGTCGCAAGAGCCTGCGGGATTCTTGCATCACCTCCTATTTGCTCTTCGGCGAAGCGGGAAGATCGACACGATCCAATGGGCGCAGAAATCGTTCAGACTCATGCGCCGGTTCGATTCGCCGGACGAGCAGTACGCCTTAGACGCTCTCGACGCAATTCTCCGTGAGGACTGGTCGACCAGCATTCCGGCCCTCACCAATGATATCGCCTCGATCGGTCATGCAGATACATTACAGCTCCTCCGGCCGCTGCTATCTTACGAAATTTTACCCAAGCTGGAGACATTGGTCGGACCGAGCAGCCCCCCGGCGCCAATGTACCTGAAAGTCGCGCAGACTCTCCGATCACCCATTGCTGTGCCATACGCGGAGCGGACCGCCGGCCTGCCGCTTCCGCGTGACTGGTGCCAGTCTCCCCTATCGCACCTACTACGATCGGCCGACTCGACAGCGCTCGCGCAATCTTCGGCGGACTGGACTCCGTCGGAGGTCGAGATTGTCCGGGCGACGCTGGCTCTGGTCAAGATACAGATCGCTGTCGACCCAGACTGCATGGCCGAGCACACGTTCCGATCTGGCCTTATCTTTGCCCTCATGAAGGTGTACATGCTCGAACACGAGACGAGTACGGCTTCCAGCGGCGCCGAGGAGGAGGTCTGGCGAGACGACGCCGTCCACAGCATGATCGGCGACCTTGTCAAAGCCCTGACGCACTCGGCTGGGATACGTGCTGGAGAGGCATCTGCAATCCAGTCGCATGAGTCAGACATGGACTTGGAGACGGTCGCCAAGCCGTTCCTCGGCGACATGCCCTTCCTGCAATTCTACGCCGACCTGATCGCCCTATTCGAGGCAACATCATACGGCGATCAGACATTTGCATCGATCCTGATGCCGCCGCTCGCCATGACTTACCCTTCGGATTACCGCAGAGCTCTGTGGGTGGAGCACCCTTCCGCCCTGCGCTTGATCAGGACAACCGCGGACGAGATCCCGCTTGAGCGATGGGCTGGAAGTGACAAGCCAGCAGAAGACCTTCGCCCATGGCTGAGCCCTGTCGAGCAGGATCCCGACATCCAATCTGCTTACAGAAGCGCTTTAGCACGGAGGATCCTCACGGATCGGCAAAAGGCGCTCTTCGACATCGCTTCTCATCATTCAAGTAGCTCGGCTTCCAAGACGTGAAGGTCAGGAAACATCAACATGCATACATATCATTTGAACGCGTCATAAATGACTGGAAAGAAAGTGAATGAATAGTACAGAAGCACGAGAACAGAGCTCCATGCGGCGACCTCAAGAACCCCCCGCTGCAAAGTCGATCTCTGAGGCCGCGTCGATACGGGGAGGTCCTTACTGGGCACCGTGCACAGCACCACTGGGACAGGATCTAGAGTAGGCGGGGCCACCGCTGTGACATCGTCGGTCGTGACAGGAGTGTCGTTCTGTTTGGCCTTGTCGGGGTCGGCAATCGGACAGAACACCACTGGGGTCGGGCTGGGAGGTAGGCTGGGCTCCACTGGTGTAGGGCTGGGAGTCGGAGACGGCGTCGCTGGAGCAGAATCGGTCGTAACTTGATCTTCGTTCCGCTTGGCCTTCTTCCACATCTCCACGTACCCCTCAGCCAGACGCGGTCGACGTCGGCGCAGCTGGGTAATCCACCTGGCGTATGTAAGGTCCGGGGCGAGGAACAGTACGTCCGGGTCGATGTACCAGGGTGGGAGAGGCTCGGGCTCCGGGATGCGCTGAACGACCGGAGGCGGGTTAATCAAATAATTGCCCGCGTCGAAGGGGCGGATGGCCTGTCTTTTGACGGCCGGGAGGACGGTGTTATCGTTCGAGGTGGACATCGTGTCTAGCTTGTGTAACGAGGTGTCGTTGTTGGTGGAGTGCTCGGTAGCGGTAGAGAGTACGAGGGTTGCGCTCGAGCAAGTAGATTGGGGTTGACAAGATCAGGATGATGTCCAGCGCCCTTTTTATCTTCCCGGGAGCCCATGGCGGACGTGCATTCGACTCGGCTATGATTTTCGAGTACATCTTAAATAGTATATCGACTCGACCTAGAACATCCAAGCCATCCGCTACTTCAAGAGAATTGAAAGCCCGCCGAAGATGGAGTCCGAGTCGCGTAAATTGGAAGAAATCGAAACCAGCCACGCTCGACCAGGAACCGCCACGAATCTCTAGGAAGGGGATGGTGTACCGGCGGTGTTGCCGCTGACCGACCACGCGCGCTCGGCTTTATACAGTATGGTGCTGCATGGGCATGAGCCATGAAGCCAAGAATGATACATGGAACATCTGCTTAAGTGTATCGTATTTGGTAAACCGCCATTATGCCGCCTTATCGTCCTGCGCTGCGGCCTCTCCACCAGCCGCGGCATCGGCGCTGTCCGATGCCTTGGCCACGTCTCCTGCTGCTTGCTCGCCCGATGTTTCGGTGACAGGCTGCGCCTTCGCGGTGTCGGCTGCGGTCGCTGTCGTTGGCTCCGCAGCGGCGCCGCCGTCGAGTGCGGGCGTCGCTGTGATAGCCTCCTGAGGCTGGTTCTCGTTGGGCTTGCCCAGTTGCTGCTGCTCGGCTTGTGGATCTGGCTGCTGACCCGCGACATCGGGGTAGAATTCGCGGCCGTACTGAGGCTGAGGATACCCCTGCCCGCCGTGAGGCGGCGGGTAAGGCATGTAGTGCTGCTGGTGCTGCTGGTGCCGCCTGTCCCCGTCGTAGTATCCTTCTCCGGGGGTCACAGGGGTCGGCAGGCCTCCTTGGCTCATGTCGGTGGTGTACGAGGCCGAAGATCCTCCGGCTTGAGGATAGGCTGATGCCGGAGGACGGGGTCGACCCGCGTAGGGGTGGTACCGCTCAGCAGAGCTAGGCATGCCAGGAGCCGGGCCAGGACCGCCGCCCTGCCGGCCGTCGTACATGTCGTTGCGGTCATGCGGAGGGGGCGGGGGAGGGTAGAAGTAAGGCGCGGGGTTGTACCCCTGCTGCTGACCAGGGTGCTGAGGAGGGTACGCCGGCTGGCCAGCTCGGTCGTATCCGCCTCGCGGGGGCGACCGGCCGCCCGGGTGCTGAGGTGGCGCAGGGTAAGCCGTAGGAGGGAAGCCGACGTTGCTGCCGTCTGCACCGGGTCCACCGGCGGACATGGGGCTTTCGGCCGGCGGCATGGCCGTCACGGGATTGGGCTGCCCCGGGGCAGGACCGCCGCCGGGTGTGGCGTTACCCGACTGCTGTTGCTGTTGCGACTGCTGGTTCTGCTGTTGTTGCTGCTTCTTCGCGGCATCCGAGTCGCGCCGGCTCTCCCACTCCGGCCAGATCCCAGGCGCAACCTTTATGTTCGCCAAGAGAGGCAACTGGTGCGGCAGCGGCAGCGGATTAAACGCGTCCCCTTGCGGGTTGTGCTACAAGCGTCAGCTCGCTATCCTCGACAGAATAAAGCGGACTGACCTTGCTTGAATACGCCACGACGTGGAACTTCTTGACCTTGCCAGTGGCCTGGTTGGTCATGGTCGTCGAGTACGTCTGCTTGACGAGGCTTTCGGGCCGCTTCATCATCTGCGGCGGAGGCGGGTAGTACTGATTGGGAGGGTACCCATAATGCCCTGGTGACTCGGGCCGCGACGGCGGGGGAGAGTGCGACTCAGATGTCCTGCGCGAGGCGTGTCAGCGATTGTGCTACAAGATGACTCTGGGAGACCCACTCGGTGTAAACAAGGAAGCCGCCGCCGCCAACACGCGAAGCGCCCCATCGACGTCCGTCCGTCCATCGCCGCATGTTCGTCTCCTCTGCACCGTGATCAGCATTGCATAGCCCTGCTTGGCAGGCAACACGCACCCTCTTCCCAGACCCAGACAGTGCCAGGGCGGATCATAGACCGCTCATGGCCTGTCAGCCGACGCGTCACCCGCGGCACTACGCCAAGCCGGACTGCCTCGAGAATGTGAATACTGCATGGTGTCAATTATCTTCCCCGTCTGCGTCAGAGAGGCGGACTAACGCATCACCGGGCGACTTGAGCGCGCAGATAGCCGCGGGCTGCTGTGTGGATGTGGAAGGGTACATCCTGTGCTGCTATTGCGCAGTCAAATCGAGACGCGTCAACCTGAGCGTCTCGGAATACCGTTGTAGCTAAAGAGCGATAGCCTGCGTTCGTTGCGGAGGTCTGCGTGTGACGGAGCAGGAAAGATGGTTATCTAGCAATAGACTTTTAGTGCTTGAATGAAAGGTGTCGAGAGATATGGAGAAATAGGCTTAATAGGTCTGTTTGCGGATTCACCACCCAAAAGAGGTTAATGAGCCAAAATTTGGGTATCCGACGCGGGCGAGCCAAGGCAGGTCCAGGGACAAACCTCCTCACCTTCTCGTAACCACGTTGATTGGGCGTGGACACCGTCAGGCATACAGACATGCATTGAGTCGACAGAAGGGCGTGCTGCTTAGTGTAATGGATGATCATGCATGCATTCTCTGTCATCGACACAGCCTAGCCGTCGTAGGCGACAAACTCAATCTCCACATCAGTTCCACCAGCGGGAAGCTCGGCGACGCCAACGCAGGTTCGAGCCGGCTTGGGCTCGGGCATCATCTCCTTGTACACCTGAGCATGTTAGCTGCTAATCTCTTCGTATCATGTCGATGCCTGTGCGCGGCATCGACATGTGACCGAAAAGGGAAGCTTACCTCGTTGACGGCGCTGAAGTCCCGGCTAAGGTTGGACAGGTAGATGTTGGCCTTGACAACGTTCTTGAGAGACATGCCAGCGCCGGCAAGCACAGCCTCGAGGTTCTGATCCATCAGCACCCGCGACAAACCACGAACGAGATGGTAAGATCACCTGGATGACCTGACGGGTGCGGTCCTGGACCTGCTCGGTGTAAGAAGGCCGGTCTTTGCGCGGGACATGCCCCGCAGATAGGAGGAAGCAGAACGTACCGTGCCCTCGACCATCTGGCCCTCCTTGGTCATACCGACAGATCCCGACGTGTAGACATAGTTACCCGCTCGGACAGCCTGGGAGTACTGCGGAGAGGTTCAGCTCCACCCCGGCTGGTTCCGGGTTTAAAGAGCGGGACTCACGATTCCAGGGAGAGGAGGAGGCGCGTCCTTGGTGAGAATGTGCTCAGCGGGCATGGTGGCTGTTCTATATGATTCGCAGTCTTGAACGAGATGTATTGATGAAACTGAGGCCTGCGATTCGAACAAAGCCTTGCTGGACACCCCTCCCACAAGTGGGGGAACCTTGGGTGGTCCGGTCAGCGCCGGCTCAACGCGGACTCGGGTGGACCGGCGCCCCCACCTGGAGTGGGGTTATGACCGGCGGTTACAGGGTCACAAACGGTTCGTGGCTATATGCTATAGCGTCAGTCATCAGTACAGAGGGATGATTCGATCGTGCAGCCACGAGCAGGACACTGGTGTATGGCACATCGGCGCATATCCCGCAGGATAGGGCTGTCCAAGGATGAATTCCGCGGATCTCGCGTATTCTGTCATGGCGGAGTGTACGGCGTAAGCCCAGGCTGAGCTTCCTTGGGCCCTGTGTGCTTCAGCATCCCTCTCGAGATGCCTCCTGCATGCACTTCCCATCCGCGAAGGCCCGCGGCCCTCCCATATTGTCGTACACACAAGGTCAAGATCGCCACAACGGATGCCACCTCGAATATCCACGTCAGGGTGCTTACGTTTCCTCGGCTTGCGGGGCCTGGCAGCATTTTTTTCCGCCCCCAGCCTGCGCGCGCGCCCAGGAGGGGCCAAAGCGTCACACGCCGTTCACGTTTCCTTTGTATCTTTGTCAACCAAAAGACTAAGAGTCTTACCTTCACTCCCATTCATAGTCTCTCCTGGCACTTGTTAAAAGCGCCAAAACTACACACGCAACCTCATCGAGAGGAAAACACACTCACTTTGACTATCACACCTCTTACACACTCGAATCACTCTCGCACAATGGTGGGTACAGAGGTGAGCTCGCCTCTCGCCACCTTCCTTCCTTGATTCCCCTCGGATCACTTGCTTACATGAGCCAGTCTTACGGCGGCGGATACGGCGGCGGCGGCTACGGTGGTGGCGGCTACGGCGGCGGCGGTGGATACGGTGGTGGCGGCGGCGGCTACGGCGGCGGCGGTTACGGTGGTGGTGGGGGTGGCTACGGTTCGTACTCTGGTGGTGGTGGTGGTGGTGGCTACGGCGGTGGCTACGGTGGCGGCGGCTACGGAGGCACGTCCAGACGATGACACGAGATCGTCGAGAGCAGAACACGCTGACCTGATGCGTAGGCGGTGGTGGCGACCGTATGTCCGGCCTCGGTGCTGGTCTCCACAACATCGACTGGAACAGCCAGTCTCTCACCAAGTTCGAGAAGAAGTGAGTGCAACATTGTTCGAAGGGGCGGTCAATGCTGACGAGAGCAGCTTCTACGTTCAGGACGAGCGAGTCACTCGCCGAACTGAGAAGGAGATCGCCGACTTCCGAGCTTCCAAGCAGATGACCGTCAGTGCTTCAAGTGGCTTA
The DNA here is from genome assembly GCA_037040355.1 of Cutaneotrichosporon sp. M94-02A. Classification (NCBI taxonomy): domain Eukaryota; kingdom Fungi; phylum Basidiomycota; class Tremellomycetes; order Trichosporonales; family Trichosporonaceae; genus Cutaneotrichosporon; species Cutaneotrichosporon sp. M94-02A. Next base: position 97,051 of record JAXQGU010000055.1, read on the forward strand.
CGAAATGACGAGTCTCTGACCTTTTCGCAGATCCAGGGTCAGAACGTCCCCCGGCCGATCACGACCTTCGAGGAGGCCGGCTTCCCCGAGTACGTCATGTCGGAGATCCGAGCCTCTGGCTTCACCGCGCCTTCGGCCATTCAGTGCCAGGCTTGGCCCATGGCTCTGTCCGGTCGAGACCTCGTCGCTATCGCCGAGACTGGTTCCGGAAAGACCATCTCGTTTGCCCTTCCCGCCATGGTCCACATCAACGCCCAGCCCCTGCTCGCCCCCGGCGACGGCCCCATTGTCCTCATTCTCGCTCCTACGCGAGAGCTTGCGGTCCAGACCCAGGCCGAGTGCACCAAGTTCGGCAAGTCCTCCCGCATCCGCAACACTGCCGTCTACGGTGGTGCCCCCAAGGGTCAGCAGATCCGCGACCTCCAGCGAGGCTGCGAGATCGTTGTCGCTACCCCCGGTCGACTGATCGACATGCTCGAGTCGGGCAAGACCAACCTTCGACGCGTCACCTACCTTGTCATGGACGAGGCCGACCGAATGCTCGACATGGGTTTCGAGCCCCAGATCCGCAAGATCGTCAGCCAGATCCGACCCGACCGACAGACCCTCCTGTTCTCGGCCACCTGGCCTAAGGAGGTCCAGCGTCTCGCCATGGATTTCCTGCACGACTACATTCAGGTCAACATCGGTTCGATGGACCTGTCCGCCAATCACAACGTCAAGCAGGTCATCGAGGTCTGCACCGAGTTCGACAAGCGCAAGCGTCTCTTGGCCCACCTCGAGACCATCTCGGCCGAGAACGCAAAGGTCATCATCTTCGTCGGCACCAAGCGTGTCGCCGACGACTTGACCAAGTTTATGCGACAGGACGGCTGGCCCGCGCTCGCCATCCACGGTGACAAGTAAGCGAATCCTCCTCTTTCTGATAGTGCAATATCTGACGATTCAGGGCTCAAGCTGAGCGAGACTGGGTCCTCGCAGAGTTCAAGAACGGTCGAAGCCCAATCATGCTTGCCACGGACGTCGCTTCGCGTGGTCTCGGTATGTGTTTACTCCCCATCCCCTTCAAAGCGGCTGGCTAGCGCATCGGTGGTCCCCTCCCAGACCGCCGTTGTGCTGCCTCTTAGCCCTGCTTCGTGAGCACCCCGCCCCCTATATTGGGGGTTGGCACAGTGCGCATTCACGTAGTCCCCATCCTGCGCAACACGCGCAGTCGAAGGGCTCTCGTGGTGGTCGTCTGCCTCTGCGCAGCAACGGCTTCGTCTCGTCCGGCGCTTCCATCAGGAAGTGCTCCAACCGATCCTTCCACTGTGGGACATAGTCGGGAGAGCGCTTCCAGGAAACGATATCGTCAGCCGGCGACATGGCGTTGCCTTAGATCATCACTGACCCCATCGGGACTACTGACATGCGTTCCGCTGTGCGAGCCATGGTCTCCAGGAAGCTGCATCGCGGAATCGGCTGGCTCCGGCCACCGACGCACCTGCATCCTGGGGCCCGGCGCGCCATACAGCACTGACTGTTTGCTCTGCTCCGAGCAGGTGGCCCGGCAATTGCCGGGCCTGCCGTCCATCCTCGAAACCTCTGACTGCCGAGAAGTGCATTATTGACGCGATTTTTCTTTTGCCTTTGCCTGTACGCCAATCATCCCATTCCCGTTCTGTTCTTCTCCACTCCCGCTCTCGCTACGTGTTGACGCTTCTGCCCTACCTTCTCACGAGCAGACGGTAAGTTCTCCCACCTCAATCCCTTGCAACGCGTCGCTGATCATCCGCAGTGAAGGACATCAAGTGTATGTCTCTCAAGACGTTGTCTACCTGCCGACCCAGACTGACCCTCCCCAGATGTCATCAACTACGACTTCCCCAACAACTGCGAGGACTACATTCACCGAATCGGCCGAACCGGTCGTGCCGGTAACAAGGGTACCTCGATAACCTTCTTCACCACCGAGAACTCGAAGTGAGTCTTTTCTATGTGGTCGCGTATGCGCATTGCTGATGCTGTCAGGTCCGCTCGAGAGCTGGTCAAGATTCTCCGAGAGTCGAAGAGCGAGATCCCGCCTGAGCTCGAGGAGATGGCCATGTACGGCGGCGGCGGCGGTGGTGGTCGAGGCGGCCGAGGCGGCCGATTCGGTGGCGGCGGTGGTGGTCGATACGGCGGCGGCGGTGGTGGCGGTGGCTACGGTACCGGCGCCAACAGCTACGGCGGTGGTGCCGGCGGCGGCGGTGGCGGCTACTCGTCGAGGTGGTAATCGCCTCGTCCACCCCACCTCGCATCGACTGTGACTACTGACCACGACCGACTCGGGAGCGGGAAAAGCCGATTCGGCAGAAGCGTTCATCATCCTATTTCATCTAGACTGTCCATCACCCGCTTCATCCCGGGACTAGCTCGCCCGTCCCGCTCCATCCCTGCATGATTGTCCCTCATCCATCCATTCTTATAGACGCTGTATATACACCATCCATGCAGGTGATCGAGATCACACCAGGAGTGAAGTCAGTTTGCCACTTGAAATAATTCCGTCTATCTCCGCCACGTTGTTCCTGCGTCAAGTGCAGCAAGTTGATATCTTGTTTCGCATTCCAGTTAGGCAGTTGGCAGTATTTCTCGGACAAAACAGCGCAATGGACGCTGGATACGGTGCGTACTTAGCTGCAGGAGCTCAGTTCGAGGAGCTGATCCGTGCAGACGCGCTGGACGGCGGCGCCGCCCAGCAGCATTCCCGCTCTCGCGGTCGAGATGACGAAGGTAGGTGCATTGGAAAGGCGACTGTCGTGTACAGAGCTGACAGGATAGACCGTGGACACAGGAGTCACCGGGAGAGGGATGATGAGCGGGACAGCCGGCACCGAGACGGTCGAGACGATCGAGACAGGGACTACCGGTCTTCGCGGGACAGAGACTACGGTCGAGAGCGTGATCGTGACCGCGACTATCACCGCTACGACCGTGATAGGGACGCGTCGGACAGCCGGCGGCGGCGGAGGGACGACGACGGTGCTGCCGATGGCATGTCAGGCCATCGCGACAGGCGGCCGCGGTATGATGACGAGGCTGCCGGGCCGGCGCCGTACGCCCAGCCGATGCGCGGCAGCGGCGGCGGCGGTGGGGGAGATTACCCGCCAAGACGGGAGGACGGGTACGGCGGCGGGCCGCACCGCGGCGGAGGCATGAGGGACGAAGGCAGGGGATATGGTAATGGCGGAGGAGGTGGATACGGCGGCGGATACGGCGGGGGTGGTGGTGGAGGGGGATACGGCGGAGGATATGGCGGCGGTCGCGACGACTGGCGCGGTGGTGGTGGAGGTCGTGGAAGAGAGAGAGGACCGCGTGACGGCGGGTACGGTGGCGGCGGCGGCTACGGCGGAGGTGGTGGTGGTGGTGGACGCGGACGGCCGATGAGCCCACCGCGAAGTCCGACTCCCGAAGGAACGCGGCCGCTGGAAGAGCGGCACCTCGAGCACAGCTTGTGGGATATCCGCCCGGCCATGTTCGATGGCGTCGGCGCCATGGAGGCCAAGATGACCGGTAGGTCCTGCTCCCCTTTTCGTGAGGGCGGTGCTGACCCCGTAGGAATGTTCACGTATGGACCCGGACGAGTACCTCCGCCGGCGCACCTGGGGATCCCGCCGTCGGTCATTGCCGGCTCGTTCCCGCCAGGTAACGTCGTCAACCCGATGCGACAGGCCAAGCGGCTGTACATCGGCAACGTCAACGACACCATGACCGAAGACGCGATCAAGGCCTTCTTCAACAAGCAGATGAAGGAAGCGGGGCTCGGCGACCCCGAACAAAAGGGCGAGCCCGTCGTTCAGGCCTCTCTTAACCTCGAAAAGGAATACGCGTTCATCGAGGTGAGCCGCACTGACCCCCCGTTGCGGTAGTGAGGACCGTGCTGACGCGGTCAGTTCCGTACGGCCGACGAGGCTACTTCCGCGCTGCAGTTTGACGATATCGCTTGGGACGACAATACCAAGCTCAGCCTTAAGCGCCCGAGCGAATACGTCGGCATCGATCCCTCGTTGGGTGTCCTGGCCGGAAACGTCGGCTCGACGGTGGCCGACTCGCCGAACAAGCTGTTCATCGGCGGTCTGCCCACTTACCTCAACGACGAGCAGGTCATGGAGCTGCTCAAGTCGTTTGGCGAGCTCAAGAGCTTCAACCTCGTCAAGGACGGCCAGGTCTCGAAGGTGAGTCGTGCTCTGGGCGTCCGAGGTGTGGCATTGGCTGACAGGCGAAGGGCTTTGCGTTCTGCGAGTACTCGGATACGGAGGTGACGGACATGGCTATCGCTGGTCTGCACAACTTCCAGCTTGGCGACCGGACGCTTGTTGTGCAGCGAGCCGCGACTGGCCGAAACACTGGTGTTCCCGGCGTGTACTCTGGCGGGTTCCTCACGGCGTCGATCCTCGCCAACGCCAATGCGGCCGAGGCGCCGTCGTCCCGCTGCATGCTGTTGCTCAACATGGTCACTCCCGAGGACCTGTACGACGACGAGGAGTACAACGATATCCTGGAAGACATCAACGACGAGTGTGGCAAGTACGGCGAGATTGACGGCGTGCGCGTCCCTCGGCCCGTGCCCAAAGACAAGCGATGGGACTCGGACGATTCCGAGGCCCAGCGCCTGGAGAAGAACCGCAAGGCCGACGAGGCCGCCGGCGTCGGCAAGGTCTTTGTCCTGTACAAGGACATTGAAAGCACCAAGGCGGCCATGAAGGCTCTCGGAGGACGGCAGTTTGCAGGCAGGACCATCGTCGTGGCCAACGTCGCCGAAGAGGAGTTCCTCGGCCCCGCACCCCCGCCGCCTCCGCCAGAGCCCGAAGCGCCCCCGGAGGACCTCGACGCCGCGGCCACAGCAGCCCTCAACGATATCTTGGCTTAAGGTCGCAGGCCATGGGCGCTGTACCTACGCTAGTCTACTGGGCATCCTCATCTACTGCATGCATGTTGTTTCTGGAGCTCGGTGCGACCCTCACCCCAGGGGTGTTTGGTTCCGCAGTAGGCGCTTGGTGGAGTCGCGTGCTTTTTGGCTCGGACCAGAATGTTTCGGTCTGCCGGTCTTTCGGTCACTTTCGTTCTGTATCCTACGCTCCGCACCGGTCTCGTTTGTATAGCTGCCTGTAGACGGAAGGTTCAGTCGACACAGCGCTCCAGAAAGCATGCCCCCGCCGCCGAGTTCCCTGCCTGGTCTGCCAGATGACTACGTTGCCAAGGTGTGTTCACACCCCGATGACCTCGAAGACAGCGACGAGAGACTGAAAGGATATTGCAGCTGTTCGTAGGGGACATCGTTACCAAGTTTGTACACCCCGGTTTCCGAGCTAGAATTTTGGTGCGTATCCCTGGAAGCGCTGGCAATCGGCGCTGAGCCATGCTTACGCGCGCAGCGAACATGGGCATCGGACGCTGAGCTGGATCTGCCGCCTGTGCCGCCCGGCCAGGAGCGACACCCGCTCGACCGCCAGCTCCTCCGTGGCGAAGTCGGCCTCAGGTGAGCTTTGTTGATGCGCCGGAGGCGCAGAGCTGACGGTCCCTGCACAGCGAGCTGAAGACGGGAATGTTGTCGATCGTGCCCGAATCGTCTCTTTTGCTGTTCCAGCGAGAGTTCATCAAAGGCGACGTGGTCAAGCGCTCGCTCACAGCCGTCGAGTCGGCCGTGATCATGGATATCAAGTCCGAAGTACAGGTCGAGCACTGTATGTCACTCAAGCGGATACGGAGCTGGATCCCATGGGAGGAGTTCACGTCGGCTATGGGCGTCGAAGTTGGCGATAGGGTCATCTACGACAACTGGGTCGGAATTGTTCATGATGTGAGTGCGTGGGATCCTGGACGGCGCTGATCCACGCAGTCGATTGAGGAGGCGATTGTGGAGAAGGCCACGGACAAGACGTTCTATAAGAAAGCAGAGCACGCTGGACCGCTGGATCCGGGCACCCCCCTAGGAGTGAGTCTAAGGCTACGGAGCTTGCGTCGTTTGCAACGAAGAAGTAGACTAATGACACCAGATTCCGCGATTTCATTCCCCGCATTTCCCGACCGCCGAGACACTGCTCGCCAGGTTCGACGTCGCACTCAGAGTCCGTCCACTGTGCATCTACGTCGTCTGGAACGCGATCAACCAGATGGTGCGTGGGATTGGTCAAGGCTGTGAGGATATGCTAAGCGCGGTAGTTGCCGATTGCCGAACAGGACAATCATCCAGAACCACAGAAGCTGTGGCAGGGAGACGAGCTGTCCAAACTCACCCTCTGCGACATGACGAATCACGAAGCGCCGCAACTGAATGCCAAGATGCGCTTCAGAGATCCGGCTACAGCTCAGAGTGCGTTTTCGGTCGCCTTTCGAGTGGTGGCCTCTGCTGATAGCCCACAGAGTACGGAGCGTTGCCCTCTATACACGGCGTTGGCGGCCAGCAACTCTCTGTGGACGCGTACACGATCGTCGAGTCCAGGTCGAAGCTGCGGTTGAGGTGGCAAGACGGCACCGAGACAGAAGATTGGTCTTCCGAGCTGGTTCCCTACCACAACGTTGACGAGTGAGCTATTTCTGCAGGCTCTGGAAGTCGCAAATTCGCTGACACGGCAGCTACGAAGCGTGGCCAGGAGAGCACCTGAGTTGGGTGGGCGATGACGGCCAGCACAGACCTGCTGTGGTGCAGAAGTTCGACGCACGTCAACGAGTCGCGGACTTGCTCTTCACAGATACGGATGCCGGAGAGCGCGCGACTGTGCCTGTTCTCGAGCTCGATCTCGGCAACCAGCTCCAGGAGAAGGGGAGCTACGGCGTGACTGCGGGTCTGTACGTCTTGATCGGCAAAGATAACGAGTGCGAGCCGCCGATCGTTCCCACCTTGGGCCTGACGGTCCCCTTCGACGATGACGCCATGCACGGCGAACTAGACCGTCGGCTCGCGTTACATGACCCCTCGGGGCCAGTCGATTTGTCGGAACCGATTCTGCCCTCTCGAGATCTCAGCGCGGTGGACTGGATTGGCGAGGTCACCGAGCTGCACCTGAACGGCATGACCACCGTGCGCCTGCTCAATGGCGAGGCAAAGCAGTTCAGCTTGCGGCAGTTGACGGTCCTGAGCGAGCCGCCGCCCCCGAACGAGCACGGTGGTCATCCGGATGACCCAATGGACGACGAGCACATGGACGACGAGGAGATTTACGACGAGGACCAGCCGTGGGTTGACGACGAAGGTCGGGAAATCGACAACGCCAGCCAGGCGAGCTGGGAGACGATGAGTCCGCCTGCCCCGCCGGCCTACCCCGCCGCAGCAGGGGAGGATGTCGACATGGTAGACGTGTCGCAGCACCACGCCAATGGCGACGAGGACGACAGAGTCGCTCTGCGATACGACTTTGACGACGACATGTCTGCCAAGGACGCAGACGAGGTCGAGCCAATGATCACCATCGACGACGAGATCGCGCGAGGCCCGCTGGAAGGCCAAGGTCCTAGGACGGCAGTAGCGGATGAGCCTGTGCCCCGGCCGTCTCAGCCGGAGAATGCTCAGGCTGGGCCCTCGACGCTGCCCAGCGGCTCGGCGGCGAACGGCCACGCGAAGCCAAGTCTCGCAGGCGACGAGGACTGGACGCCGTTCGAGGTGTTGGAGACGGCGCCGGAAGACCACCACTACTACAAGGAGCCTCGAGCGGGGGCCATGAGTAGGACGTACCTCTCTCGGCTGCAGAAGGAGCATCGCGCCCTTTCGACCTCGCTACCGGGTGAGTGTCGACCTTGAAGCCCTGCCCAGGTGCAGTACTGATGCTGGATACAGAGAACATTCTTGTCCGGACGTACGAGGACCGAACAGATCTTATGCGTGTGCTAATCATCGGGCCCGAGGGCACCCCGTGAGAGGCACTGCACGCACTCCTGCAATTTCTTGCTGACTCACGTCCGCAGGTACACCGACGCACCGTTCGTGTTTGATGTGTTCCTCAACCCGAGCAACTTCCCGCACGAGCCGCCGCTCGTCCACTTCCATTCTCATACAAACGGCAAGGGCCGGTGCAATCGTGAGCCCAACCTCAGATACCCGATCACAGCCGGGCTGACCCGCCAGCCAACCTGTACGAGGAGGGTAAGGTCTGCTTGTCCATCTTGGGTACTTGGTCTGGCGACAAGTCCGAATCTTGGAGGTAAGCCGTGGTCTCCAAGGGACCAGGATTACTGGGCTGACGACCGCAGTCCCCAAAAGTCATCGCTTTTGCAGGTATTCGTCTCTATCTCGGGACTGGTCCTGGTGCGCTCTCCGTACCACTGCGAGCCCGCGTTCGCCAAGCTCGAAGGCACGCGAGAGGGCAAGGTCAACTCGTGAGCCCTGCCAAGCCGCTCTGCCCCGGACTCTGCTTATCATGCCCAGCCGGCTATACTCTGAGAAAGCCTACGTCTTGTCCCGGTCATTTGTCCGCACGGCCCTTACTCGCCCGCCGACCGGTCTCGAGAAGGAGCTCAAGCACTTGTACTTCACCAAAGGCCGCCTCCGCTCGGTCATTGACCACGCTAAGCGGCTGATGGACAAGGGCGAGGCGGGTACCGAGGCGGAAGGCGAGGAAATGGCGGAAATGTGGAACGCAGATGCCATGGGTAGCTTGACCCTCGGCGCGATCATCTCTCTCAAGGTGGGTCTGAGCAGGCGTTTGGACCTGTACAGCACTGATATGTGTAGCGGACCATTACTGCGTTGGAGAAGCTCGAGGCGGACCATGCTGCGGGCGTGACTAATAGTTGAGTCTCATATACGCTACACTTTGGACATCAGCCGCGATGCGGCTAGTTGCGGCGTCACGGTCACCTAATAGCTACAAGATGCATGTACTCGCTCGCAAAGCTGCAACAAGCACTGCGCGAATGGACGAGGGGCCCTACTTGTCCCCTTTGCCTCTGGTCGTCTTCTTGCGGGGCAACTTGCCGCCAAACTCCTTCTGCTTGATCTCTTGGATCTGCTCAGCGTCGTGGTCCCGTCCGAGCCACCGGGCAAGCACGAGCGGTTCGGGCTTGTAATTGGGGTCGGCGTCGTCTCCGCCAACGTGCTGGTGTAGTGGCCGGTGCAAGTCCGGGTGCAGTCCGACTGCCAGTCAGCCAAAGCTCAATGATGGCTCGGTACCGTGCTCGCCAAACGGCGGACTTACGCGGTCGCGCGCGGATAGCTTCGATGAACTCTGGGTGCCGGGTGAGGTATTCTTCCACATGGACGAAAGACCGCTTGCGAATGAGGATATCCGCCAAGCGTTCGCGCACCAGCGGCATGGCGCCCTGGAGAAGGCGTCAACCATGTCATCCGTACGCTGCGCATAAGGAGACTCACGCCTGAAACGACCCAGAGATGCTCGCATTGCCGGAGGAAGTCGACCTTGTGTCCTTGTTTCTGCATCTCGGCGCGCTCGGCGTTGATGCTGCGCTGCAGAGCCGTGACTTTCGTGATGATCTCGCCGACGGACAGCGCGGTCGAGTCTTCGCCGTCGGCGCCTTCGAACGGGATGAATGTCGAGATGAGCAGTGAGCCTTCTGCCGGGGCATCAGCAGAGTCGCAAGGCAGGGTCCTGCGTGCTATGGGAGACTCACGCTGCATGTCCCATTCCCCGCCCCACATCCCGATGAGATCGCATCCAGCGGGAATCACCATATTGGCTGCGAGTGTCAGCGTCGTTCGCTTAGTAGAACAGACAGACTCACTGCGCTTGACGTGTGCGAGGACCGTGTCCCTGGCATCGTCATCCTCCCCTTCGGCCGTCTTAGCCGCCTCTTCTTCAAGGTCGACAGTCCGCACGACGCGTCTCGGCCGGGAATGCGCCCACGTGAGCCCAAGAATCCGCTTGAACCGCGCCGGGTCGGCGCCTTCCGCGCGGATCATCGCTTCTCGCGTCGGCCACTGTCGTCGGATGATGGACTCGACGTCCGAGAAGTCCTTGAGCGGGTTGGGGATGTACGGCGGCAGGTCGATCCTGCTCGTCAGCATAAGGCTCAGCGCACGAGAGGTGGACACACTCGAACATCTCGGGAACGGCCAGACGCGCCATGGATTTCTCGTTCCATAGAGCTTTGCACCGCGCTAAAACCTCCTTCAGCTGCTCGGGCGTGAAGTCCGTTGGAGTAACATGAACACCGATCTCCCTCGGGCGATCGCCAAGCCTGCGTGGGTGAGCACGCACTTCTGCGCAGGCATAACTTGACTCACCGGTTGTGCGTGAGACCACAGGTCTTGCGGCCGGTTGGGAACACCTGCTTCAGGCGCCACTTGCCGATCCCGATCCGCGGTCCGCCACCTCCTCCGCACTGCTCATGTCAGCATGGTACCACACGTCTGGTATGCGCCGGCTCACGTCGGTGCAGCGCTGATACTTGGCGTCGCAACTTGCGCAGACCAACTCTGCCATATGTCCGAGCGGATCTTTCGCCTGGCCGCCGACAATGGCGCCAGAACCGACTATCCGCTGACACACGTCGCATATCGCGCGCTTGTCCTCCAACGGCCTGTCCTCGTCCTCTGCCTCGACTGCCGCGCGGGCGCGCTTCCGCGTGTCGACCGTGCCGATAATAGGGCCCGCGCTGCTATTGAGCGAATCTGACGCCTGGATCGGCGGTCCGCTCACGGGCTTGCACCGCACGCAGCGGTACATAACGACAACGGGGTCTGGCACGTCCGACTTTACTGCGCGAAGGATGACTCGGCCCATCGGGGCCGAGCACGAGACGCATTTCGGCGAGTAGTCGATCGTGACTCGTTTCTCAGGCTTGCGAGCTTTCTTGGCCGCGTGGTCGGAGACCGTCGATGCCGGCGACGAGCCGCGCCGTTTATGCGTAGGCGGAGCAGGGGTAGCGGCAGCCTGCCGCTGGTCGCCCTTCATGATAGCAGGGTCCACTGCGGTCTGGGAAGCATATCCGAACGGGTTGTATGCCGCCGGTGTGAACGACGAGGGGGTGAAGGGGTCATTGGCACGCGAGACAGCCGTCTCCTGCTTGACCGGGAAATCGGGCATAGGCAGCCAGTCGAACATGTTCTCCAGCTGCGAGTCCCGCATGACCGCCTCCAGATCGAACGGAGTCATCGGCGTGTTCTGCATGTACTGGCCGGCCGCGCCGCCGCTGACGCCGGCGGACGAGGCTGGTCCCGGTGCAGGAACAGCCAACTGCTGCCCTGCAGCAGCAGCAGCAGCTGCCGCCGCGTTCGCTGCTCCGGCATCCTCGACAGGCGGGATAGCATGCTTGAGGTACGGCAAACTGGCGAAAAGCGAGTCGTCGAATGTCGCTGCTGGAGGCAAATCGCCTAGCCTTGGCGTCTTTGACGCCGTCTGAGCCTGAGCTTGCGCCTGGGGCAAGGGCGTCTGGCTAGGAACGATAGGTACCGGCGTTGCGGCGGACGACGCCCGCCTGGCGGCGCTGTCCTGCCGGAGCCGCGCCAGCTCGAGCTCCGCCTCGCGTTCCTTCTGCCTCGCTTGAGCGATCTCCAGCTCGAGCGACTTGGTTTTCAGCCGGATAAGTTCTTCCCATATCGCATGCTTGCCCGGGTCCTGGTGCGCCGAAGGCATGCCTGACAGGAAGTCCAGTACTCCGTTGCTCAGAACGCCTGACAGCCGGTCCATCTCTGGAAGCGCAGGCAGCGATACCTGGCCGCTTCCGCCGCCGCCGCCGCCAGACGGCTGGGCGTGTGAAGCGTGGCCCAGCGAGCCGCTGCCGTTGAGCGGCGCGTACGCCGGCGGGTATATCGTATTAGGTGTGGGTGCCGACGTGACATCGCTCTTGCGATGACCGTAGGCGTTGTACGTTGCACCTGGGATAGGAAACGACGTGAGCGGGAGCACCTGCCCCTGGCCGGTGAACCCGCCGCTGCCGGCGGCACTGGCAGCGACAGCTGCCTGGTGTCGCCGCATCTCATCAAGCGACATAACGCTTGTTCCTGAAGATCCGATCTGCTGAGACATGATCGATGTCTCCTAGTCGCCAGTCATGGACCATGAATGGGCAAGAAAGATAAGTAAGAGCAAGAATCGAAAATGTCATGCCATCCGTGGATGACCTGTTCGGATATCGGGAATGGATAAACACCCGGCACAGTTCCACGAGAAATCCGTGTGACGCTCTTGCATCTGTACAGACCTACTGCGTGGGATGGCATGGCCCCGGCGCCCGGCCAGCATCCTCGTCGTTCACGAAGCGATGACGCTCGACAGAGTAGGTCGGTAGTGACGGTCAAGTACCCGCAGCTGCGAGTCATCGAGACCAAGCTCTCGCCAGAAGCTGTAGACGGCCCGACGCTGCGCGAGTATCGCGTTTACAACTGGGCGAAGTTTTCTTCTGGGCGGGTCCGAAGGGGAGATGGGAGTGCGTTGGCATGGATGGTCCTATGCCTGGGTGCGGCGGTACTCGTAGCGAGCTGCCTAGAATGGAAGACCTTCCCACTGCTGGACACCACCGATGTCAAGGTATGTCGTCTGCCATCCTCGAGCAATACGCTGAGGAGCTGACCGTACAGATCACGCTCAGTGGTCTCTTGCTTTCGTTGATCTTTCTGCAGTCGAGAAGGATTCTATATCGTCAGCCCGAGCATCTCGGAACACGGCCAGGGGCTGACTGGCCAGAATCCATTACGCCTCTACCAGGACTAGGCATCCAGCTATCCACCACACGAGGATTCTCTATCCCCCGCCCCGGCGGCCGCTCACTTCTACCAATATCGACGTCTAGGGTGTTCATCCCTCTGGACGAGATATCAAGTCTGGTCGTTAACGAGGCCTTGTCCGGCTGGGAAATGCGGCACTACCTCGCGCTCATCAGGCGGAAAGGCGCCGGCATAGAGGTCGTCTTTGATGTGAGTCTTGGACAACTGGCGCCTTTGACCTAGCCGTTCAGCTAATGAGGGCAGAACCTGCGCCAGCCTGGGTCATTGCTGATCCACGTGCGGGAACGCGTCCTTGCCGACTTGTACACCTAGAGGCAAGATATCGGATGCATACGTGCAGCTTGCAGGCATCTGCGCCAATCTACAGGAGTCGTCCAGTCCTATTTCTGCCTCGCGGCGACGACCTGAGCTCGAGGCGCCATCACGCAGGCTTAGCTCCGTGTTTCGGGATAGCGCCTCTGCCCTTGCTTGGGGATGTGCTTTGTGGTTGCTGCATCTCGCAGAGGAGGGCTTCGAAATGATCAACGAGTCGCGCGCCGGTGATCCTTGGCCCAACGACGCCGATGTCTTGCACTCATATAGGTGCGATGCCTGAGTAACAGGTCGCACCGAATGTCGAGGACCGATCGATCTGAGAACAAGCGGTCTAGCCGTTGATGTGCCGCACGCGTATACCCCTGCTCCGCATGTCGTTGTCAAAGGCTGCACCGCAATCAGTTCTCTTCCGCCGGCAGAACTCAGTATCAGTGCACTCACCTTGCATCTCTGACATGCCCTGCCTGCGCTCGTTCTCCAGGACAAGCCGCTTAAGCTGTTCTTGCTCGGCCTTGTTCTGCAACTGATACGTTCGCGAGTGCACCGCTATTGATGACTCGAGCGGAATCTCGATATCGCGCACCTGATCAAGAGCTCAGCACGCCCCGAATATGACCTTAGGATCCACGCTTACCTGCTGCTTGCCACCCTTCTTACTGAGCAGACTGAACCGCATGCCGCCTTCGCCGGCGGCAGAGCGGTCAGCCGCAGGCGCCGTGGCTGATGACGCGGCGGCAGCGTTGCCAGCGGGCTCGGCACGTCTCTTGAGCAGCGGGACAGCCGTGTCGAAGATTGGCGCAGGCTTGCGTGGATCGTTACGCCTGACGTCTGTCGTATCCGCAAGCATCTTGGCGAACTCGCGATCAAAGTCGGCCTGGGCCTCGACATCCACCTCGTCGTGTCTCTCCTCTTGCTTGCGCAGCACGACCACATCGTCAGCCTCGTTGTCCGAGTCGGCGTCGGACTCGTCAGAGTCGTCGATGCGCCCTTCTGCGCCAGCGGGACCAGCTGCGGCCTGACCCAATCAGTATCGTCCCGGGTCAAAAAGCTTGAAAAGCATACCTCTGGCTCATCCTCCTCCTCTGCTTCGCCATGTCGATCGCCGTCATCGTCACTGCCATCGTCCGAAGCGACATCATCTGCGCCGCCTGTATGGATCAGCCACACCCCCGCCTGCGGGTAATCGCATCACACACCCTGGTCTTGCGAGGCAATGAGCTCGTCTACGGCAGCGGCGGCAGCGGCGAATGTGCTGAACCGCACCATTTTCGGCCGCACGGCCTGTATTGTGAGCACTAAGACTATCGGCTGCTACACAGTACTCACCTCGAAAGCATCATTGAGCATGAACTCGACATCCATGGGCATCTCGTTCTTGCACAGCACGTAGAGCTGAAGACAGTCAGCCACGGTCGGAGCGGTAGGATTTTTGAGCTGACCTGGAAGATGGTCAAGAAGTGATCCATCTTGCGCTTCTGAGATCCCTTGGAGAAACACGGGCCAAATGTGTGGAGAAGCGTGCAGACGAGCCTGACGCGGAAGAAGTCGTCCACAGAGTCGATCGGGCTATCCCGTCCCGGCACCGGCAGTCCCTCGGCTGCGTCCGTCAGCCCAACATCTCCGCTGCTCTCTAATGTAGCTCACGGTGTCCGAAGGTGATCAAGCTCCACAGCACGTCGAAGACGATCTGCGCGCTGACCACGCGGTACATGTACATCTCGCCAAGGTACTTGACCGAGGCGATCCGCCGCTGGTTGTGCTTGAAGATGTTCTCCTGCACCACGTGAGCGCGGGCACGTCGAGCCTCTGGGGGCGACTCACCTCCATGCCGATACGGATGTCCTCGAGTACCTGATCCACGACGGTGTAGATAAAGTCTGGGTGGTATCTGTGCAGGTCGTACAAGATCGCGGCGGCATAGGCAATGTTGCTGTACTTGATCTCCCAGATCTCCGTGAACGAGCTCAGGAGGTACTCGTACACCTGCAAAATAGATTAGCTCGATTACGGGCAGTCCTTAGCAGTACTCACGTCCGGTCCCTCCCAATGGAGCTTTCGAACAAGCTTGGTCACTTTGTCGAGGGTGCGCTTCATGAGCACATCATGCAGTAGGTGCTGGATGAACTGGTGCATTGGCGGCAACTCCACCACCTCCCGTGCGGTCCTCTCCGGAGGGTTGCACTATGGGAATAAGCCCCAGCTCGCAATGATGGCTGATCGGACTAACCTGGTAAAAGGCATTCTCGAGCATGATCTGCTGCCTTGAGTCAAGGTTGAGCAGCTTCTGCCTCCGCTTGATGAGCTCGAGCTATGCCAATCAGCTTAGTCCCCCCGTTAGCCTGCCAGACGTACCATGTCTTTCGCAACCGTGGCAGTCGGCTCGTAGCGGAGCAAGAATCGACCGCACGTCTCGAGCAGATTCGAGATGTTCTCGATATTTGCCCGGAAGTCATCAAGGAAGACCTTCAAGACGTGCAAAATCGCATGTGGTCGGGCGACTTTGAACTTGGCTAACTCGCCGTAGAAACGGCAATTCTGCCGCAGGGTCAGCTGGTGATTCTGGATTCCCGCCAGCGGAAGCCGCTCACCTTCAGACGGAGCTGGTCCAGCTCCCGGACGTTCTTCTTCCGCTGCAAGTACCGCATTTCAGACTCAAGCTGATCTATCAGCATCTGGGTTTGCCTCGTCTGAATCAAACGCACCAGTTCAATAATGCCATGGCCGACATCGGGCATGTACGGGTCGAGTGTCGCCACAAATCTCGCGTAGTGAGGCAGCAGGTCGGTTCGGTTCTTCGGAACTTCGGCAATGAACTGGACATTTCAGCAAGGCATCGCGTCAACTGCGAGCGAGAAGGCTCACCCTGATGAGGCGCTTTCGGGCGGCTTTCGAGTTGAGGAACGCAAACTCCACGGCAAGCTTATCCACGACTTCGCGGTTGTTCGCTTCTGGCAGCGCAGCGAACAAGGCAGTCAGACGCGCGGCCGGTCCAGCCTGCAGACTCTCCTCCTCGCCTGCTGGACCCGCTCCGCCAGCTTTGCTAGGTTCCGCGGCATCGACCGCAGTTGTTTGAGCATCGTCCCCGGGCGGTGCTGCGCTGCTGGTAGTGCTGATCGTGCGGGCCATCTCGACGGCGTGCTCGCCGGACGCATCGGCCTGTCCGCCTTGCAAATCCATCTGCGCCAATTGACGCCGGACGTCCTCCTCGACTTTGCGCTGCTCCAGCTCGGCCTTCATTGTCGAGTCGCCACCTTCTTGAGCTGCACCGTCGGCGCCAGCGTCTCCGGCGCCACCGGACACTGCCACGGCATCTTTCTCCGCAGGAATATCCTTCTTCTCCTTGATGCCGAGAAGGCTGGCGGGGACGAACGACTTGAGGTCTACCAGGTCCTCGTAGAAGTTCTGCTCCTCCTCGTCGTCCCAGATGCCGGTCGAGCCCTCTTCTTTGACGGTGAACGATGATGCGCCCTCGACAATCTGCAAACCCTGCTTCGAGAGCGTTGCAGCTGTCGGCAGGACTGGCGCAGAAAGGTGCAGTAGCTCGGCCAGCTGGTTCACGCCGGCAGTGAGGCGCTCAACGGCGCGAGTCATTCGCTCGTACGCGTGCTGCCTGTCTTCGAAGATCTCGCCGGACTTGATGTACGCCTCGTGATTCCGTTTATCCTGCTCGAGCAGTTTCTGCGGCGTTAGCCGCTACCGGCAGCCATCCCACTTACGATTTGACCCTTGACGAGGGTCTTGCTGGCTCCGTTGAAGTACTGAACGAACGCCTTGCGGTACTCCTCCTGTACCTCTGCGGGCACAAGCTCCTCTACTCCATCCGGCAGTCCGCCCTCGCCATCTCCATTGGACTGCTTCTCTCCCTCGGCATCACTGTGCTTCGACATGTCTCCGAGATACACCCGTCCGAAGAACTTGAGGAACGTCGACAGGAGCGGAATGTTGTTGAACTGGGGATCATTGGCCATCTGCACCGTTAGCCCGACAACCGTGCCATGACTGATCAAATGCACTCACGAAGCCCTTGACCACCTTCATCACCTCTGCAGCACCCTTTGACACTCCCTCCGGCCAGGCATGCAGGACCGCCAGCTCAGCCACGATCCGCAAGACTGGTCGCTGCCGGGTCATCCGCTCCTTCTCGTCCTTCTCCTTGTCCTTGTCGGTGTCCTTGGCTGCATGAGGGGCAGGTGAGGGACTCGGTGCCAGGATGTGCAGGAGTGCCGGGAGAAGCAGTGACAAGAAGTCGGGGGTAAGCCTTGTATGCAGATGGACGATGGTCTTTGATCGATCAGCTGTTTGTCTGGGCCCAAGCCGTGCGACATACCTCGACTGCTGCTTCCGGATCACCCTTGCCCTTGGAAGCACCCTCGACCACGGCTCCGACGATCTCCTCGAGGTACTTCGAGAGTGTCAAGCCATCAATCTCCTTGATGAGCGCATCTGCCGGTCCGACCAGTAACGATGACTTTAGCCTGTTGAGCAGGTTCGTATGCTTCTTCAACGACGAGTCCAGATTTCCTGGAGGTCCTGTCGGTTTCAGCCCCAGCCCGATACCTGCCCGTGCAAATGACGCACGCTTGGCCTCGTCGAGCCAGTACTGCTCGACCTTGTCCTTGAGCTGACGGCGACGAGCATACTTATCGGCGTACTCGGCCGTCGACATCCTCTAAGGTTCCGTTCCCGCAATCGGCACAGCGGATGCGTCCGATCAGGCTTGTAACCAGAGTTGATGATCAGAAGAGCAGGGAAGGATCCGTCGTCACCACAAGGTGCTTGGTCGCTGTCAAGGATGCTTTGTGCGCCGCTGGGAGAAGGAGGATCACGTAAATGCACACACAGTTATGACGGCACAAGCTTCGCGCTGCGTTTCAGCTGCTTGTCACTCTACCTGTCTCATTTGACAGCTTTCCTTCTTTCGAGCGAGCTACGCTTCCTCTCCTTCGCCTAATCCGGCCCCCTACGACCTGCCCCGACGTGAGGCACGGAGCACAAACGTGAAGAATCTCGCTGCTTCGTGAAGAGCAGCGAGGCAGTAACTGCCATGTCCCGTTCCGATCTATTACAATACGATGCCCCGCGTGAGTGACGCATTCGACACCACAGCTGCATGTACTGGCCTGACCCACGCAGAATCGCTCTATGGCGTTGCCTTCTCGTCTTCGAGCCAACACCCACACCGTGTGGCTCTGACATCCTACGTGACCGGCCCGTCCAACAAGCTATACGTCGCCGACGTGTCAAGTTCGCAGCACAGCGCTCAGAGTCCCACTACATACGCCCCAGCCTCCGACTTTCAGCAGCTCGCGTCCGTGGGCTTGTCATTACCGGCCACAAAGGTCGGATGGGAACCACCATCAGCCGGGTCCCTCGGCGGGATGGAGGAGCAGGGCGGGAGGGGCGAGCTGCTCGTCACGGCGGGAGACATGCTGCGGCTGTGGGAGCTGCAGTCCGCGAGCGACGACAGAGGGAGGGGATATGTCGGCGCAAATGGGTACGGAGCTAACGGGAGCGGGTACTCGCTCGCCGCGAGGAGTACCTTGACGAATGTCAGTGGCCGGGGCTGTGTCGCGATCATGGACGCCGTGGCTGACGATGTGACAGAGCAAAGCGCCTGCCGTCAGCCTGCCGCCAATAACGTCCTTCTCCTGGAACGAGACGTCGCCGAAATCGATCGTAACGTGCTCCATCGACACCACTGCGACCCTTTGGGACATCAATACCGCTCAAGCGGTAACACAGCTGATCGCCCACGACCGCGCGGTCTACGACTTGTGAGTCTTGGCGCCGTCCTACAGAAAGCGTGCTGAGAGTCTAGATCCTGGCTTCCTCAATCCTCCGACATCTTCGTGTCCGTCGGGGCAGATGGCTCGCTCCGAGCATTCGACCTGCGCACGCTCGAGCACTCGACTATCCTGTACGAATCGCCCAATGAAGCGCCATTGGCAAGAATAGCTTTCAGCAACAAGGAGCAGTATGTCTCCGGGACGGGGCTCGACGCGGCTGACGAATGCAGGCACATGCTTGCATGCTTCGCGACAGACGAGAATAAGGTGCTCATTCTCGACATGCGCAGCCCAGGCCATCCCGTCGCGGAACTCGTCGGCCACAAGGCACCCTTGAATGCTATTGCGTGGGGATCGGCAGGCGATGGCAGCGGACCCACCGGCGGAGGATGGATAGCGAGTTGCGGTGAGTCTGAGTAGCTTCGGTACTAGGCGGCGCTGATGGACCAGGTGATGATGCCCAGCTGCTGCTGTACGACCTCTCGGCGCCTCTGCCTGAGTCGCGGCCGTCGTCAACTCGGCCAGGTGCGAAGTCGTCCAACAGCAACCACATGCCTCACTCTGGTTTATCGCCCAATCCTTCGTCGGCGTCCTCGTACGGCGCGCTCTCCCCTCCGTCAACACCGGGGCATAAGCGGAACACACCAAGTCCGAGCCAGGCGCTGGAAGTCATGCCCGCCAAGGCCTGGACAGCTGCCGGAGAGATCAACAACATGGCTTTCGCGGCCGAAGGGGAGTGGTTAGGATGCGTCAGCGGTTCCAGGCTGAGCGTTCTGCGTGTCTGATCGAGGCACGGTTCACATCAGGCGTCTCCAATCCTGCTCGCGTGAAGTCTGCGTCCTGCTGGCCAGGACAGGCGATCTAGTGGATCCAATGTACCTTACATACTGCATCAACGCTATGGATTACAACGAGTAGATGAAGTCCTCGTTCTGAAGGTCTGTGAGGTCCTTGAACGCGTTATCGTTTCGGTCCTCGACGTCCTCGGCGCCCTCGACCTTTGCGTTCTCGCGCTGCTCCTGGCGCATAGACGCCCACTTGGCCGAGCTCTCGAGACTGTAGTCGATGTGCTTGCCGGTCTTTCCGAGCGCGCGCCTGCGGGCGACGTTGCGCTTGTTGAGGAAGGAGAGGTACAACGCCTGAAGGATGACGCAGCCGAACATGATGCACAGGACGACCAGGTTGCCCGTCAGACCCGTGCTGTAGTACGGCCGTTCGGCCTGCTTGTACAGCTGCGGACCGACAATGTTGCCAGTGCACAGCCCGATGTACAGCATGCCCGTCGTGGTCGTCTTCTTCGTATGACCCGCAGTGTTGGCAAAGCTGTTCGTCAGCGGAGGATCCCAGCCTCAGTGCGGTCGACTTACGCCCATGAGAAGACGATCGGCGAGACACACTGGAAGACTTGGAGAATGAAGTAGACGGCGAGCAGCTTGGACTTGTACTCGTCGCCTCGGGGGAGGGCGTACAGCGCCGCAGCGGCCGCGAGCGGGAAGCAAAGCACGATGAGGAGGATAGGCGCCTTGTACTTGAAGCGAGTGACTGCGGCGGCCGAGCTGTCAAATCAGGACGACTCCCTGGAGGGTACGTGTGGCATACTTACAGCAGATTGGAGACGATGCCAATGGCGCCGGGGATCATGTTGTACAGAATAGTCTGGAACTGAGACAGGCCGAATCCTTGCAGGATAAGGGGTCCGAACGTGCCGATACCGCCCGAGACGAGCGAGATGCAGAAGACTACCAAGGGGGTCAGCAGCTGCACGGCGTGCTCCAATGTGTGCGACTCACTCAGGACGACCCAGCCCCAGGACTTGGGGTCGAGGAAGCACTCCTTGACCTGAGACCACTTGAACTCGGTGTTCTGGGTACCGGTGTTGTTCATCCTAATCCGCTCGAGGGCGATAAACTTCTGCTCGTCGTTGAGCCACCGGGCAGTCGTGGGGTGCGACGGCAGGAGGATGAACGTGGGGATCGCGAGCGCCACGGCACTATTCGGGGTCAGATGATCCCGCATATCAAGCCCTTCGGAGGGACTCACATGCCACCGCAGACGATGAAGATGAGCTGGTAGGGGTACAGGCTCGACTGGGCGTGGCCCAAGCCGTAGGTGATAAGCGAGCCGAGGATGGTAGCCACACCGTTGGCAGAATACCAGATGCTGCGCGGGCGTCAGCAAGGCGGTTCGCGGGTACAATCCCGCAGGACTCACTTGTTTCGGAGAGGCTGCTCGCGGCGAGTCCACCACATGGAGACGATGACGAGCATACTGGGGGAGATACTCGCCTCGAAACCACCGAGGATGAATCGGAAGGCGGCCAGGCCGGGGAAGGACGTGAACGCTGCCATGATCATGCAGCTGGCGCCCCACCCGAAGAAGCAGATGCAGATCCACAGGTTGACGGGCAGCTTGACGAGCGCCCAGACCGAAAGCGGCTGGCACACGAGCTGCGCGAAGTAGACAATCGAGCCGAGCCACGAGTACTCAGTGCCACTGCGGCTTCGTCAGCACGACCCGGACCGCGGACTTTCCCGAGCAAGGGGATGACGAAGACTCACACCAGGTTGGCGTCTCTCTGGAAGTTGAACAGCGCTGCGAAGCTGATCGACGACTTGTCCAGCTGTTGGCAGAAGTAAACATAGAAGATGCTGCACTCATGAGCATGGCCCCCTCACATAGCTATGACAATCCGACCTACATGGGCAGGAGGAACCGGTCGATCCTGTTGCGAACGAGGTTGTTGTCCTCGTCGGTGATCTCCCTCCAGGGGCCACTGTACTTGTCGAGCCAAGCTGCACTCAAATCGCCCTTGCCGCTCTCGCGGGCCTCGTGGGCCTGCTCCTTGGTCTCGGGCACGACATCCTCGTGCTTGTACTGGTTGGGAGCCTTGATTTCCGTTGTCGGCGGCTGGGGTCCCGGTGCTGTATCCATTTTTGGCTCTTATCTCAAGAGGGGAAGTTGGGGGAAAGGCTGGGGAAGAAGCTGCGTGGTCTATATATCCTGCCGGGGCGGTCTGGAGGACCAGACGGGCGGGGTCGCAAGCAAGCAGGCGCTCCGGATGAGTACCGGGTCGCGACGCCGGTCGCCCCGCTTTTTGGGTCGCTAAGCATCACAGGACCTGTCCGGGACTCCCGACCCGGACCCATCTCAAGGCAATTAAGCAGAAGGCACCGGGCGCTCACGCGCCTGCACCCACGCACAAACCCCGACGGCACGCCGCCGTGCCGCCGTGCCGCTCAGGCCAAGAGACGCCTGATCCGGGTTTAACAGAGTGTCCGGTCAGTCGGCCCAGAGGTACGGTGCGGTTCGGCGCCGGTCAACTGGTCAACTGGCGACGCGGTCCGCCTGATCTGTGTGCAGCATCCCTTAGCATGCCCTAGACGACCCTGTTTAGCAGCGCCGAGCCGTTCTTGGGACGAAGACCGCAAGTCCGAAGACATAAAAAGTTTCGGGGGCCGACGTCATGAGGGATGCCAGGGGAATACGACGCCACGAACCCTTGCCGCCGGCTTGGGGCCCTGGTGGCGTTTCGGACCACCGGGAAGAATCCGGCGCCGCACAGACCGGTCCACGTGGCAGCTGGCGTTCAGCTCCGACTTACGGCCGCCTTGCTCCGATACATGAGAGATGAAGTCCTGTCCCAAGCATGGGGTCAAGCCTTGAACACGGCGCAGAATGACGGAGGTATCATAGTGTGCAAGCCTCCCATGGCTATCAGACAGTGAGACGAGGTCGTGATCGATGAGAAATGGAGACAGCCAGATTGGCATTCATCTGCGACAACTAATTGACTTTGGTACGTTATCGACTCTAGGCTCGACGGTTCGGTGTCCCACTCGCCGAGTGAAGGCTCTTATGGGTCATGTCCTGCGAGCATGAGGCCCCGCCCGGATTCGCGCGTCATCGAGATAATATGACGAACAAAGAATCTACGGAGCTGTTTGGGAGGACCAGCGGAGACGATGATACGGCTCTCCACGACAGACAACGACGCGAAAGGGACAGGAAAAATCACAGCAGAAATGCAGCTCGAGAGAGAATGTTAGTGTGATGTGAAGTATTGCATGCCCTGATGGGAGACTAGCATATGATAAACCCTATAACAAAACTACCATGGTTACATTGTGCCTCGCGAGCACAGCCACTGGAGGGCCGTGTGCGTTTACTGGAGGATGGCGGTGGGCCTGTCGACGTGCTCGAGCTCGGCCTTCTCGTCGCCGAGCTTGGCCTCGGCGACGGACTCGTCGACGATCTTGGTCGACTTGAACTTCCTGGCCGAGACCTTGTTGGCGAAGAGAATGTCGAGGTCGGCGAAGGAGAGACCGCCAGTCTCGGGGAGACGGAAGTAGGCCCAGATGGTGACACCGAGGTTACCACCGAGCCAGAAGAAGGCGGCCTTGGCGCCCCACCTCCATCCGGTCTGGGAGACCATTCGGGGGGTGAGCTGGGCGGTGGCGTTGTAGTTGATGACGTAGAACGCTCGGCCCCAGGCAAGCGACTTGACTCGAAGTCGGGTAGCGGGGACCTCGGACGCGACCGTGTAGGTCAGAGGGCCAATCGAAGCGTGATAGGCCAGGTTGATGAAGGCGCACATGGCACCGATGCCCGTGAGTGTTCCATTGTTCTGGGCGACCGAGCCAAAGATACCGATGATCAGGAGGGCAGCGCCCAGCGACATGAGACCGAGGATGATGAGAGGTCGTCGGCCGAAGAATCGCATGAGAACAAACTCGATCGGGACACCGACGAGGTTCATGGCGGTGATGATGACGTTGAAGTTGAACGCCTCAACGTTGCCCATGCCGGCGAGCTGGAGGAACTGAACAGCGTAGGCGGTCATAGCGGTTCCGGACCAGACCTGGATAGCCCAGCAACCCATCTCGATCTCAGTTCGTCGTCGGTTGGTGCCCTGCCACATCTCCTTGAAGGAGCCCTGCTTGGCCTCGATGCGCTCGAGCTCGTCGGTGTGCTGGATGACGGCGACGTAGGCGTCGATGTTGCGGGTCTGCCAGTAGCCGGGGGAGGCGGTTCGGGTCAGGACCTGCTTGGCTTCCTCGACGCGGCCCTTTCGGACGAGCCACCAGGGTGACTCGGGAGCGAAGAAGACACCGGCAATCAGGATGACAGGCCACACCCACTGCAGGCAGTAGGGGAGTCGCCAAGACCAGTCGCCGGTCATGCCGGTCAGGCAGCCTCGAAGGACGCCCGAGGCGATGAACGAACCCATACCCCAGCACATGGAGATGTACGACGTGGCGTAGCCTCGGAGCTGAATGGGGCAGATCTCGGCGGCGTAAGCGGCCGAGAGGGTGTTGAAGAGCGACCAGCAGGCAGACGACAGGGCCTGGGCAACGAGGAGCATCGGCAGGTTCTGCAGGAAGACGTAGAGGAAGATGACACAGCTGGTGGCGACCATGCCGGCGAGGAAGGTCTTGCGCGAACCGAATCGCTCCTGACCCCAACCGCAGAGCCAGAGACCGACGAAACCACCGGGGAGACCGACAAGCGAAGCGGCCGTCTGCCAGTTGGCGTCGATAGCGGGGCCGGTCGCGGTCATGACGTTGCCGAAGCGCTCCTTGAACGCGGGCAGACCGAACAGAGAACCCAGCTGTCAGTTGTCAGCAACTGACCTTATCTGAGATTCTCCGAGTGACTCACGAGGGAACCATCAAACGAGTCCATGACGAGGGCCATGGAGAGGAGAGCCGACCAGAGGACCGCTCGCCAGTGATGCCTGAGGGCATATCGGAAATGAGCCGACTTCTCCTGGGCGATGAGCTCGAGACCCTCGGCGAGGAGGATGGGGTCGACCGTCGAGTGCTCGCTGATCTCGGCGAGCTGCTCGTTGGTGAGGCCGACCTGCTTCTTGACGTCTTCGTCGGACATGGTGCGGGTCTAGTTGGTTTCGTGGAGGGGGGATAGGAGCGTGTCGATCCCTTTCAGCGCTGGAGGGCTGGTTTGGTCGGGCGGGGTCGACTGTCGAGTGGGATGAGGGGTCCAGAGGGGCCTGTGCGGGGTGTTTATATAGACCCACGGCGGGCCATGTCTCCTGACTTGGGGGTCTGAAAAATAACGATCGTCGACCGGTCCTCCGCGCCGGACAGACCAGGCATGAGAGCAGAGGCAAATCGACTCGTCCCTCCGAACGAGACCGGGGCGACCGCGTTTCGCCCGCGAAAGTCACGCCGAAGTGCCTCGATGTGGACACCCCGCGACCCTCGCCCGTCGCGCTCTTGCGCCTGGCCCCGCGATACATGTCCCATGATGCCTCATGATCGCACGCGGGGCAATCAACGGGGCATTCTCGCTAGTTTGAGGGGCCATGAAGACGAGACAGCAGCGCCCCAAGGTCTGGGATGTGCCCCACTCGTCCCATCTCCCATCGGACCTAGACCTCCATGCAACGCATTACGAATGGCCACAGGGACGGGCGGACTTCGCAGCCGTCGGCACAAGGGCCGGGGCGCAGCGCGAGAGCCCGGTAACGCCACCGGGCTTTCCCGGCCAAATTGGTTAGCCTATTTTCGGACACCATATGGGTCGAATCTCCGTTCGGAGGCTTGGCTCTCCCGCCTGGACGGTTATTCGCGTCGGATGCAGCTTGGACCTGACACGGCGATGGGGGTCATGTGAGGCGCGAGAACGGATGCATGCTTGCCTACATGATCCCGCAGCCCTCCGGCCAGGCAAATGAGAGGGTGGTCATCCCTGAAGAGGAATGCCGTTCAGCATCCCAAACATAGCCGTCTGGTATGCAACTGGGGCATAGGGATCAGGACCGAGCGGTACGACCAGGAGCTGCGAGTTGAGATTCCGATACGGCACGCTCACCCTGCGTTGCAAACTCGCCCGGCCGGGAGAGTGACGAATGCTGCATCGCTGCCCCAGATCCCATCGGAGATTGACGGCTGGCGGGCCACCGGCCCGGGCGGGTGACGACTCCCCGCTGGCCCCGTTTGTGGGTTCCGTTCCGTGTGGTGCACCTCTCGGTAGAAAGGCTCTGCTGGATTCTTGCGATAATTCGCCAAGGCAACTTTGTTGTGTGGGAAGTATCACGGAGGGCGCCTCGTACGCATTCATGTCCCGCGTTTCTACCGAGAGACCTGCAAGCTGTGGCATACTGATTTCCCAAACTCGTGGCTCGGCCATCCGGCTCCGAATCAGCGGACGCAGTGAGATATCGAGACATCGTCATGCTCTGTCTCCATCATGCAGACGCCTCGATGTCCAGGCTCCAAAGCAATCGACAGTGTTGCGTCAGGTTGACGATCGATAAATGAGTGTAACGCCCTGACAACGCGATGTCAGCAGATCAGCAAGACAAATATAGGGACCGGTGTTTGATTTGCAGGCCGAGGCCCGCGTGGGTTGGTCGTGATGTGGCGAACAGCTCGCCGAGGGTTCGGCGACTTCACCTTGCTCTGCCTACAATTAATCTCTTCTCGAGGCAGCAAACACCTTCTAGGCGGGAAGAGGCTGGCTGTGTTGAAAGCTGGTGCAGAAGAATGTAGGATCGCTGGCGACTGCCGCTGGAGACCAAATGCGGGCCGCGCTCCGGCGCCAATTCCGTGCGTTCCGATCAAGCTCACGTACCAACTCACCCGGATCGAGGAGCGCTTCGCGTACGGGGTTTCTATGTCGCCTCTGGACTGTGGGTGTCGCCTGCCGCGCCAATTCCGTGCGGGCTCGATCAAGCTCACCTGCCAACTGGTCCAGGATCGAGGAGTGCTTCGTTTCGGGGATTTTATCCCGCCTCTGGGTTGTTGGCATCGTCTGCGACGGGGCACGACGGGTGAAACAATAACGCTGCGTCGCCTCGAGCTTACCTCGCCTTAAAAGCAGTCTCCTAAAGTACTGAAGGCAAGATCTTGGGGGACGCGCCGGAACAGAGAGGCCCGGGAGGGATGCGCGGAAGGGGGTGCATAAAGGCTTGTGCATGCCAGTGCGCTAAATGTCGCCGCTTGCTTCTCCGGATAATCATGGTCTCGGTGTTGGCGAAGCACCGCGAGGACATCTGGCACGAGGATGAGAGGCGTGGCCGACCGGCCCGAATCAGCGCATACTGAAATCTACGCAAGCTAACGAACATCCGCCAGACAAGGTGTACGTCTGTATTGGGCTCGAGGTTCAGGCAAGAATGCATCTAAATAGTGGGTAATGGAAAATAGTACATGAGGTGCGGTGATTAGGCAACGACGACGCTCTCGGGAGGGCCGAGGTAAGAGTAACCCCTGGCGGCGATACCGCCCATGTCGATGAGGACGCGCTCGACGACAACACCTGCGGTGATACCCCAGAGTGTGATGGAGTGCTTTCCCGGCTTGGCGCCGGCGCCGAGGTCGAGCGTGACCTTGACTTCACGCATCTCCTTGGCAACGACGTCCTCCCAGTCGTGCGGGAGGTCACCGAGCTTCGCTTCGGGAACGGGGTAGATAGCCTCCGGCGTTCCGTTGTCGAGCTGCACGCCGATAGCGAGCCGCTTGCCGAGGACAAAGTTGAGGGAAGGACCAATATGCAGCGTGACGTCGAGCTTGCCCGACTCGGGCACCGATGTCGCCCAGAAATCGTACCGCATCGAAGGACCTTCGCCCAGCGTGAAGTTGAGGTCGGCGATAGGGTACACCGACATACCGGAATGCGTCCGGCCGTAGAATGGAATTTCACCCCATCCGTATGACTCGGCGGGCGTGAGTGCCGTCGCGTGTGCGGCTTCGATGGCGACGTAGCCGTCACCCTGGACGGCGCCCTTGAACTCGGCAGGGGGCGCAGCGACGTGTTTCAGCGGCAAAGTGATGACCGTGACCTTGGCGCCGTCGTTTGAGTGCAGCTTGACGTGTCCGGCCGAAGCGTTTCGGTCGACCTTGTTCCAGTCGACGTTGATCCACACGCGGACGTCGTCCGCACCTCCGGCCTTGATTTTGGCAGTCTTCGGCCCGACGATCATCCAGTCCTCGACCGCCTCGACGCGCACCTCGATGTCCTCCGGGCCGCCGGACCCGATATCCACCCATCGCGCACGGCCGTACCGGTCCATCGGCTGCAGCGTCGGGTCAGGGCAGTTGTAGCCCAGGGGGCAGTTGAACTTGTTGTCTCCCGGCCACGCGCCCTGGCTGTCCTGCACGGTGTACCGCGTGTGAATGACGTATTCGTTCTGGTACGAAGGCTCGTGCTTTGAGATGAACGAGATCGGAGGCATGCTGTTGCGCACGGGCATCTGCCAGTACTGGTAGTTGATATGAGGCTGGTTCAGCACGCTAAATGTGCGTAAGCAATTCGCACTCTCTGTCTAGTGGAGCTGACTCACTGCTTCCACTTGCCGCCCTCGAGCTTGTGGTACTCCTGAGTCAACTCCCAGTCCCGCTCAAAGCAGTCCAGCGCCGACTGAGCGTGGAAGTTGGCCGCCGCTCGGCCCTGCGTCGCGTACAAGTTGGACTTGGCCGCTGTGGGAGTCAGCATGTTCCTCTCTTTCTGAGGGGTCACGGGGAGACTGACCGTGGGTGTACAGCTTGTTCAGGTTGTGGTTGAGCTGGATGGCCGAGTAGACCATCTGGTAGAAGGCCGACTGGCGCTCCTTAGGGAGCTTGTCGTACACTGCCTTGGCGCGCTTCTCCAGCGTTGACCACTGCTCAAGCACACGCTCCGCCCTACCAGAGTCAGCTATGCATCCGCATCACGCAGGCCATCCAACTCACTCCTCGAATGCCAGGATGGAGTACGTGTTGCTGTCGACAAGCTCGGCC
Source organism: Cutaneotrichosporon sp. M94-02A (assembly GCA_037040355.1). Classification (NCBI taxonomy): domain Eukaryota; kingdom Fungi; phylum Basidiomycota; class Tremellomycetes; order Trichosporonales; family Trichosporonaceae; genus Cutaneotrichosporon; species Cutaneotrichosporon sp. M94-02A. The sequence continues at coordinate 125,532 of JAXQGU010000055.1, forward strand.
TTGCGCCTCGACGCGTAGATCTGCCTGTCAGCACGTCGTCCAGTCAGAAGAAATAGACGAGCTTACCGAGTACGTAGCCATGATGTCGGCGACCTCGTCGGCATCGACGGCATCGCCGTAGTCTCGTCGAGCCCGGCTGGCAAGGTACTTCTTCAGACCATCACGCGGGATCGCGTCCGAGTCGTATCCGATGCTCATGAAGAATTCGAGCGGGGTCTCGAGGACTTTGAGGTCACCAACGTTGCAAATCCAGATCTGGGTCGTGTTGAACGACCGAGCGATGTTGAGCTGCTCCCACACTGCGGACGTGGGTCAGCGCCTGCTCGTGACTAGCGGTCGACGAAATACGCACTCTTCGCCAGAGGGACCGTGTTAGTCCACTTGTAGTCTCGGGGGTCTCCGACGTCTGCACCAGTCAGCCCGAGTTCGAGCGCAAGATGTGCGGACTCACAGTCAGCGTGGTAGTAGATACCGCCACCGCCGGCATGCTTCCTGTCGGTGGGCATGACAGCCTGGAGGTTACCCCAGTTGTCGTCAGCCAGGAGGGCAGTCACTACCACAGTCAGTACTGGTCTAAATCTCCAGATACCCAGCCAGACTCGCCTTCCTCGGGGACCTTGAGCTGGGCATGTCAGCGATTGCTTTGACACGGAGGTTCTCGGATAGACTCACACCGTTGGCAAAGTAGCCCATGACCTCCTTGTAGATGGCCCACAGCTGGGGGATCTTGTCCAGGTTCTCGGTCTCGTACACCTTTCGCAGCAGGTCCTGCTGGACGGCCGTGATCCGCTCGAGCAGCTGCGGAGTCAGCGCGAGTGCCTTACCGGATGCTGGGGTTAGGACGTACCGGGACATTGGCACCGTCAAGAGGGAGGTCGCCGTCGCCTCGCATACCGACGGTGAAGACGGTCTCGAGGCCCTTTGCGCGCTCGGCGCCGTACTTCCAGAACTCGGTCAACCACTTCTCGTTGGTCTCAAAGTTCCAGTCGCCTTCGCCCCAAGTGGTGTACTCCTTTTGGTTACGCGACATGGGCTCGTGGTGCGACGTGCCCATCACGACACCCACGCGGTCCGCGAGCGCCTGGTTAGGCCCAGGCGTCGCCTTGGCAGGCAGACCGTTCTCGACGTCCATCCCGTCCACGGCGAACATGCTCGCCCACACTGCGCCGCGTCAGCCCGCCTCCTCGGGTGCGCGCCGGCGTCGGCGACTCACTCGCTGGCCACATGTAGTTGCCCTTGAGTCGGAGGACAAGCTCAAACACCTTCTCGTACATGCCGACCTGGAACGGAGGCTTGTTGCCCATCTTGAAGTGCTCCTTGGCCCAGTTCCACAGAACGGGCTGCTCGTCATTGAGGAAGAACCCGCGGTACTTGACGGTCGGCTCGCCGTGCGCGAGCACCAGGTCGGTCGGGAAAGCGACCGACTTGTGCGCCTGGACGGCCACGTCCGCCCACCAGTACCATGGCGACACGCCCATCTGCTCGGACAGAGTGTACAGCGCGAAGATCACACCGCGCTACCGGGTCAGCCAGCGGCTCCCTCTCTTCGTTGTGAAAGACTCACTCGGTCGCTACCGGTGACGACAAGACCCTGCTTGACGCCCTGGAGGGGCTGGTCGACCGCTCGGATCTCGTAGCTCTCCCACTTGCCAGCGAGGTCGGAGCCGTGCTTCTTCTCGCTGCTGAGGGGCTGCTGCGCGCCAGAGCCGCTCGCGGCCGCTGCCGAGCCGGCAGACTGGATCTTGCGGGTCAGAGCCGAGTCCACCGTCGAGGCAATGATGGCATGCTCGCCGTCTGCGCCGGCGGGCAGCTCGTCCTTGTAAACCTTGGGACGGACGCCGACCACGCGCTCAATGTCGTCTGCGAACGTCTCGGCAGCGACGTGGATCGCCTCGTTGTCCTTCGAGTCGATCAGGATCGGCCAGACCTTGCTCGACGAGGCGAACGTCAGGCTCGACCTCGAGGCGCCGTCGAAAACAAGCGCCGACATGCTGGAGGAGGGGTGCGCTGTTAGGAGATGGGAGGGGGCTGCTGCCGCGAGGACAGAACAGAGGAGACAGATGAGGAGGAAGAAGAGGGTACTGGGTGTGTGGGTTATACACTTGTGCAGCCGCTCGACTGGCATGCTCTATCTTCACGAGAAGACCTGTTGACCCGTGCGTTGCGTCCCAACTTTTGCTTCGGCGGGGTTGGACATGTGCTTGGGCAGCATCACCGGCTCATGTGCTATTCCCGGACCGTTCTCGGAGGAAAGGGCCCCTGCAGCGGGCGAATGAACAGACCGGACCGTGACCTCCGTCTCGGGCCATGCACCCTAGTAAGAGCAGATCCGAAAGGGCTTCGGAGCATGCTCGGTCGGATCGAGTGCGACGTCGGACCGGGTCATGCATCAGTTGGGCCAGATGCTAAAGATTGTTCGGCGAAGATGGCTTCTGAGTGGTGATCACGTGACGATATGACACTCGCGACGCGTCCTGATAGAAAGCAAGTATGGTGCAGATGCGAGCCAATGCAATATGCATAGAAACAGATATGACTACCAAAACTGCGTCAGGTCTGGATGCAGACCATCCCTCGAGCGGAGCAGGACAATGTTCGACGCTGTCATCGAGAACTGCTCCCCGTTAGCCGACTCCAATGATTCCAGACAAGCAGGCGACTGACCCCGTTGCCGACGAAAACGCCTGCCCGCCGGGCAACTTCCATGTCGACAGCGACACCGACTTCTCGGTCGTCCCAGTCCGGGTAGACGTCTCTGCGTCCCACCCAGACAGTGTCCCAACCCTCGCTGGCGAGCCAGCCGGCGACCTCGACGCCGAACCCGTCGTCGTCGTCCGTCATGACGTATACGGACCGCAGGAGCGGGTGGTTCTTGCGCATACGGCGCGCGCGCGCAATGATGTCCAGTAGCTCGGGGTTGCACTTGGCTCGATACAGGCCCAGCCTCGTCGGCTCGTTCGTTCCCGGAGGCGGTGGCACGTTCTCGTTCCCTGGGTGCCGAGGAAGCTGGTTGAACGAGACAAAGGGCCTGGTCTCGTCAGAAAGCGCTAGCACGAATGCAGGTGTACACTCACGCAGACCGTGCGGCCTTCTCGTCGCAGACCTGCGCCCAGTTCAGGCCTTTGCGGAGGTGCAGCGCCAGGATATGTTTCCAGTGGGATGTCTTGTATGGCATATCTGACGCTGTCCGCGCCCGGTCGATGTCGTATAGCATGGAGTCGGGTGCGAGGCGGGGCAAGACGCCGTTCAGGATGTCCAGAACTTTTGGCGAGAAGGTAAAGTGCTGGATGACAGGCGAACGGATAAAGTGCTCATACAGCTCCACCGGCCCCTTCGAGTTGAAGAAACTGCTGGTCAACCGAGCGTTCCCTTGAGAGGCGCGAGGGGCACCCACTCATCGTCGAACACCTCGCCACGGATTCGGATACACTCGTCGTCGCTTCCGGCAAGAAGCACCTGCAGCTGATGGATCCGGTCTTGACCCTGCGACGGGAGCACCAAGTCTGCCGGCTTCTTCGACACCGACGGGTCGTTGTCTTGCGTCCGGAGGGTGTATGTCCGAGTATGTGACCGCGAGCACATCTTGTCGTAGTAGCCAGCTCTGCCCCTGGTCAGATGCCTGTATGGCGACCATATGTAAGCCTCACGGTACAGGAGTTGGAACGTCGTAGAACTGCTCAAAGCCGGAAATCACGTTCGTCACAAAGGCCGAGAGCGGTATCCGCGCAGAGTGCCACGGCCATTCGTCAATCTTGAACGGCAACTTCTGCCCAGGGTCAGCGCATCCAGACGTCCTCGGCGGGCTACGCACCGTGACATCGTGCACGATCGGCTCGTACGCCAGGGAGCGGTTACCGAGCACTGCCATGTGGTGGTACAGTCTGAAGAGTCAGCAACGCCGCCCGACGCCTCCATTTGGAGAACCTCTGTCGCCCACAGTTGCCGTTGTAGCTGCGGAGCGTCAGTCGGTCACTGCCTCCGTGAGGGTCGTCAGCACTTACTTGGTGATTGAAACCCGTCTCCTTCGGCATATCGAACCTGACCCAGATGAGCTTTGACCTGGGTGTCCGGGAGGTACACCTTACCTGACATATCTCCCTGTCTTTCCGCGTCCTAGCCCCTTCCCGCCATTCTCCAGCTTGGCCCGCTCGACGCTCTCTCGCTCGAGCAGCCTTTCGGCGCGATACGACGGCGGGAATGGCGGTCTGGGACGCCACACCAGCACGGATAGCAGCACCAGCACGATGAAGACCATCCGCGAGTGCCCTCTCCGTCCACCGCCGCCGAACAGCAAGGACCTCCAGGACCCGCCTCGCGAACTGCCCCCGACCCCGCCGCCCGACGGGTCCGGCGACAGACCGCCAGACGAGGAGGACTCGCCGCCGTTGCCGTGTCGGTCGTTGCTGCCGGACAGGTACTTGGTGTCGAGGGAGATCGGCGGTCCGAACGGGTTCGGAAATGTGACTCGCATCGCTGTGGTCGGTCCTTGCGATGTATGCAATGACTAAGCGGAGCTCGCACCTCTCAAGAAGCTGTCTGGATTTCGGCTATGCCTTCCCGGTCGTCTGGCGTGAGAACCCGACACGGTTCCGGGCCTTGCGCTTGGTCGTGTGTTCGTGTCCGCGAAAGAGGAGGACTTGGAGATCCCGGCTCAGCGCCACACACAGCGTGCGTCCTTTGGTGAACGCTGCAGGAGGTTGGCGTTGGTACTGTGGTCGTCTATGATTCTTGTTGGCTAGAGACAAACGTAGTGCTAATGGAAGAACAACACAAGCAGCATGGGAAATACTCAGGCTGACTTGTCAGCTTTACCCGGAAGAACCGTCGTCGCGGCACCGGGGGTGAGTAGGGGTGGCCCGCACTCAATCTCGTTCAGGCACCACAGGCGCGTCGCCCCCTCCCCGGACCGCGCTGCGCCGCGCCGCGACCGGGAATTTTCTGACTCTGGCACAAGGGCGGGCACCGGGCATCAGGGCGGGCACAAGGGCGGGTGTGCATTTGGCGAAGCATGCTGCTGCAGAGCCTGGTTGACCATGTCACCAGTGAGAGCATTGTCTCGTCTATATCACTGGCGCAATCGGTCTCTCCCTCGTATGACCGGCTGCGGGCCCGCTGTGATGTCTTGGCAACCCACGCGGTACAGGGGTCTCATCTCGGGCAAAGGTGCCACCGCCACATGTACACATATGCATGGGGTTTCTGGACTTATGGCTGCTGAGGTAGAGCCCACAGGCCGTTGTAAAGCAAGACGACCAGTCCCTCCCGACACACCAATTGCAGGAACACGCGGAGGTCGTCCATCGTCGTCGTGTATTCCGGGAACCGCTCCAGCATCTCATGTAGCTCCTCGATTCGCCTCGGCCCCATGTTCGACAGGATGCCCTGGATGTACTAGCAATAAGCCTCAGCGCAGTCCTCGATTCTTGTGCGCGGCCACTCACCGTCCAATGCAGGCGGACTCGCTCGACCTGAGCTGCCGTCTCCGAGCTGTCAGCCGACCCCGCCAGGGATGCAGAGCTGGCGGCAAAGTCGGACGAGGGCTCTGACGGGCGATTGTCCTCAATCAAGGTCCATACCCCGATGTGGGTTTCCTTGACGACACATTGTTCTTCCCAGAAAACCAATGCCGCGCGAACAAGCGCATTGTCCAGCTCGCCCAGGCGAGACGCAAGGTCCGATGTTGCCCAAGTATCTCGCTCTTCGAACAGCTCCGCCACGGAAGCCTGCAGTGGCGAGCATTTGACCTTGACGACTCGGTCCGCGAGCTCGAGCTTGACGGTGACGCTGCCGAGGTCCTGGAACCACCGCAGGTGTTTGTCCTGCTTGAAGTGATAAAACTCTGCTTCGTATGCTTTGTGCGCGCTGATCTGTCAATCCTCGTCAAGGGAGAGGGGACTCACGCTTCCATCTTGGGCGTGAGGTGAAGCGCAGAGCTCGGCATACTTGGCCAGAACATCAGCGACAGGATCAGCGGGTGTATCGGCGTCTGAGGAGATTAGTCGGTCCCGCCCAGTCTGGCTCAACTCGGGCCCCAACTCACCCTGATCTGGTTGTGAATATGCTTGTCGACTCGCTTGGAGTCGGCAATATCCTTCAACATGACGTCGCAGACCTGCAGCGCCGTCTCGCCGAAGCGCAGCTTGAGCAGCTCGACCGTCCGGATCTACTCGTCAGCCAAGTTTCAGGAAACAGACGCACCTCTTGGACAGCATCATAGTTTGTGACCGCAAGGAGTCGTTCCGCCAGGTGGTTCTGCAACTCCTTGATGATCGCCTCTTGCGTCTCGTAGATGCTGACCAAGGTGCTGGTGATGTCTCCAGTCTTGCCCGACCGGAAGGCTGAGCACGTCAGCTCACACATTGCGAGTTCACCAGCTGCTGCTACTGACTTGGGTCCGCGTCGAGGGGCTCGGGCACCCAGTCCGGGTTCGAAAAGTCCTCGACGTCATCGTCGCCCATCTCATCGATAAGGCCAGACGGCGCGCCCGTCTCGTCCTGCAGCTCCTCGCCCTCGACAAGCGACGCGACGATGCACTTGACAGTATCGGGCCTAGCTCGAAGGTGTTCCCGGATAGGTTTGGCCACCTGATGAAGCAAGACACCCTGCGGGTCGAGGATGCGGAGGCACTTGATCGTCGAAATATACTGGCTGAGCACGTCTCTTGTCTCGGCGCCGGGATGAAGAAGTCGCTTCTCGTTTCTGCAGAATGAGCATAATCCCTCCGTAATCGAGACACTCACGCAGCGATGAGCTTCTTGACCAAAGACGTCCGATCAGAGATTTTGTCCAGCGCGTCCTACGGAGTCAGTGCTTACCTACCCATCGCGCTCACCTTGAGGTCATCTATAGCCGGCATGGAGTCGGGATACTCCACAATGATCTCGAACATCTTGTCAGTCCTACAGAGCATCAGCGCCTGCCCCTGGTAACGATCAACGTTGTCGACTTACCAGAGATCGAACAGGGATTCGCATATGTGATGGTCGAATCTCGAGAACAGGCCCTTGAGCATCTGCTGACTTCCTTCCGAACCTGTACCCCAATCAGCTCATCCCCTCACCGCCCTTACAACGGGCAAAGCACTCACGCTCGAACATGGTCGTGACCCAGACAGCAACAACTGAGGCGACCTTTGCCCTGATCGCGCCAAGTCGGCGCTCTTCCCACCCTTTCTCGAGTTGAGTCTGGACGATGCGCCTGATCTCGGCGTTGGCCACGCGCGTCACTGTCGAGGTGTACCGTGGGAACACGGCAAGGCGGAACAGTTCCGCCGAGGGGACAGGTAGGCGATACGTCTCGTGCGCGGGCAGGCCAGGCACACGCGCCATGCCTGGTCGAGGGGAGTACAGCAGCGATAGCTCTAGGTATGTCTCGAGGCAGACCGGGAACTCGGCCGGCAGCGCGGCGTGTAGCAGACTGTGGAATAACGAGGTGTATTGCGGGACATACCGCTTTCTGCCCCTCGAATCAGCAACCTCCCAACCCATCCGCCAGACCCTCACACTCACCTAGGCGGAGACCCAGCAAGGGAGTGCAGGCGATTATCAATCATGTCGACTGGGCGGCCCCAAGCCCGAAACCACGTCGTCATCCGTTCTAGAAAGAACCCAAACGCGTGCGCAAACGCCTGTCCCCGAATCACCATTCCTGGTGGGGAGTCATCGTCCGGCTGAGCCACGGTCTCGATCTTTTGATGCGCATGCTGATGAGGGAGTGAGCGATTTTTCAATCAAAAGGTCGACTCTCGTCGGGAAGCACTGACCCAGGCGTTGCGCAATCGGTGGGCTACTTCCTCCCTGACCACCTCGAAGCTCTCCTGTACTTGCCCTGCGATCGTCAGCCTCGAGCTCCGAATTCACGAACGCTTAGCGTCCTGGCGATCGAGTGGACTGACGCATGAACCCCGCAAAGACGTGGTCGAGCTGATCACTTTCAAGCAACAAGCTCAGCGCTGCATGCATCTCGTGAGAGTCGTCCGGCTTGCGATAATCGTCTGCGTCGATATCTCTCGGCGTGAGGAACGTTCTCATCACCTCGTACGCCTGTTGAGTCATCGTCGTCAGCGGCCTGCAGCCTAGACGTGAGTATATCGGGGACATACCTCTGCGAGGGCATGGTACCGCTGGGCTCCTTGGGCCGAGGTGGACGGCGCATCCCACACGGCGAAAGCGTACTCGAGGGCAGCGTTCATACCGTCCCGCTTCTCACGACGGATACTGGCTAGTTGTAAGAACGCGCACTGTCGCTCGAGGCAGCGCTGTCCCCTCTCGCTCGTGAGCAACAAGTGTCAAGTGCTGTTCAACAGAAATCAAAACACAAGACCAGTCGCGTCCCCCACTTTCCCCACTTAACATGCTGGGAGACATCCTGTTGTTCGTAACCTGGTGAGACGGGTCTCGAGCCACGTTTGAGTCATATTGTCCATGCAAATCTGTCAAACCAACGCAGCCAGAAAGACCGCAGCTCAGCTACCTAGAGCTCGGGCCGCAGCCGTATCAAAAATCCGCTACAGTGTGTCTTCCACCTCCTCCACCACCCGGTCCTGGTGCGGTTCTTCTCCGCCGCAGCCATCGCCTCCTCATCCCAGGTGATTCTATAGTGCTTGCGTCGCAAACGTTGTGTGTGTCATGCTCGTGAAGAAGAAAAGGTCGTGTATGTCGTGGTCATGCGTGCGTGCGTACGTGCGTACAGGCGTACGTTTTGGTTCGGAACCGTCTAGATGTTGGCCGCGAAGGGGACGTTGGACGGCTTCCAGTTAACGATTGACCGAAGCACCAGCGGCACGACAATGAGCGCGACAAGCACGGCCTGGATGATGAAGTACACGACGGTGTCTGCAGATTATCAGCCACGGACCATAGTCCGCGCAGGTTGATCACTTACACTTGAACACAATCTTGCGTCGCTGGCTTCGCTGCCTGAACGAGTAGATGGGCGGTCGGATCTGCTGGTTGGGCGCGAGCCAGAACAGCATCGTCGCGTGCAGGCGGTCGAAGAAGGGAATGAGCATCGGAGGCGTCAAGAAGAACAGCAAGACTGGAGATGTCAGCGATGACCCTCTTCGTCGACACGCAGGACTCACTGTGGCAGACAATGAAGTCGGCTGAGTAAAGACCCATCTCAATCGTCTTGACGATGAACTCTCGCGCCGGCTGGCTGAGAGCGTGCGCGCCCAGACCACGGTTGAACCAGACACCCTGGTATTGTCAGCACACCATATATTTATCAACAGGCGATCTAGCTCACAGTCCACCAGGCACGGTTGGTCTCGTCGTGCTTGAACTCTCGGGAGAGGAAGACGGCGATGAGGATCTTGAAGATGCACCGCTGGACAGCAATGACAGCGATCGCACCAAGCACAGCCTGCTTCGTGTCCCACAGCTCGAGGAACCACTGCGCGCGTCAGCGCCCCGCCTAACCGCGACGTCTGACCAACTTACCAGGAACTCAAAGCTCGCGACGAGACCGAGGACAGCGCCGAAGTGGGCGATGGCAGCCATGGTGGCGCCGAACTGGTTGGTTCGCGCGTTGAGGCACGGGCCGAGGAAGATCGAGATCAGGAACAGGACCGCGAGAACGGCCATGTTCCAGAGGATCGGGCCGATGGCGACGATGGCGATCCGGAGCAGTCCCGGCTGAAGCTGACCTTGGACGGGGAACGACTTGACGAACAAGTAGCAGATGACGAACAGCGCGGCGAGGCAGATAGGGCCGATGATCTCGCCAATGACAATCGCCTTCCAAGGCGCCCGCGGCACATCGCTCGACAGCTGCCGATGTCAGTGTTGGAAGACCATAGATGAGGAAGGACTGACCTTCTCCGAAGGGAGACCCAGCCTCTTTCGCTTGAAACCGGTAATGCGCGTCCTGCTGAGTCGGCAGTAGCCGACCCACGAGTTGGCGTGCGTGCGCGAGTTGCCTCGGCTCATCCATCGCAGGAACTCTCGGTAGTCGATGATGAAGTCGGTGTACGAGAACTGGTGCGGGTTGAACAGGAACGGCGCCACACACAGACCGACGACGGTGATCCAGAAGTAGATCAAGTGAGGCACAAAGACCGACAGCGTAATGTACAGCAGGAGCACGAGCGTTCGGAAACCGAGGTAGATCGACGGGCCAGCGAATCGCGAGCTAGCTCATCAGCGCGGTTCCAACCGCCAAAGCCCGGCAAACTTACTAGAGGATGCTGAACGAGATACGGGTGGTGGCGAAACCTCGACCGGTGGCGATGTATCGAGCACCGCCGAAGGTCAAGTTGTTCAGGATCGAGTGCATGTAAATCTGCGTCGAGAACACCTCGAAGACGGGCGAGAGCGAGAGGAAGTGCTTGCACAGTCGCAGGATCGCTCGACCGGTACCACGCTCGGTCAGTTCTGCCTTGTCAGCTTGGCGCTCTTCCGATCGCGAGTGAGACATACCCTGCACGAAGAGCGGCACGAAGGAGATCCAGAAGACGAGGAAGATGGAGATGATGCACCGCTTGATCCAGGCGAAGACGGGCTGGAGGTTGTAGCATCCGCTCTGGCCGGGGAGAATGTCGCCGTTCGAGTTGTACCTGCAGACCTGCAACGACGAGTTGAGGGTGCCGAGGAACACGAGCGCCAGCATGAAGATCTGCACCGACATCATAACGAGCTAACGCAATCAGCAACAAGCCCTTTCGTGTCGCGCTGCCTTCACTTACAATGTTGTTGATGTGGAAACCGGGGTGGCCGTAGTAGAACGTCAAGAATCGGTCAATGGGAAGCTGGGTGCCGAGGTAGTAGTACTCTCGAGAGAGCATTTGCTCGCCCATACCGGTACCAATCTTGGTCTGGAAGTTGAGAATCGTGCCGAAACCGAGATCTCGACCCTTGCCACACTGGTAGTACTCCGAGTGCTTGATCCGTCCTCCTCGACCAAAGGCCATCATACCGGCGTAAATGTCTTCGTTGAGATGCAGACCCTTCTGCGCCTTGGAGACACCGCCTCGGGTGTTCATGTAAATCGCGTTGAGGAAATCCGGGTGACCGTAGTGCAGCTTTCCACCGATCCACGACGTCGATCGGGCCGAGAGCGTACCGAACGTCTGCTCCTTGCCGGCGGCGATGTCACCGAGAATACCAATGTTCTCCGAGAAAATGTACTCTCGGGCACCGAGGATGGCGACGGGGAACTTGGTGAACTGCGAGTGACCGTTGGAGGCGTAGGGGCTCTGGCTCGAGACGCGGAACTCCTCAAACTCGCCGAGGACGTTTCGGATCTTGAGACACTCCTCGAGGTAGTTGTCCTGGTTGGCGTCGATGAGCTGGAGGTACTCGCCTCGGTAGAAGACGATGGCGTGGTTCTGGTTGTCCGACTTTCCGTCACCGAGAATGGGGTTACCGGGCAGCTGAATCCTGAACTTGGGCCTGCGTCGTCCGTTGGGCATGATCTCCGAGTGGCCATCGATGAGCGCCGAGTAGATGCGAGGCTCGCCGCCCTCCTTGTTCGAAGGGTCTTCGTCGAGGTAGGCGATCTGCAAGTCGGGGTATGCGCGCAGCAGGAATTCGGCGTTCTCGTGCTCCTCCTTGCTGAACTTGGAGTATCGCTGCATCGAGACGACAAACTTGAACTTTCGGCGAGCCATGCGCTCGAGCTCGCGCTCGAGCTGGTCCGTGTTGCCGCCAAACAGCTGGACGACCTCGGGGTTCTCGACTCGGTACAGCAGCTTGATGGCCTTGGAGTAGTTCATGAAACCAGAGACAGTTCGGTACAGCGTCTGGGCACGGAGCGACGCCCAAATTCGGGTTCGCAGCGTGTACTCGGGCGCGGCCGACTTGAAACCAATGGTGTAGAACGGAATGTCGTCGGCCTTCTTGGTCTCCTCCTTCTCGTCGCTGCCGAAGGGGTTGTTGCCGCCGTTGAACATGTTGGATTCCTCGGCGAGGATCTTGGTGTCTCGCACGAAGTTGTCCCATTCGATCGGGTGCAGCTGCTTGAGGTATTCGAGCAGAGTAACTCGGGTGTTCTGGTCCTCCTCTCGAATGATCTCTCGGAGCGACAGGAGGATCTTCTCAGAGTAGTGAGGCACAAGGACGGTGAACGTAGGCATGCTGTCGACGGGGATCGGCTCGGGGATCGTGGTGGTGAGAGACTGGGCGAAGAACGAGATTCGTCGCTCGGCCTCGGATCCGCGAGGGAAGAACTCGGTCTTGCTTCCCTTCTCGCCCTGCGAGATGAAGAAAGCAGGAGCTCGCAGCGTGCGCTTGCCCGGCTGGTCCGACTGCACCTGGTGGTACAGTAGCTTCTGGACGTGCTCGATTGACAGCAGGTGCTCTCGGTACATCGAGATGATGACGGCGTTCCACACCTGCGACACCAGGACCTGCCTAAGTCAGCACCACCTCGAACAATATTGACCGAACTTGCCTTGGGCTTGTACTTGACCTCCATCTCGGCAGTGGCGAGGATCTTCGCGTAGATGCGCTTAGGCAGTCGCTGGAAGATATCCTTCCAGGGAGTCCAGATGGACATGCCGAGCGAGAAGCTCCTGGCGATACTGAAGATGGTGTTCCAGATGACGTACCAAAGGAACGTGTCGAGGAAGAAGAGGGTCAGGTCCATGATGAACATGACCGTCAAGGTGAAGGCGGCCTGGTTGGTGCAGAGACCGACGCCGAGGTACTTGTCGCGGCAGTTCTGGACCTTCATGCCGGTCATGACTCGGATGGGGTCTCGGAACGACAGGGTCAGGAAGAAGTACGATTCCGTGAACTTGCAGCCGAAGACGAGGATCCAGAGGAGGCAAGACGCGGCACGGGAAGCGCGCGGTAGGACCGGGTACGAAGCCGTGAAGGTCTGGTTGGCGAGGTACTTCCGGCTCTTGCCTGCGACTCGGTCGCCGAACATCCGGCCGGAAGGCAGCGTCGCGAATGCGATCGTGGCGATGACCGAGCATGCGAATTGAACAATACCGAGGATAAGCGAGACCTGTCCATTCTGGTTCCAGAAGGCGATGTAGATCGACGGTCCACCGGTGATCGCAAGGATGACCAGGAGGAAGATGAGCCGGCGCGTCAGGTGCGAGGTGTTGTTCCATGTCGTGGGGATGTAGCTGAACTCTGCGAGCGTCGCAGCGATCATAATCAGCGTGGCGACACTGCCACCGAGCGCGGTGATCGACCAGGCCATGGGCGTCGTCGCCGACGTGGTGCCCTTGATGGCGTAGACCGAAGGCGAGTTGTACGCCGTATAGAACCAGAAGAGCGAGATGTGCAGAACCCAGATACGGTTGAAGTTGACGAGGAGGTGGAAGAACGACCGCTTCTCGAGGTACGTCTTGAAGAAGACCTTGGACCAGTCGATCCTGTCAAACTTCATGAACCGCTGAGCGGGCGGGATATCGACCAATCGCGTTTTGTCGCTGAGCACGATCCGGCTGATGCCTTCCGGGTACCAGAACAGCTGGTTGACGTCGTCGTAACCGATGATCTGGTCGTGGTCTCGCTCACGACGCAGGAACTTGCCCTCGATGACCTCGTAGCCCTGGTTACGGAGGAACTCGTACAGGGGTTTGATGACAGCCCGGAGGTACAAGCCCTCGGGCACGGCGTCCACTCGGTTCTGGCACTCGGGCGAGCGGTAGTAGTCGTCTGCGCACTTGAAGATGAAGCACAAGCATTCGGGCGTGAACCTGACCTGGGCGGCTTCACCCCAGCAGAGGAGGTAAAGCGCGACCTGGCGCAGACGGTCGTACTGGCTCATGTTGTTCATGGCCGTACGCCATCGGCTGGTGGCCGAGTCGAGCGACTTGGCCGAGGCCGTCGCCGCCGGAGGCGCCTTCGAGTTCTTGCCTCGACGGGCGACCGACCTGACTCGCGACAGACCGGGGTTCTGGACGGCACCAATAGCGTCGTCGAGGTCGAGCTGCGCGGCAAAGTACCACTTGCGGTAGTTGGCGTGCTCGCCACCAATGTAGTCGGCGTGCAGCGTCAACAGCGCCTGGTTGGGTGACATGCGCGAAGCGCGCGAGTCGAGCTGAATCATGAGGAAATCGTAGATGTTTCGGCACGAGTCCTTCTGGAAACCAAACTTGTTGGCCAGGTCAATCAGGACATCCTCAATCTCCTCCTTCGAGAGCGGAATGTTCGCCTCCTGCGTCCATGCCGGCTGGTCCAGTCAGCCCGTTGCTCTTCGTACAATACGCGTATCACCCACGTATGGCTCGCGCGGACGATGTCCTTCACGGCTGCCCTCGGTGAAGGTGGGGGTGGAAGCCCGGGAAGGCATGTATCCCTGGTGCTGGTAGTCCGAGCTGGCGTACCCGCCTTGCTCTGCTCTATGAGCGACTGTACAGAGTAGAATACTTCAGACAGACTGACCGTTGCCGCTCCAACCGCTCTCGCTGGCCCAGGTCTCGCGGCCGGCACCGCCGCCCTCGAATCGGTGGGCCATCTCGGGCTCGTTGTCGTAGAAAGGGGCGTACTGGCCGGCCCCACCAGGGGGCGCGACGCCCGCTCCGCCGGCACCGGGGTTGGGCGCGTTCGGGTTAGCGTAGGCGTTCACGGGCGGCTGGCCGCCGTAAGGTAGAGACTGGACGTTGGGCGTCTGCGCGCCATACGGGTCCGAAGAAGCGGACGAGTAGTTCGAGTCGGCATGTTTCGGGGGAGGGGGGTGAGGATAGGACATCCTGGCGCGGCGTCTTCAGTGCGCGCTGCCCAAAAAGTCAGCACTGTTCCCCGACTACTACCGATCGAGCACAATTATGCGCGATCGCGTTTGCACAAGCAGCAAACAGATGGAGAGCGCGCGTCACGATCAGAGGGCGATGCGAAAAGGCATGCCGTTGATGGGTTTGAGTGTCCCGGCACTTGAAACACCGCCGCCTTGCCGGCTAGCTCGTCCACACCGCTCTTCAGGCGCGCCAAGTGCCCAAGCAAGCACCAAGACTCACCAGCAAAAGCGGCGTGACTTACGTGCACTAGAAGCGAAAGAAGGGCCTATGAGGCCTTGTACCGCCAGAAAGGGCCACTAGGACCGCTTTGAATGGTTGAGCGCGTCGGCGGACGATCCCCACTCAAGGAGGACAACAAAGGCTGGGGACAGATTCCGGTCCCAGGCTGGGCGGCGCGCGCGGCGCAGGCAAGCAGGACAAGGGCTAACCCGCGAGTTCAGTCGGTCGCGCGAGTATATGCACGCGCGTGTGCTGTCGACGAGCACCGGCGAGCTGAGCGATCGATCTGAGGGAGAGGGAGGAAGCGAGAGAGAGAGGAGATGAGGTATGGTAGTAAGAAGGAGGACAGACCAGCAAGAAAGGCAAGCTAGGCTGGCTGGGCTGTGCGTGCGTGCGTCAGGCGCAGAGAGGCTTGGCTCGGCTGCCGGACTGGCTGGGGTTTGTTTGAGCCCGGCAGGTCAAAATGCTTATTTGGACCCTGAATAAGGAAAATCACACCCTCACCTCAAACCTCGAACCCCTGAAAACCGTCTGCTATAGATCCAAGCGCGTCAGGCTGCAAGGAGAGGTAGAAAGCATGCTCATACCACTCGTGCACATACTAACGCGCCGCATCCATATGCATCCAGACAAGAAGCCTTCTGCGTGGTTTGCTGCCCCATGTAGAGCCAGATCAGCCGCGCCCGCCACGGATCTCACCCTAGTTTAAAGCGCGTCTCGCTCCCTTGTATCATCGCATCATAGCATCACCGTAGCCGTAAACAGCGGAACCAAAATTTCCGGTCGTGAACCCCGAGCCTGGTTCCTGCGGTAGGAAAATTGCTGTGCATCTGGGACGCGGCGTTTCATCATCCTACGGTACGTATGTGGCGCCTCGGTTGTGGTAGCACCGGTCGTGCATAGTGCATCAACATTGTGCTGGTGGCATGCAGCACACTGCGCAACGGTACTATCGCCTGCTATAACTGCCTCGTGATCTGTCGGCAGCATCCTCGCGGTAGTCTCTGCCACCGCCATACGAGTCTCTGTACCGCTTCTTGCCGCCATTCCTGTCACGATCTCGTTCACGGTCGCGGTCGCGATCCCGGTCCCGCTTGCCCTCGCTGCGGTATCCGCCCCGTCCATCCTTGTCCCACCGGCCGCCCTCATCTGGATTGCCGGGCCGATCCGACTTCTTGCCCGAAGTGAAGTCGATGGTCGAGCGCTTGCCTGCTTCCTGTGCCCGGCGCGTCGCTTCGAGCTTGGCCTTTTGCACGGCGTTCATCGCGTCCGGGCCATACGTGGGGATGAGGTCTTTGATGTCCTTGCGCGTAAGCCAGCCGCCCGACGGGAAAGCCGTTGCTGTCTCGTCGATCGAAACAAACTCTACCTGGCATCTTTAGCACTGAACTCCGGTGCCTGCACATGGGGCAAACGTACGAGCTTGGCATAGATGTGTGGATTGGCAAACGCCGATGATGACAGCAGAGTCGTGTTGATATGCTGGTTCCTCTCGTACTTGATCCGCAGGAAGTTATCCACTTTCGCCTGCTTTATCAGCGCAAAACCATGCCGCCGATCGAGTATGAGACTCACCTTCAAGGTTTCGCTGCACTGCGCTGGGTCGACCGCGGATGGTATGCCCCAGTCTGGCACGTCCATATCTGGTGGGCGAAGAAACTGTCTGAGCTGCTCCTCTTCGGACAACGGCGGTGTCTCCGGCTCGGCTCGAACGTCTGCCTTCTCGGAAGGCGCTTCTTGAACACGGGGGGGACTGTCGGATTGAAGGGGCGCTATCCGTGTTGAAGCTTGCGGCAGGTGATTGGTTATCGTCTCTGTTCGAGGATTATGTGGCGACTCAGGCGCCTTCCGCTTCCCCTTCGAGGCGCTCCGTGACCGCGCCTCTTGAGGACGAGATGCGCCGCTTGAAGGTGAGTCGGCCTTGACTTTCACGGGAACCGCCGCGCGTTTCGATGGCTCTGTGCCCCTTCAGCGTCTTTCATGCTCAATACTACCTGCTTACTTACCGGCTGCACCATTACCTCTCTTCTCAAGGAACCCATGACATGAAGGATGGAAGCCGAGACCAGAAGCGGAAAGCCGACATACAAGGCGATCGTATCGGTAGAGCATAGAGAGGGGCAAGGCGTGACCCTGGGCTCCCCGCTTATAGCTTGATGAGAAGATGACTTACGGTCGCTGAGACGGTCGACGACGAAGGGGGTCCGGGAACCACAGGCTGCGCCTGCAGGCGGCTTGGTCCCGCTTCGGGCGGGGGAGACGGCGAGTCCGCGTAATGCGCGAGGCCTGAAATACAGGGTATGAGTGCTTGACCAGGTCTCAGAGCTAGAAACACACCTTGCATCTTGTCTGAATGCCGTCGAAGTCCGGTGCTATGCCTGACACGCTCGCTGTGTCCGAAGAAGCTGTTGACAAGGTCGAAGCTGAAGATGAACGGAGATATCCGTCAAAGTCCGCTACTTCCGCGGGATGTGTGCAAGAGATGACGAGCTCATGTGATTAAGCTTAATTCCTGGCAACATTCCGGATCGCTTGCCGAAGCTGCTGATATGGCATACAAAGATATAGGCTACTTCTTCGACTTCTATACCGCTCGAAGAGCATGACAGAACGCGTAGAAGTGTACCCCGAGCCTCCGGCCAAGAACCGCAGTGACCTCGCTATCGAGCTCATCTCCGGGAGTGTCGGTGGCGCGGCGCAGGTCATCGTTGGACAGGTCAGTCCGTTGCCCTTCGTGAAGGATCCTACAGCTGACCTGTTCAGCCATTAGATACGCTGAAGACTGTATGTGCCCGACAAAACGGACAGTAGTGGGTAGACGCTGACGCTCGTCAGCGCGCCCAAACCGCGCCGAAGGGGCAGTTCAAGAACACGATGGATATCCTCAAGACCACAGTCCGGAACGAGGGGCCTCTGGCGCTGTACAAGGGCATGGTACGCCTCGGCCGCTCACTCATCAGGGAGATGGGCTGAGACGTACAGGCCTCGCCTCTGATAGGCGTGGCAGCGGTCAACTCGCTGCTGTTCTCGGCGTATGGCGCTTCGAGGCGGATCGTCTCGCCGTACCCCGACTTGTCTATCAAGCAGGTCGCGCTCGCGGGATCAATGGCCGGCGCAGCCAACGCCGTCCTCGCCTCTCCTGTGAGGACGATACCTCCGCTGGTCTTCGAGCGCTGACGTAGGCAGGTCGAGATGTTCAAGATCCGGATGCAGGGTCAGTACGGCGGCGCAGGGGATAAGCGGCTTTCGGCCGTAGTGGGCGATATGTGGAAGGAGTACGGCTTCAGGAACGGTATCATGCGGGGATACTGGGTGCGTCCACTTCCCGAGTTCACGCTGGCGTGAAGGGGAGAAGCTGACAGAGGCAGATCACCGTCGTGCGAGAGATCCCGGCCTATGCTGGTTTCTATGCTGGTACGTCAGGTCACCCGCTTCAACAGGCCTGCCCCGGCTGACCAGTTGGCAGGTTACGAAACGACAAAGAGGTACTTTGCAAAGACGTACGACCCTGTACCTGTCTGGGCGCTCCTGTCGTCCGGTGGCATCGGAGGCGTCTGCTACTGGCTTGCGTGTTACCCGCTTGACGTAGTCAAGTCGCGCGTGCAACTCGCCAAGGAGCCGCCATCAAAGGGAGGATGGCTGAGTGGAGGGTACATCATGAGAGAGCTTCGAGCCATTATTCAGGAAGGCGGAACGTGAGTAACTGAGGTTCCCGGCTGGTGAGTAGGGCGTGACTGATTCGACCCGAACAGGGGCGCGCTGTTCAAGGGGATTGCACCGAGCTTGATCCGTGCTGTGCCAGCAGCCGCATCGACATTCGCAGCCTTCGAGATGACACGAGGTGAGGCCGGATACAGCTGCGTGGGTCCTGTATAGCCTCGCTGACGCTCGACAGAGTATATTGTCAAGCACGATTTGCTATAAACATCGGATGTGGCCACCGGATAGTTTAAGCGACACTTCGCTTGCTGTATGCAGCATCACCTTTGATCACGGAAGCGAGCGGTCTTCCGAGATCAAAGGATCACCCCATAGCCGTGTCTGGCCTCGACCCAGCCCGAAGACCTTGTTCGGGGCAGGTACAGACGGCAACGGCTGCGGGTCCTGTTTCTGCAATCGCCCCTCTCACTGTGCTTGAGCGCCTACAACAAGTGATCCTAGTTATAAGCGCCACTGAGCCAGCATGAGTGCTTCGAACCAGACGACTGACATACAAGCCGCGGATGACAGCGGGGCCGATGAAGTAGCGACCTATCCGGTGGCGGTCCTGGCTGGCAAGACCCTATTTTTGATTGACACAGACAAGACGTCCACAAGACAGGCGAAGCTTGACTCGATGAAACGGGCCCTTGAAGCAATTCGCTACGATGCAATCTGGTCTTCCGTGCATTCTATGGGAGGTGAGCTGCGTGACCACGCTGTGCGATCCACTTCATGACCACTGCTGCAGACAGGATAGAGGCTTCGCTAGAGCGCGAGCGAGGGCTCCTTGCCTCTGATGCGTCTCACCTGCTCACCTTGACGCAGATCCAAGAACTGGTGAAATCGAGTCAGTCGAAAATCGGTCCGCCCCAGACACCGAGGTGGACCAACATAGCCGAACAAGTGAAAGAGCTTGAAGGCGTACGAGACTTTCTTCTGGAGGCCGGAATCGCACCGCTCGAGACCGACAGGGCGTACCTCGAGATCATGTACCTGTCCGCTAGCGAGGAGATCGCAAAAGGGAAAGAGGAGCTGCAGTGGTTGCCATCTCGGCGACCGAATAGACTGAGAAGACGCTTGGACGAACTTAGCACCATTTGGCAAGAGCTCCAATCATCGGAAGCGTGAAGCTCGGAGCGTGACTACTGATAAAGATATGTACGGTAGCATATACGTACTCGCAGGCCCTGCGTTACTGTCTTGCATACATCACGTCGCCCACTCTGCCATTCCGTCTCGTTCGATGTCCTGTCTATTGAAGAGGTGTCCATATTCACCGACTTGCCTGTCGAGACTTGTCCGGCCTGAGGTCCAAACTATCTGTCGAAGGGGCGCGATGACGCCTTAGACGCCTTCCTCGATTATGCTTCGAGGTAGCGAGACCTTGATTGTAAGGTCAATGAATTGAGGGCAAACCTGCAGAAACCTGAGACACGACCGCCCCCGGCCCGTCTGCATCTTGTACTGATTAGGTCCGTGTGCATCTTATAGCTAACCGCAGACTGGACCTTGACTCTGCTTTGTTCAAGATCGTCGTGGCGGCTCATTTCCACATTGAGTGGTCCTGTTCGGGTATCTCTTGAATGCGAAAGCCATACCACCTCAGACCCCTGCTCACGCTATGGCAGCAGGGCTGAGCCCATCCTGAACGCGCGAATACCATTTGAGCCAACATCGAAACTGGGTTACAGCACGAAGGAGGCTGTCAGAAGGGCGAACGCCCGCCGAAGCTGCAAGGATGCTCACAACAGCCCCTCGCTTGAGCATCGTTACCCGTCTCCCATCATGAGAGGAAAGGAAGCCACTCACCCCAATACCGGCTCCGAGCGGTGTCAAGCGGCCCCTCGAATACAGTGCCCTGCCAAGAAGACGGAACACCGTTCAAAATGCGGGACGTCTCTGGGATGTCGTTTTCTCCTTCATTCTCGATTCAATTGACTTCAAACTCGGTAAAGGAGTAGTCAATAGGTAGAGCTATGGTCTCAAGAAGTCAAATGATGCATATGGGCCAACACATAGAGCCACAGAGGCTACAAGCACGAGTGTGGCACTCCTTGATCTTGGCCAGACTTTGCAGCTGTCTACTGGACAGACTCTATCTCTAGAACGGCTGGAGCTACAGCGTTCAAATCTGGCATGCATACTCAACAGATCCTGAGGTCTCGTACAGTAGTCTGAGGACGACTCAGGTAGCTAGAGGCCAGCCAAAACACCTCCCATATCCGAAATTGGCTGTGAAAGTGGCAAATTGCGCCAGAGGCCTTGCTCTATGACGCTCTGTTTGAGCGCTGTCATGAGCCCCATGCATGCTTCTTTCGCTTCTGGAAGCTGTTTAGGTCACACCCTATCCCTCAGCAGGAGCTGAGTATGCATGGCAGCGACAGTCCTGAGCTAGACCGTCTGAAAACCTCCCCTGAAGGGCCATTTTTAACTTTCAGCTGCTGACGTCATATACGATAGACACGTGACTTGCATGCATGAATTGGTAGCTCCTAGACGTTTGCATGCATGCTATCAGCATCATGGCTGGGTATGAGGCTTCAGGAAGGCTTCTGACTGGCATGAAGGCCAGTTAGGGATAGGCCATCCAGCGACGCTGGCCAGAATTTTGTTCCGTCTTCTTGGCAGGGCACGGTATTCCCTTCGTCGGTAAAACGAACGAGACTCGGGGGGAGCAGTGGAAGAGCAGTGGACGGAGGAATGATCCCCGCCCATTGTCTGGATTCGAAAGCGCATCATACAGAGGCAAATGCATTTCCGAGCGGCTCTGAAGCGCACAGTACAGTACAGTCCTTTCAGCGCGATTGCTCCATTGCACAAAGGTTCCATCGATTTCAGTGGCAGCCCTCCTCGCTAAGGCCTCTGCGGGTCGGCGTGAAGGGAATGCTGCAGAACATATGGCGAGACAACAACCAGTGTCGGCTTATAAAGCAGACCTCATGATGCCCGCGCTGCAACCATTTATCTCCCAGAATCACATTTCGTACAAATCTCTCCCTCTCCAGCGAACAAGCGATTCAGGCCGAATAAGAACAGAGCATGGACGGCGACATGAGCTCTCCCAGTGAAGGACTTCAGCTGGAGTGTCGACCAGAGTATCCGGTGTGGGTACTAGCTGCCGACACCTTATCCAGTCTGGCGGACAATCAAGACGTGACAAGCGAAGCGGAAGCGGTCGAGCTTCTGAGACCCTCATTAGAGGACATCAAGTGGTTCGCGCGCTGGTGTTTTAGTGACGACATCGCAGGTGAGTCTGACGAGCATGCACTGGTCTGGCCGACAGAAGCTTATATTGACCGCAGATAACATCGAAAGCGTGCTCAATGACCAAGCTGGCCCCACTTTGGCTACGAAACCCGAGTGCCTCATCAGCCTGGCAGAGATACACGAGCTGCTTCATAGTAGCCCTGCCCGCGCCCTACCAGACAATAAAGGGGCATGGGGGGCTGACGAGGAGAGGGAAGCTGAATTGGGCTCATTTGCCGACTTCCTGAGGGAATGCAAAAAGCCCGCTCCCGAGGACCTTTCGCTCGTCGAGGAAACGTTCGACGCCGTGGCTGAAAGCTGCCAAAGAGCCAAGACAGAACTGACAGCCATCACGGGCAAATTCCCTACTGTCAATGGTTTCTGGGGGAGCAGCTTGGCCGAACTCGAGGACAACCTCGACTGGCTGCGTCGCGCGTGTGGGGACCTTCAGCTTAGATATCCTAGACTGCAACGGATGAGGGAACTACAGGCCTCTGCTTCCGCCACTGCCTCGAATAACAGTGAATACGAGTAGCATCTGATCGATTCGTACTGTAGTAGATAGCTTCGATGCAACGCTCCTGTTCCAAGTGCTACACCAGGCATTCTTCCGTCCGGCGGAGGCAGAATGTCCCCCTTCATAGCCCGTGATCCGTCGTCTCTACTGTGAGAGCGACCCCTGACCAGCGCACGCACACGATGGCAGCTGTATAAGCCTTATAAGTAGTGTCGCACAGATCGAGGTGAATGTTCTGGTCAAGCATCCTCTGATACGCCGTGATAGATAGACAATCCAGAGACCCATTTCGGACGGAATCTGGCGCGATCGACCCACAGAAATCCTACCGAGCACGAGGCCGATACATGTCGTCTGACTTGCTACAAAGACCCGAAAACGAGACCCACTCTATAATACAGTGTGACGAAGCACGAGTGACTGTTACATGACGACACAGCTCGTCCTGCCAACGAAATCGGCGTCGGCAGGCTCAGCAACCCACCAGTTCGATCGCCGGTTCAAGACAATTCGCGATTCGTATGTGTCAGAAGATGGATCATCTCCCTGGCCGCGACCATCCTTGCCGCTCAGTGGCGTGCAGTTGGACGGGACGCGGTTTGCGGGCGGCGCCTCGCCGGCCTGCCTGGCCTCCCGCCATAGCGGAGCGACAGCGACGCGCTTCCAGCTCCAGAATGTCTTGAGCACAGGCACGTCCGCGAACTCCCCCGACGGGAGCACTGGCAGCGTCCCGACCCGTTCGCCGCGCCCGGTGTCGTCGTAGACGAACGGCAGGGCGGCGTGGCCCTCCCACGCCGCTCGCGGGCGAGTGATCGGTGACAAGGGTAAGTATGCAGAAGGCGTGATCGCCCTGCAGTCGACCAAGCTGATCCGGGCATTGGGCGAGGATCGCCGGCGGAGAAATTCCCGCATGACCGAGTTGGTCGCAGCCGTGTTCTGCTCGTCAGCACCATAAACAGGAGCAGGCTGGACTCACGTCTGCCTCCAAGATTCTGAGCTTGGTGCACTTCCGGATGAGTCTCGAGATCGCTGGGGCTGCGACGTTCTTGGCAAAGCCAATATGTAGCTCTTCCAGCTCTTCGCCAACACTTGCACCTTCGCCGCCGTACCGGCTTTGGCCGTGGCCCGGCATAAGCATTTCCATCACGAGGTCCGTCACACCACCATACTGCCCCGTTCCCTCCAGATCGAGCTTCTGCAGCCTCGGCATCCCTCTCAGAAGGTTGGCGAGGCCTAGCGTATCGACGTTGTCCCCTCGGAAGGTGTTGGGCAAGTTGGCCATTTCGAAGTACCGCATGTCAGGCAGCAGCCCGACAAGGTGGCCGAAGGTCTGAGAGGTCAAAGAGGAGCAGGACGAGATATTGAGGTGCTGCAGGGTCGAGACGCGACCGGCCGAGCGCAAGGCCTCGGCAAAGCGCTCGAAGTTGTGTACGAAGAGGTGCGTGCAGCCACTGACGTCCAGAGTGCGGAGATTGACGAGCCGCTCAGCCACGAGAGGGAGCAGATCAGCCGCGCCGTGGCCGTACGACTTGATGCCCGCCAAGCGCAGGGTGCGGATTTTGGCTGCCTGAGCGGGCTCGAGGGCCTCGAGCCAGACGACGAGGTCGCCGAGCGTTAGGTCCCAGCACCTGGACACGTCTAGCTGCGCCAGGTTGACGTTCGCTCGCGCAAGCGTGCGTATCACGTCGGATGATACCGCCTGAACGCCCTTGAAGTTGGCGGAGCGGAGCTCGGGCGCTTCGTTGAGGATCCGCACAATGTCGAGGGATGAGATGCTGGCGCATCCACGGAGATCAAGTATCGTCAAGCTGGGGAAGAAGGCTCCAACCCCACGAGGTGGCAGCGATCCGACTGGCAGGTCCGCGAGCAGATACTCCCCAGCAAGGCGTTCTGCGCCTTTGAGCGAGAGCGTCCTGATGAATCTCCGGGACGAGTTCACGATGGCGGCGAGGGTATGCTGGTGCATGTGGGCCACGTACGGCGACAATTCGAGTAGCGGCCATAGTTGGCCGTCAAGGCAGGCTGCCCGCCACGACTTGGACACCTGCGCTGTAAGCCGCTAGCCGCCGAGGTGAGCGTAAGACAACGTACCCTGCTAAGCCGGATGAGCTCTCGTCTGCCCTGAACGGGTCCACTCCATCTCTGATTGCCGGTGTTCGGACCGTAGCTGTCGATCAAGTGTCGGAACACTTCGATCTTCAGCTCATGTGGCAGCTTCCTGTCGAAGTAGGCGATGCTGCCTTTAATGTCGTACTTGTCCAGTCCGACATCGAACTCAGGAAGGCTTGAACTTCGCGTATGGACTACGTGCCGACGCGTTATCGAAGGCGCAAGTAGTGGCGCTGCAAGTGGCATATCACGGAGTGCGACGGCTCTCCCCTTGCCCTTGTCGAGTCGCACCTTGAGAACGTTCTCGACATTGTCCAGGTCATCTGTCTCCTGGTGCGGTAGACGGATGGCGAAGTAGTCCCCTCCATGTTGCGAACCTCCGAAATCACGCACGATGACGGAGGGCGAGCTAGAGCTGACGATCGAGGCAGGCGTCTCAGACGGCACGGTCAATGCCCCAAGTTGCTCCGGTGAGGTTGACAGGAGAACGGGGGACGCTGGCGACGAGCTCCGGCTCTGGCCCCTCCTGGTCCGATGGAAGAGCGATCTGAACTTGCCTGTCCTAGGACGTTGTTCCACGTCCGTCAAGTCCGATACCGAGCCGGATCGACTCCCGCCAGACCTGCTACCTCGATCTCGGCTGCTGCTTCGGTCATTGGTCAGTCGCCTACTAGTAGAGCCGAGCGACCGGAACGAATGCCTCGAGCGCTCCAGCTTGCGCTTGAGTGAGGCCCGGAGAGATGACTGCGAGCGGTGGATGTTGAGCGGGCGACTCGGGCCGGGCATATCACCTTCGGCTCGGGAAGTCGAGGGCGACGGCGGTCTGTCCTGCACCGACGAGGCATCGCTCCCCGCGTCAGACTGCAGAGATGTGGATGCAGCCAAGGGCCAAGTCTCGGGCACTGGTGATCTTGAGAAGCCCAACGACTCTCGACTGGGCTCCGGGATGGCTTGAGCGCCCGTCGGCGAATAAGGCGTGGCCCACTCGTTGACCGAGTGAGACGGGTAAAGCGGCCGAACCGCAGCCTTCGCCGACCCCTCCGGACTGGCGGAGTATTCGCCTTCATGAGCGTGCAACACGCCCAGGATCGACGGCGTGTCGGGCGTCTGCGGCCACGGAGAGCTGGACGAGGACGAGGAGGCGGACGAGGATGACATCCAGGACAAGGACGCCCTTGTCTCCATGGTGTCGGACCTCCCGCGGACAGGGCGCTCCTCGACAGGGACCTGTTCTCCGCCCGTTGTGTCAGAGCGATGGGACCATGAACCGGGCGTCTGCGAAGGAGGGGGACGAGGAGTGGGTGACCTCGAGGTCGACGGTGTGATATCGATTGGGGCCGTAGGATGACCGAACAGCAGGGGTTGATCAGTCGGTGACATGGTGGAGGTCCCGAGACTGTCTGACCCTCGGCAGGAGGCGGCTCCCGATCAAGTGGGCGGGGGATGGCTGTTCAAGTCGTCGGGGTTGGAGTTGCAGTGAGACGGCTGCGCCCCCTAGGCGATCAGGTGAACAAGACAGGAGTCAATATAGCCGGCGAGTTGTACAACAGGATACGAGTGTTGGTGAAACACAATAACTACTATGCCAGCTACATGAGCGAGTGCTGACTGGACAAGCGGCTATGTCATGACTGTGAGACCGTGTGTGCCGAGGACTCACGCTGCCGATGTCGCACCTGCGCTATAGCATCGACAGAGCGGAAGAGACGGTATCATCGGAGTATCACGGTGATAGCGCAGATAGCGCGAGAGTACGCAATCATCAGCTGATCAAGTGATCACTTTGAATCCCAGCCGGATAAGTGGCAGCCGAACTTTGCCACTGATTCCAGTCAATCCCATTTGTGGTGGAGGTGGCGCAAGGTAAACAAGCTTAACCCATCTTCGGGCAGAGGCCATGCATCTATCTCCATCACTATTGAGAAGCGCGGTAGCCGCCCCAGCCGACCATGCCCCGCATCCAACTCCACATGCCTTTAAATGTCCAGCCCTGGTACCGCATAAAAACGCTGACGAGCAGTGCGCCGCTGACGGTCGACGCGGTCCAGAGACCGTAGCGCTGTATTCTCTGCGCCGCTGATAGTGACGACGTAGGGCCGCGGATGATCGATGTGGATCTGCAAGGGCGTCAGTACGCGATGTACGCGGAAGCATGGAAAACATACGGGTTCAGCGCAACGCGGGTGACCGCGACCCAGAGATTTGTCAAAGGTCCAAGACGCGCGGAGACGGCCATAGGCGCCTGTAGGCCGAGGCGTCGGCAATACACGTCGGGCTGGACCTCGTGTCGCTGCTGAGCGAGGTCGAGATCCGACTTCGTGGCAACAAAGATCGCTGGGATATGGTCGAGCGAGTATTGTTGCTGCATCGACAGTGAGCGCAGAACTCTCAATCACTTCGCTGAGCCTACCCGCAGATTCGAAATGTAGGAGAACGAGTTGGTGTCGCTGGAATCGTGCACGTAGATGATGACGTCCGCCATGTCCAGGCGCTTGCTATTTCGCAGTGTCTCCGACTCGTATTTCGACCCGAACTCCTGCAACTACACTGGGTAAGCTTTATGCAGTGGGGATGAACGGAGCGCAGACGTACGACCAAATACTTCTCCGCTCCCTCCATCTCGACCGAATTGACTACGCTAAGTACCTTGGTCGTAGGCTCGTACCCGCCTGACCCATCCTCGGCGTTCCCTCTGAATCCCTTGCTGACGAACCGCCGCAGCAAGCTGGTCTTGCCTGAACCGGTAGCGCCGAGGACGTAACACAGAAAGACGGATCGCGTGACTTTTCGCTGTCGCCGATCTTGTTTCCGTGGCCGAGTGATCTTCAGTGCTGTCGGTGATGGCATGTCTGTCGCAGGCGAGGATGAGTATCCAAGACTTAGCGGATCAGCTCTCCCGTCATGCCGGCCCAAGGGTGGACGAGCTCACTATGCAAGATAGTTCAGTGTCAGCTTGGGGTTGAGCAATGTCGTCATGCTGCAAACGATATCAGCATCCCGAATCCAGACTGAACCCAGCGACAGACCTCCATTGCGCAAGCCAGCCTTGCAGGGTGACGCGACCCATATCGTCCGTGATCGTGCTTTCTGGGAACCCTGTACCCGCCCACGGGTTGCCTGGACTTGTGGAGAACAGGTCGTCCAGCTCCGTCTGCGACAGTGCGCCGTCCTGGTCTTTGTCGTACGCCTCGAAAATGTCCGTGAAGAACTGGTTTCCCAGCGGCGACAGCTCGACCGAGCAGTCGTAGGGTATATCGAATTTGGGCGCGAGGAAGTCTTCTCTGAGGTCGAGGCTTTCGCCGTACCCGAAGCTGCGCAAGACAGTCCATGTCGTCTCCATTCGGCCTTGCTGGATGAAGATGGTGTGGAGGTACAAGAACCCGAGCTCGCTGATGCCTTCGCCCGGTGGACTGGACCCCATGGGCGGTGAGGAGGGCGAAAACGATCTCGCAGCGGGAAGTCGTGATGGGCCGGCCTGGGCGTTCTCGTACGATCCAAGCTGACCGTAGGAGGACGAATGCGGCAATGGCGTGGAAGGCACAGACGGAGCAGGTGGGAGCGGCAGTACAAGCGCAGGATCGTAGGACCGGACGAGATCCAAGATCCCCTCTAGTTCCTGTGCTTGTAGTGGTGTTGAGAAGCATTTTTGCTGTCCTTTTCAGCTTGCCGCCCGACTACGCCCGCAGCGCCGTGCTTACCTGGAACTGATTCAGCTCGTTAGCGTTCAACAAGCCGTCCTTGTCGATGTCCGAGATGGCAAAGATCCGCTTGAGCGCTTCCAGGCATTTCGGCTTCAACGTCTGCCCTGGTCAGCCGTACGCCATGCGCTGCGCCTGTGTACACTGACATGTTCGCGCGAATCGTACAGCGGTGCCGTGGGGTGCAGAACGGCCTTCTGAGCAAAATAGAACACCTCCGACACGTTCAGCGGCAAGCTTGCCGAGCACTCGACGACAGTTTCCACTTCCTGACCGGGGTCAGTAACCCAGACGGCGCTATCGAGAAGAAGGACCGACCTTGAACTCGCGCATGATTGGAGCGACTTCCTCTTCCAAGCCCTGGTTGGTAACTTCCCCGCCTCGCAGATCAATCTTGTTCCCAACGAGGATGACCGGCACCTGGGAGAGTCAAAGACCATCTTGCAAATTGAGCGCCCGACCCACATTGATGCCTTCTCTGCGGAAAAGAGGAAGCCAGTACTCGGCTACGCGGTCGAAGCTGCTTGGCTCCGAGATGCTGTACACCAGGCAGATGACATGGGCGCGAGATAACTGGGAGAGAAGGTGCTGCCGGGAGCGCGGGTTGGCTATAAAGCAGCGTCAGCTGCATTCTGCTGATGTTGCAGACGAGTCTCTGAGATTCCCGTTCAGGCAGCATACGCACAAGAGGTATCGACGATCGATGTCGTCACGTTCTCAGGCGTGACCTCTGGAGGGATCGTGACTTCCGGCACAACATGTTGCACCTGTGCGAGTCAGAAGTAGTCCTAAGTATCATCGACATTCCAATGATGGCCGAGGTTCTCCTTCAAGACTCACATTACTGACGAAGGACTCCTTGATCAGAGACGTGATGATGCTCGACTTTCCCACTCCATCTATAGCCTGTCAGTACTAAAGCACTATGTCTGACGAATGGTTCGTCAAGAAGTGCTCGGCGGACTGACCGTCACCGACGACGACGATCCTGACCAAGTCTCGTCGAGGCATGATTCCGGTCGTGATCCGAGCTCAACGGAAATGCGATTCGACCTTGGGCAACACCTTTCCGACCGTTCAAGCCGCAGCTTCGACAGTCGTGACTTCTTCAGAGGGCACCAACTGTCCTATCGTGATCCAGCTGCTGTCTGATATGCAGCTGATAACCGTGTCCTGTCTAGTGGTATGTCCGAGAGACGAGAGATTTGTTGAAATGCATGTGCCGAGCGCGGTACGCGGCTGTCGGATGAAACAAACAATTTGATTCCGTGCCTCGGACTTGCTCGGCTCCCAGTGGCAACAACATCAACACGTCGCATACTTGTAGAGGGTACTACTGTAGTGCGCATCTAGTGCATCATGTCTGGACAGTCTTCGTCGTCAGCAGGCTCGGGACGGCCTGGATCCGTCAGGGGTCTCTACAGTGAGCTTTTCTTTGAGCTTCGACCGCGCTGGTGGACAGTGCGGTGTCGGAGTCTGGGCGAGCAGGCGCTGACCAGATACCAGCCGCACCTCCTTCCGAAGAATGGATCTTCCTGCCTCCGAGCGTTTCCCCGCCGGCATCTGCCTCAAGCAGCAAGCCGACGCCTTCGCACCTCCCTACGCCATTCAGCGATGCATCGCCCACCAGCGGAGCTCGCGCCGGGTCAGGACAAGGGCAGACGCTAGTTGAGACCGGCATGATCGGACCGATCCAGCTCTTTGCCGCCGAGTTCTTCACGACGGCCATTGGCATGCCGTTCGAAGTGGGAAAGACCCTCTTGCAGGTCGAGTATCGGCCCAGAAAGCGGTTCGAGGAGTTGGCGTCTGGCGAGGACGTTCTCGGGGGTCCGAGGTCTGTCCCGGAGGGAGACGATGCCGAGGGCGAAGGGGAGAAGTCAGGTCCCGGCCGTGATTGGGGTGCAGAGGACGACGAGGTCAGCTGCGACAAGTCATACCGCGAGCTAAAGCTGACTTCACCAAGTTGAGCAATCCGGAAGAGGCGGACGTGTACTTCACCGACCGCTTGGCGGCCTCGTCGCAGGCCTACGTTCCACCGCCAGAGGACATACAGCCGGAGGAGTCTGGCTACCTTCCTGACTGTAAGTAGTATAGCCAGCCTGCGTGGGAGTCGGAATTGACGCCGCGCCTCAGTGCAATCGGCGTACTTCATCCGAGACGACCCAGAGATCTCACGGGGGAACGGCGTCCTGGGGATGATCCGGCGGATACGGTACACGCCTTCAGAGGGACTTCCGGCCTTGTGGAAGTCGCAGCTCATTTCGACGCTGCACTCGCTGCTCACTTCGCTCCTGCAGCCGCACGTCCACGGCTTCCTGACGTTCTTATCGCCGCAGCCGCCGCTGCTGCCTGACGTGCCGCTCACGGCTCTCCCTGCGCCTCTCGTCCCGCTGGGGATCAGTGTTGCGTCGCACCTGCTCGCGCACTTTGTGCTGAGCCCGATCGAGATCATGCGCACGCGCATGATCGTCATGCCGTCGAGGCACGCCTCGACGCCCAGCAGTCCGCAGATGTTTAGCGACATGATCACCCGTGAAGGCGGCTTCTACGCGACGTACTTCCACCCCAACGTCTTCTTCCCAACCGTGCTCGAGCACACCCTCCGTCCGCTCATCACCCTCTCCATTCCGCTCGTGCTCGAGCGCCAGCTCGGCATTATGCCCGATGTCTCGCCACTGACGTACGCGGCTGCCGACCTGGCACTCAACCTCGCCAGCCTGCTCATCCTCCTGCCGATCGAGACGGTCCGCCGACGACTGCAGCTGCAAAGCCGCGCGCCACGTCGGGAGGACGCCCACCGAGTGAAGAGTATCGTCAGGCTCAGGAAGAGGGACTACGTCGGTGTCGTCGAGGCCATGTGGCGCATCATGACCGAGGAGACCGGCGCACGACGCCGCAGGGTCATGACTGAGCAGGACGAAGGTGGGCTCTTCTCCGGCATCAAGCAGTTGTACCGCGGAGTGAGTCTGGTCGACCTCCGGCATGGGCTTCAAGCTGATTTACTGTCCAGTTCGGCATGGCTGCTTCCGCACACGTCACGGTCTTCGGTCTCGGACTCGTCAGTGCTTCTCTTGGAGGACGCGGCTTCGATGGCGGATGGAAAGAGATCTAGCTCCTGGCTCACTATACATCACATGACGGGCAGCCCCGCTCAATGCATATACACATATCTTAGCAGCTGAGCTTTCACTACGAACCCTCTCCGTCCGCCAGGTCCTTGAGCCTGCCGTCGACCATGGGACACACGATAGCGAGCTCGCCAGCCAGGTGCTTGAGCTCCTCCTGGACCGACTTCGAGATGAACGAGGTGTGCACAGGCGTATGATCCGCTTCGGCTCTCGATGCGACAGGTCCGGTCGCCCGAGGTGTCTCGTCCCCGTTTGGAAGCCCAGCGTGTTCAGAGCCCGAAGTCTGGGGCTTGCCCGGGACAGGCACAGGCTTAGCCTTCTCCTTCGTCTCCTTTGCGCCTCCGTCGTCGCGAGCCTGGCTGTCGGGTCTGTGCCGACGCATGGAGTCGCCTTCCTGCGAGAGTCAGTGCGCTCACACCTGACCGGCTTCAGAGCACGTACGCATTGGTCGATCTCAGACATGTGCTCGTGCTTTGCGATCCAGAGCGCGTTCCGGATGGACGCCCAATTGTGCTTGACAACGTGTCGTTTCGTCTGGGTACTGCCTGACGCGAAGCTCATATCTGACGTTTCAGAGATCGGCGACAGCAGCGAGTCACCGCTGAAGGAATGGTCTTCGTCATCGTCTGGCTGCCACCCGCCGCGACTATGCTTCGCCGGCGAGGGGTTGGACGTGAGGTCGTCGCGCATCTTGGCGGACGACCGATCGTCAGTGTCGCTCAGCGCCTCATCGATGGACATCTGGTTGAACGACGAAGACGGCGGACCGGACCAAGCGTGCCGGCCAGACGTATCAGGCAAAGACCCCATAGTACTCCTTGGGCTGGAAGCCAGGCTGCCGCTGCGTGGGCTGCCCCACCCGCCGGCGTGCGATGGCGACTGGTGTTCCCGCCGAGCACGCTCCAGCAGCCGTCCTGTCCGCTTAGACAAGTGTCGCTCATGCGACTCCACGAGTTGCTTGTGTCGGAAGATATACGCCGAGCCAAGGAGGAACGACCGGATGATCGACGACATAATCAGACCGTTCTCGTCGTCAATCAGGAACCGCCGGTTCGTCAGAGGCTTGAACCCGTCGTACCCCTCTGCCATGTACTGCCGCGTAATCTGCTATCAGCAGGGTACCACTCAAGGGCACGCACGATTCGGTAGGTACGGCCGCCCGCCTCGTTCTTGACTTCCTCGCCTTTCTCAAAGCCCTTGCGCCGGACCTCGATCCGAGTGCCGTCTTCTTGGTCGACAAAGTCCACAATCTCCTCGACCTTGCCGCCGTCGTCAGCGTCGTCATCGGCCTCGTCGTCTTCGTCGGGATTCTTGATCAGGTGGATGGACTGGACGCGCTGGTTCGGCGGCTTCCGCGAGTCCCACACGACGGACAAGCCGGACACGATCGGGAAGCGTCTGGCAAGTCAGCAGGCAATGACAGCATGTGGTATATCCCGCACCCTTCTTGGCTTGGGTACTTGCTTAGCGCAGACTCCAAGGTGTCCCAGATCCCTTTCCCGTCAATCTGCCCGTAAGCGCGGACCAATAATTGGCAAGGCCCGACTCACCTCGAGGCACACTGCCGGGTCTTCGAAGGGGAGGATCTCTGACCCGGATGAGCTAAAGGGAGACCTTCATGGAAGCGGACGTACCCAGAATATCTCCCAGGGTGATCTTACCCGGCCCGTACTGACTATCGCCTCTGAGCGTTCCTCCGCAGATGATGACCGCGTCTGCCCTGCCGCTCGGGAACGCCGCGCGCTCTTTTGCTCCCTCTTCGCTGTCATCCTGGTCCATGACCCAGTTCTTCCCATTGGCGAGCGCGCTCTCCGCGTACGCCTGCAGCAGCACATCGGCGACCCAGTCGCCTAACCCCGTCTCCGTCGCTCGGACCTTTTCCGACCGCGCGTCGAACGGCGTCAGGGTGAAGCATACAGGCTGCGACAGCGTCGCGGACACGTCGGATAATAGCGACTTGACCATTTTCTCGAACGGGTCAGACGAAGGCGACGAAGGGAGGATGTAGTGGTGTTTGCCTTTAAGGCTAGTGATCGTGCGCCGCCGGACGGCATCCGTCGGGGCAGAGAGCGTGAGCGTCGCGCCAGTCAGGTCGCGGAAGTCGGTGCCGGACTTGATCAGGCTAGAGCTGTCAGCTCCGGGTCTGAGCTTGAGCTCGACAGACTGACCGAACACCTTGATCCGCTTCAGTGCCCTTGGCGCCTCGTTCCCCGGCCCAGCCGTCCCACTCCGTTGCGCCTTTCCCGATCTGAGACGGTCAATAAGCCACCAGAACTCCTGGGTCGGTGCTTCTGCTTACATAGTAGATCTGCGGGGTCAGTGCTCGAACGTGAAGGCGGTGAGGGGCAACTCACGTGGTCATGCCCGCCGATGAGCAGATCAACTCCATGCTCATTCTCCACACCCGGCTTGTCCGCCACCGCTCCGAGCTCGTTCGCCAGGCGAATGTCCTGCGAGTCAGCGGGGACGACTTCAGTTCCGGGAGCGCTCACATTTGGTACTCTGCAATGCGTGAGGGCAATGATGATGTCCACCTTGTGCGGGCCATTGGGATCGCGTAGCTCCTTGGACAGCTCGATCGCCACGTCCTTCATCGGCCGATGCTTGAACTCGTCCGGCCATGACGGGATCGTTGCGATCCAGTCCCTGCAGGTCAGCACTACCCCTCTTCGCGAAGCGAAGAGACTCACTCTTCCACAAGGCCAATGACGCCAATGCGCGCTCCGCACCGCTCTGTGACCCAGAAGCGTCGGAGCGGGTCCGGCTGCTTGCCCGTCTTTGTGTCGACGATGTTCGACAGCAGCCACGGGAACTCGGTCGATTCGATCAGTTTAGTCAGGTGTGGGAAGCCTGCGCGTGAGCTGTGTCGTACCGTGTATACGTACCGAAGTCGAAGTCGTGGTTCCCTAGACGGATCAGCGGATGTCACTACCGATTCGATTGGCACTTACCGACACATGCGCAGTCCAGCTTCAACGCGTTAAGCACCGGGACCTGTTGAGTCTCAATTTCTGTCCACCCGCCAAGCATCGAGCGTACCATGTGGCTGCCCCGACTGATGGACGACTCGGTACTCGGGTTGAACACATCTCCAGCGAAGAGCACCAGTCCCTCTTTCTGCGGCACCTCGGTATCTTGAGGTCCATCAGAGCTTGGCTTCGTCTGTTTCTCGCTCATGCCGGAAGGACTGTCGGCCCACTTGTCTCGCTCGGACAGTAGCAGCTGCGCGAACTGCGAGACAGAGATCCGCGGGTCGTCGTCGTCTGTGTCCCCGGCGGTTGTGGCCTGGTTGCGATCATACTCGGGGGCGTTCGGCTGAGGCACGTACTTCTGCGACACGCGATAGACGTCGTTGAAGCAGAGCAACGGAACCTCGACGCTCATCGCGGCTGTGATCGCGTCAGTGCGGGTAAGTCGTTGATGGACAACTGGACGACGTTGGTCCAGACATCGTCACAACACGCTTGCGGGGCACCAGTCAGCCTAAAAACAAGGTTCATTTTTTGCCAAAAGCTATCGCTTCAACAATAACCAGCCCGGTTATATCAGTCGGTAGATAGGCAGACTCTTACTCAGAGGTTGCTCAGTAACCATCTGATC